>BSBM01000073.1:16977500-17432500 GCA_027924585.1 Larix kaempferi
GGGGTATAACGATGATGATGACTATGGAAACGATGATGATGATGTGGATGATGACGATGATGAGGATGATGATGATGAGGATGATGATGACGAAGATGATTATGATGATGATGAGGAGGAGGATGATGAGGATGATGATGGTGATCATATTCGTCATCATCAACATCATCATCTTCATCTTCGTACTCATCTGCATCATCATCCATCCTTAATGATGATGATGATGATGACGAAGATGATCATGATCATGATGACGAAGATGATGGATGCTGCTGATGATGAAGATGATGATGATGACATTGATGATGATGATGATGATGAAGATGATGGCCAAGATGATGATGTTGATGATGATGAGGATGGGGATGATGACGAGGAAGTGGGGGATAACGATGATGATGACTATGGAAATGATGATGATGACGTGGATGATGATGATGACGAGGATGATGATGATGAGGATGATGATGACGAAGATGATTATGATGATGATGAGGAGGAGGAGGATGATGAGGATGATGATGGTGATCATATTCGTCATCATCAACATCATCATCTTCATCTTCATACTCATCTGCATCATCATCCATTCTTAATGATGATGATGACGAAGATGATGATGATGATGACGAAGATGATGATGATGATGATGACGAAGATGATGGATGATGATGAAGATGATGATGATGACGTTGATGATGATGATGATGATGATGAATATGATGGCCAAGATGATGATGGTGATGATGATGAGGATGGGGATGATGACGAGGAAGTGGGGGATAATGATGATGATGACTATGGAAACGATGATGATGGCATGGATGATGACGATGATGAGGATGATGATGATGAGGATGATGATGACGAAGATGATTATGATGATGATGAGGAGGAGGAGGATGATGAGGATGACGATGGTGATCATATTCGTCATCATCAACATTGTCATCTTCATCTTCGTACTCATCTGCATCATCATCCATCCTTAATGATGATGATGATGATGACGAAGATGATGATGATCATGATGACGAAGATGATGGATGATGATGATGATGACGTTGAGGATGATGATGATTAAGATGATGGCTTAGATGATGATGGTGATGATGATGAGGATGGGGATGATGACGAGGAAGTGGGGGATAACGATGATGATGACTATGGAAATGATGATGATGATGTGGATGATGACGATGACGAGGATGATGATGATGAGGATGATGATGATGAAGATGATTATGATGATGAGGATGAGGATGATGATGGTGATCATATTCGTCATCATCAACATCATCATCTTCATCTTCGTACTCATCTGCATCATCATCCATCATTAATGATGATGATGATGATGTCATCATTGATAATGCTGATGATGATGAAGATGATGATGATCATGATGACGAAGATGATGGATGGTGATGAAGATGATGATGATGATGATGAAGATGATCGCCAAGATGATGATGGTGATGATGATAAGGATGGGGATGATGACGAGGAAGTGGGGGATAACGATGATGATGACTATGGAAACGATGATGATGACGTGGATGATGACGATGACGAGGATGATGATGATGAGGATGATGATGACGAAGATGATTATGATGATGATGATGATGGTGATCATATTCGTCTTCATCAACATCATCATCTTCATCTTCATACTCATCTGCATCATCATCCATCATCTTCATCATCATCATCATTGATAATGATGATGATGACAAAGATGATGATGGTGATGAAGATGATGAAGAAGATGATGGATGATGATGATGCTGATGATGACTATGTTGATGATGAAGATGATGACCAAGGTGATGTCGAGGAGGAGGAGGAGGATGATGATGATGATGGGGAAGTGGGTGATAATGATGATGATGATGATGATGATGACGAGGATGATGACGATGACGAGGATGATGATGATGAGGATGATGATGATGATGCTGACGATGACGAATATGATTATGAGGAGGAGGAGGAGGAGGCTCCTTTTAGAGGGATAGTGTCATGGATTCTATGTGTTATTGATGACGTGTGAGGTCTAGAATTTTCAATTAAGGCCCAAGTGGAATTCAATTGAGCTCAATATGTTTCAATAAGATCTCGAGGAACCGGTTTTCATTCTTCGATGATGTTCAATGCTTTTCAACATATCCACGGGCTTGCATGGTAGGATGAGGATGCATTCATGGCATTCGATCTTTACAAAAGATGTGTTTTGTCAAAATGAAATTCAATTTGCCTCTTTGATGAATCCTCCTCTACAAGACTTCATTTATTGCATCAATGTCACAGACTCACAGAAACTCTAAACAACACTCAATGGCATGCAACTATAACCACAAACCAAGCAGAGGTTGATTTTATGCATTGATATAGAGAGGTGGCAGTAGGCAGACAATATGGAGAAACAATGAGTTAGAAAAAACATTTGGACCAAAGTACCACAATGCTTATTAATAAAATTAAAAAAAACAAGTTTTGGCTCAGGAATTGTGGTTTATCACCACGTTTCTCTTTGACACTCACCATCAAAATACGTATAAAAATAACATGTCTTTACATCCTCTTCCTTTTAAATCCTCATCGCATAGTAATAAATAAGGATTATTATGCATGCACATCCTCACCTTACAATGTCAATTGGGTCCTGGCGCATAGACAACCATAAATTATCAAATGTGTCAAAGAGTAAGCCTTTCCAATAAAAATTAAGACCCACCCTTCAAACTTAATCACCGAGTCCAATTTATGCAAATATTTTTGAAGTGGGGGGAAGGTTTGGCATTAAATGGTGTAAACGTTGGGGAATAAATGGTTTATATGTTGTACAAGGGCACATGCACGGGTTTGGGCATGTGCGCGTGTTTTAACACGCGTGCACAACCCTATTACTAGTTAAAAAAACAGAGCTCTCTGTTTCCCGGGAATTCTACCAAAATCACGAGTTTCACTTCTTCCGCGGCTTTCAAGCTCTCACAGGTTGATCTATTAGACACAAAATCACCCTTGGAATCTATCAAACATCTTCAGTGTTCTTGGAATCTAGTGGATTCATTCAAGCTACCAATTTCCATTGCAAGTGGAGATCATTTCTATAGAGGTATGATGAATTGTAAATGAGTCTTTTCATTCACAAGAGTTGAGATGAGCCCATGCCTTTTTGTTTTTGTCATATTCACACAACAATATCCATGCATAGACAACAATGAATTTGACAAGAAGATTTCCCATGTTCACATCTAAACAAACTCATATGAACACTAGACAAGATGAAGTATGCAACCTCCTCATTGTGTAACTAGTTCCCAAGTTAATTTTGTTCTTTTCACCTCATATTATGCTAGAAAAAAAAACCACACTCACTAAACATAACTAAAAATATCACTGCAACTCATCCACAAAACCTCAACTCTCTCATCTCTTATTCAATACCATTGTATGGAATGAGGATATCTGTAAGTATATGCACCTTTCCTTTCTCTATGAATCCAAATATGATCATTTTCATCCATATTTACCATCCTTACAATATCCCCTCACCTCTAACAATGATTTTTTTTCCAAAAACCAAGACTTCCCCACTTCATGCTCTATTCAACATGATGATTGTTGGTATAGTCCCTAGTTCCCCACTCTCCAACACCTCCCCACCCTAGATATTGCACATTGAAAGGTCAAATTATATTTCTCCTAATCACCCTTCCCAAGACCATGATCTTTGTTAGAAACCTTTGCATCCTCCTAAAGGTTTTGCACAAAACAAGGTATGCATTCATTCTATTGTGATGCATTGTTGAATTCAACCATGGGTATTTTAAACTCAAAACCACATTCTATCATCTCAAGGTTTATAGATCTAAGGAAATAGTTTGTTGTTGTTTCTTCAACTCCTTAATGTGTTATATAACCTAGTAATCTACGATGGTAAAGGACATTTCCTCAAATGGAAGGATATACCATTCCACTAGGAAGACAAAGCAATCAAACTAGGTGCAAAGTCCTAGAATTGTTAACATTAAGGGAGAAAGCAAAAAATGCAATTAATTAAAGTTACCTTATTTGATGTAGAAAAACTATCAAACTATTCCCAAGGCATCTCTAGCCATCTCTATTGTAGGGTGTTACTACCATAATTTTTATGAATTCATGGCCAGGAAAGACACTAGTTTCTCCACTCTACACTTGACCAAACATCATCTATATTGATTGGAATTGTAAGGGATAATGATGTTTATTCGAACACAAATAAACCAACATAGTCTGTAGTTGTATATGTTAATTTGTAAAGTGGTAAGATATGTTGGAATGTGTCAGGTTCATTGTATAATGGCACTAATATCTTATTTGTTGTTTCTTTTGCAGGGGTAGGACTAATAGTTGTGTTAAAGAGACTTTTGGAGATGGTAAACTCACGAAACGCAAAAAAAAAATAGAAGGAATCTTCCCATTGAAAAGGTCAATGACTTAAGAGAAAAGGCCAGGTTGGGAATGGAAATATTGAGACATGGTCCTATCAATGCCCCAGATCCTGCCACTGATCCTAACACAGTTGTTGACATGACAACCTCTTGTTCAGAACCACGGGTAAAGCGGTCGCGTCCAACGGACCCAACTCAAATTCCAACATCAACACAATCTCCAACCAACAATCCATCAACGAGTCATTCTGAAGTTCCTCACGACACAAGAATTTTGGGAGATGCTGCATGTGTAGAGATGGACATACTAGCCTTGCTTAATTTTCAATCTCCCCAAGAAGACCACAACCCTGTCGACCACACTCCCATTATGGCCCAATCTATGAATGAAGCACCACAACAAACAAGCTCCGATATTCATGTCTCATGTCCACCCTCCCTACCTCGATTGTCCAGTGCAAGAAGAAGAAATCCTAGACGTATTCATGTGGATGAGAGTGCTATGTTGGGGCTTGAAGGCAAGTTGCCAAAACACACTATCGAATGGCAATGCAACAAAATTGTGAAAGAATAATTTGAATCCAAAGGTGATGCAGGTAAATGCTAATTATTGCTATGTTTGTTAAAGTCACGTTCTTTAGCTGTTGTTAGGAGAATTTTGGGAATAAAGATGGTTAAAAGTTCAGAGGCCAACAGTCATATTGTTTAAATCTCCAATCTGCATTTAATGCGATTGGGAATAAGTCTCGTACAAAAGATATTTGTGCGGCTCGTTGTGTTTTAGCTGAATCAGTTGTAAGCAAGTCCACAAGGCAACGTCGCCTGCTATCACACACTTCTCACATACTCAAATTAAATAGAAAAACTATTAAAAAATACTCTATTATAAGAGAAAATCTTGACACTCCGGGTGGAAATGATTGTTGGGCTTTTGTTGGTAGGTTGCCTCATGCAGATAGGAAGCTAATTGATGTTGTTAAGGAGTTAGTACAAAAGTTTTGGCATGATCATACTAGACCTTCATCAAACCAAAGAGACATGCGAAAACTGAGAAAAGGTTCTACTAAACGTGAGCCCCATGTTAAACACTTCCTTGACACCACACAGACTGAACTCTCTGAGAGATTTAGGAACGAGCACACACAATTGAACCTTGGCCAAAGGTCCTTTGAGAAATGCAAACCATGGTACATTCGTATATGCATTGATTGGAACACTTGTTGTTGTAGATACCACGTAGAATATGAATATTATTATGACACATATAAACATATATTTTGTGATTTGCATACTAACATTGTGTAGGGCTGCAACGAATCCATACTACCACCGAATGCATCAAGAGACTTTATCCACAACATCATGTGTCCAAGGCCTGAAGGACAAAAGTATTATAAAAAATCATGTCTACATGGGACATGTTCTATGTGTAGTGGGTTTTCTCTTTTGACCCATTGCATTCATGAAAGCAAGGACACAGAATTTGGCATGATGGGTGTGGAGATGTAGAGCTTCAAGTACGTGACCTATCAATTAGACATTGTCAGAGAATGTAAAAAGATTACATTGGTAAAGTCACAGGTACAAATGAATATTGCATATTTTTCATATTACATGTTCAATTTATGGCATATACATTTTTCGAAAGGACACATTGTAATATTTCCCTTGTTTCCATGGTAACAAGTACCAGTATGTGACTTCTTGACGGAATTCTACGAGAAAACCGAGCAGTATGTTCAACATGTGCATGTAGCGTGATGGCAAGATGAGCAGTACAGAAAATGTAGGGACACATTTCCCGTTGGAACCATAGTGCCAATTGTGGATTTTGCATAAAATTACACCCTTCAGCCACAAAATGAAATCCAGAGTCAATACTACCATTTAGACCAAGTCAGCATCATGGTGCATATTATGTATAGGCATGGGCTAGAGAGCAGCAATGACAAGAGGATAATACTAAAGGAGACAAACTTTTACATAAGTGATGATAGAACCCATGATCTGCATTATGTGCAACATTGTTTTCGAATTTTCTATGATCAGTTGAAGGAGAGAGATATACAGATGGATCGGCATTGGATATGGTCGGATGGTTGTGCAGACCAGTTCAAAAATGCCTGAGTATTCCAATGGATGAGTACTTTGCATAAGACTTGCAATGTGTCGCATATCTGGAACTATTTTGAGATCGGGCACGGCAAAGGCGAGCATGATGGGGCTGGTGCATGCATCAAGACCGCACTACGAAGGGAAGAGATGAGGTTTGACAGGGAACCTCATATTCGAGATGCAGAATCCATAGTTCAATGGTGCTCCACAACAATGTCAGAACGAGCAAGAGATCAACAAACATCATCGGTGGCAGGACGTGTGGCGAGAAATTTTTGGCTAGTGGTTGACATAGATCGATCGCGTTCCTATAGTTGTGGCACAATACAAGGAACACGTGGATTTCATTCAGTTCGAAGCTCAAACAACCACTTATTTGAAATATGGACGTGAAAGCTTGCATGCATTTGCAACCCTTGCAGCAGCGGCAAATGGGATGAATGCGAATGCATGGACTGGGTTGAAGAATGGGATCGTGTGTCACTTGCAGTAGAACAATGTGCAGTTGTTGAAACAACCCAGTTAGAGGAGGGCCAATTAGCGATTTCTACAGACTACGACCATATCTCATATCTTGTACAACCATGACACATATACACAGTTGTTGCACCAAAAGACAATGAATGGGGCATGGATTATTGGTTGGCACGGTGCATCCAAGGTAAGAAAACCCTCTACGGATCATTAATCGATGATGAAGGAATTGAATTTCCTACTGGCTCGATGGTGGTTAAGGGGGAATATCTTACACTAGTTGGGAAGTCAAGAAAGACTAGTGGGTATGTATTCATGGATTACAAACCAGGTTCAGTGGTGTATCACTTCACAAACTTGATCGTTGGCACAAGCATCCATCTTCAAACAATGTCAAGCAAGATCTCAACCAAGGTACGCTACTACCTGCCTCATTCAGAGCACGAGAGATTGATGGAGACAATTAGCAACAGAGAGGATCCAGATGGATTTATTGAATGAGGCCAGTCAACTTTACATAAGAGAAAGAATTGCATCAAAGATTGTTATGTTCTACATTGAGGTATGTGTAGTTTTATGTTATTTTGTTGGTACATGCATTTTTTGTTGATACATACATACATACATGTCTTTGCCTATGTTTTTTATTTTTCCTATATGTATTAAACTGTTCCATGCTTCTCTTTTATGTTGAATAAAATGGTGATGTGATTTGGATCAAATTTGAGTAAATTGAGTTCGTATTTTCTTAAATATATCTATTTATGTTTGTAGCAATTGAAGATAGTGGTTTTGATAGGTTCTCAAGATTAGAATTACCTAGGTTTTAGGAATTTTTTTGAAGTACATAGTCTATTACAATGGTCTTGAAAATTTAACGTGGTAGATGAAACCTTCTAGGAATCCATGTATGGATAGAAGGGTCTTCCACCTGGGGTAGGGAGTTATCATAAGGTTTCAAGGGTGTTATTTTTGAGATCTATACTTGAGAGGGACTTGTCATCATCATAGATAACCACTTCGAGAGACTTGTCATCATCATCACCAACATCATCTCTAGGATCCTCATCAACATCTCGATCATCATCATCTTCTTCATCATCAACATCACCATCACCATCACCACCATCGTCAACGTCTTCATCATCGCCACCATCATCAACATCTTCATCATCGCCACCATCTTAATCATCATCATTAACTCTAACTCTAACCCTAATTCAATTTCCTTCTATAACTCTAGCCCCAACCCTCACCCAAACCCTAGCACTAAGCCATCTTCTTCATCATCGCCATCACCATCACCATCACCATCACCATCACCATTGCCGAGTTGGCCCCTGTGTGCAAAAATTGCACACTCCCTCACTGAGAAAAACCCTAGTTTCCAAGATGGACGTACAAGATGGCACTGGGGCCACGGGACCGGAGGAGAGGGGTGCCCCTGGCACTATCTTGATGTCCTGAATCAAACAGAGTCGACGGTTCATCGATGAGAGCCACAGTCGTCATTTTATGGCTCATTCCGTCTCGCATCCAAAAGGCCTTCAGGGACACCTGCTGGGGGCATAGAAGTCCAACTATGCAGAAACATCAGGCTCCAGGGAGTCCTGTAGGTGTGTCTAGGAAGGTTTCAGCTGGGAATGATAGCCGTAAGTGCCCGGTGAATGATTTGCAGAGTTGACCCCCGTGTGCAAAAATTGCACACTCCCTCACTGAGCAAAACCCTAGTTTCCAAGATGGACATTAAAGATGGCACCGGGGCAATGGGACCTGAGTTGAGGGGTGCCCCTGGCATTATCCCGGCATCCTGAATCCAATGGAGTCGACAGTTCATCGATCGGAGCCATGGTCGTCATTCTATGGCTCGTTCCATCTCGCATCCAAAAGGCCTTCAGGGACACCTGCCGAGTGCATAGAAGTCCAACCGTGTAGCAAAACCGGGCTCCGGGGAGTCCTGCATGTGTGTCTAGGTAGGTTTCGACTGGGAACGCTGGCCGTAAGTGCTCGACGGACGATTTTGCAGAGTTGACCCCCGTGTGAAAAAATTGCACACTCCCTCACTGAGCAAAACCCTAGTTTACAAGATGGACGTTCAAGATGGCACTGGGGCAACGCGACCTGAGGAGAGGGGCACCCCTAGTACCATCCCGGTGTGCTGAATCCAACGGAGTAGACGGTTCATCGATCGGAGCCATGGTCGTCATTCTATGGCTCGTTCCGTCTTGCATGCAAAAGGCCTTCAGGGACACCTGCTGGATACCTGCCAGGGGCATAGAAGTCCAACCATGCAGCAAAACCAGGTTTCAGAGAGTCGTGTAGGTGTGTCTAGGTAGGTTCCGATTGGGAACGCTAGCCATAAGTAACCGCTGGACGATTTTTCAAAGTTGACCCCAATGTGAGGGCCATCCAGATTCGCTCAAGGGGGCCATTTCTTGTCTGGAGGCCCCTGGGCGTGCGTGGCCACCGTGGACAGGTCCACTCTGGCCACATAGACCTGTGGGGGCTGACGGAATCCAAGTCCGCTCACTGGTTTGGGTTCCGTGGCCCCGGGGCAAATCCTTCAGGTGTCCCTGAACGACCCCGAGGTGCCCGACTAGAATGCCCGTGGCACCTGGGCCGTGGCTCAGTTTGTGAATCGATTGACTCCGGCGCATCCGGGATGGTGGGTTTCCGCCAAGGGACCCCCCACAGCATCCCCCAAAGACCCGGAAGCGGTGCCAATGAGCCATCTCCAGAGCTAGGGTTTTGCTTAGTGATGGCCATTCCATATTCGCTCAAGGGGGCCATTTCTCGTCCGGAGGCCCCTGGGTGTGCGTGGCTACCATGGATAGGTCCACAATGGCCACGTGGACCTGTGGGGACCGACAGAATCCAAGTCTGCTCGCTCGTTTGAGTTCAGTGGCCCCGAGGCAAATCCTCTAGGTGTCCCTGAACGACCCTAGGGTGCTTGACCAAAATGCCCATAGCACCCGGATCGTGGCTCGGTTCATGAATCCGTTGACTCCAGCAGGTCCGGGACGGTAGGTTTCAGCTAGGGGACCCCCCATAGCATGCCCCAAAGACCCGGAAGCGGTGCCAATGGGCCATCCCCGAAGCTAGGGTTTTTCTCAGTGAAGGCCATTCCAGATTCGCTCAAGGGGGCCATTTCTCATCCGGAGCCACGGTCCGGGTGCCATGGGCATTCTAGTCGGGCACCCCGGGGCCGTTCAGGGACACTTGGAGGATTTGCCCTAGGGCCACGGAACCCAAACTGGCGAGTGGACTTGGATTCTGTCGGCCCCCATAGGTCCACGTGGCCATTGTGGACCTATCCACGGTGGCCACGCATGCCCGGGAGCATCCGAACGAGAAATGGCCCCCTTGAGCGAATCTGGAATGGCCATCAATGAGAAAAACCCTAGCTCGGGAGATGGCTCATTGGCACCGCTTCTGGGTCTTCAGGGGACGCTGTGGGGCGTTCCCTAGCTAAAACCCACCGTCCTGGACCCACCAGAGTTGACGGATTCACGAACCGAGCCACGGTCCGGGTGCCACGGGCATTCTAGTCGGGCACCCCGGGCCATTTAGGGACACTTAGAGGATTTTCCCTAGGGCCACGGAACCCAAACCGACAAGCGGAATTGGATTCCGTCTGTCCCCACAAGTCCATGTGGCCACAGTTGACCTATCCATGGTGGCCATGCATGCCTGGGGGCCTCCAGACAAGAAATGGCCCCCTTGAGTGAATATGGAATGGCCATCACTGAGCAAAACCCAGGCTCCAGAGATGGCT
This sequence comes from Larix kaempferi, assembly GCA_027924585.1. NCBI lineage: Eukaryota > Viridiplantae > Streptophyta > Pinopsida > Pinales > Pinaceae > Larix > Larix kaempferi. The sequence goes on from BSBM01000073.1 coordinate 16,988,304, forward strand.
CGTTGGCACCACTTTCGGGTCTTTGGGGGACGCTGTGGGGGTCCCCTAGCTGAAACGCGCCATCTCGGTCCCGCCGGAGTCGACATATTAGCGAACCGAGCCACGGTCATTCTAGTCTGGCACCCCGGGGCCGTTCAGGGACACCTAGAGGATTTGCCCCGAGGCCATGGAACCCAAACCAGTGAGCAGACTTGGATTCCGTCAGCCCCCACAGGTCTACATGTCCACAGTGGACCTGCCCCGGTGGCCACGCACGCCCAGGGCCCTCCGGACAAGAAATTCCCCCCTTGAGCGAATTTGGATGGCCCTCACATTGGGGTCAACTTTGGAAAATCATCCAGCGGGTACTTATGGCTAGCGTTCCCAACCGGAACCTACCTAGACACACCTACACGACTCTCTAGAACCCGGTTTTGCTGCACTGTTGGACTTCTATGCCCCCGACAGGTATCCAGCAGGTGTCCCTGAAGGCCTTTTGCATGCGAGACGGAACAAGCTATAGAATGACGACCGTGGCTCCAATCGACGAACCGTCGACTCCGTTGGATTCAGCACACCGGGATGGTGCCAGGGGCACCCCTCTCCTTAGGTCCCGTTACCCCGGTGCCATCTTGAACGTCCATCTTGGAAACTAGTGTTTTGCTCAGTGAGGGAGTGTGCAATTTTTGCACATGGGGGTCAACTCTGGAAAATATTACACTAAGCACTTGTGGCTAGCGTTCCCAGCCGGAACCTACCTAGACACACCTGTAGGACTCCCTAGAACCCAGTTTTGTTGCACGGTTGGAGTTCTATGCCCCCGACAGGTATCCAACAGGTGTCCCTGAAGGCCTTCTGGCAGTGAGACGGGATGAGCCATAGAATGAAGACCATGGCTCGGATCGATGAACCATCGATTCTGTTGGATTCAGCATGTCGAGATAGTGCTAGGGGTGCCCCTTCCCTTTGGCCTAGTGGCCACGCCCTCATCTTGTACGTCCATCTTGGAAACTAGGGTTTTGCTTAGTGAGGGAGTGTGCAATTTTTGCACACGGGGGTCAACTTTGGAAAATCATCTAGCGGGTACTTATGGCTAGCGTTCCCAACTACAACCTGCCTAGACACACCTACACGACTCCCTGAAACCCAGTTTTGCTGCACGGTTGGACTTCTATGCCCCCGACAGGTATCCAGCAGGTGTCCCTGAAGGCCTTTTGCATGCGAGACGGAACAAGCTATAGAATGACGACCGTGGCTCCAATCGACGAACCGTCGACTCCGTTGGATTCAGCACACCGGGATGGTGCCAGGGGCACCCCTCTCCTTAGGTCCCGTTACCCCGGTGCCATCTTGAACGTCCATCTTGGAAACTAGTGTTTTGCTCAGTGAGGGAGTGTGCAATTTTTGCACATGGGGGTCAACTCTGGAAAATATTACACTAAGCACTTGTGGCTAGCGTTCCCAGCCGGAACCTACCTAGACACACCTGTAGGACTCCCTAGAACCCAGTTTTGTTGCACGGTTGGAGTTCTATGCCCCCGACAGGTATCCAACAGGTGTCCCTGAAGGCCTTCTGGCAGTGAGACGGGATGAGCCATAGAATGAAGACCATGGCTCGGATCGATGAACCATCGATTCTGTTGGATTCAGCATGTCGAGATAGTGCTAGGGGTGCCCCTTCCCTTTGGCCTAGTGGCCACGCCCTCATCTTGTACGTCCATCTTGGAAACTAGGGTTTTGCTTAGTGAGGGAGTGTGCAATTTTTGCACACGGGGGTCAACTTTGGAAAATCATCTAGCGGGTACTTATGGCTAGCGTTCCCAACTACAACCTGCCTAGACACACCTACACGACTCCCTGAAACCCAGTTTTGCTGCACGGTTGGACTTCTATGCCCCCGACAGGTATCCAACAGGTGTCCCTGAAGGACTTTTGGATGCGAGACGGAACGAGCCATAGAATGACGACCATGGCTCCGATCGATGAACCATTGAATCCGTTGGATTTAGCACACCGGGATAGTGCTAGGGATGCCCCTCCCCTTCGGCCTGGTGGCCCCACCCTCATCTTGAACGTCCATCTTGGAAACTAGGGTTTTGCTCAGTGAGGATGTGTGCAATTTTTGCACACGGGGTCAACTCTAGAAAATATTCCACCAAGCACTTGTGGCTAGTGTTCTCGGCTGGAACCTACCTAGACACACCTGTAGGACTCCCCAGAACCCAGTTTTGTTGCACGATTGGAGTTCTATGCCCCTGGCAGGTATCCAACAGGTGTCCCTGAAGGCCTTCTGGCAGCGAGACGGGATGAGCCATAGAATGAAGACCATGGCTCGGATCGATGAACCATCGATTCCGTTGGATTCAGCATGCCGAGATAGTGCTAGGGGTGCCCCTTCCCTCTGGCCTAGTGGCCACGCCCTCATCTTGTACGTCCATCTTGGAAACTAGGGTTTTGCTGAGTGAGGGAGTGTGCAATTTTTGCACACGGGGGTCAACTTTGGAAAATCATCTAGCGGGTACTTATGGATAGCATTCCCAACTACAACCTGCCTAGACACACCTACATGACTCCCCGAAACCTAGTTTTGCTGCACGGTTGGACTTCTATGCCCCCGACAGGTATCCAACAGGTGTCCCTGAAGGACTTTTGGATGCGAGACGAAACAAGCCATAGAATGATGACCGTGGCTCCGATCGATGAACTGTCGAATCCATTGGATTTAGCACGCTGGGATAGTGCTAGGGATGCCCCTCCCCTTCGGCCTAGTGGCCCCACCCTCATCTTGAACGTCCATCTTGGAAACTAGGGTTTTGCTCAGTGACGATGTGTGCAATTTTTGCACACGAGGTCAACTCTAGAAAATATTCCACCAAGCACTTGTGGCTAGTGTTCCCAGCTGGAACCTACCTAGACACACCTGTAGGACTCCCTAGAACCCAGTTTTGTTGCACAGTTGGAGTTCTATGCCCCCGGCAGGTATCCAGCAGGTGTCCCTAAAGGCCTTTTGGATGCGAGATGGAACGGGCCATAGAATGACGACTGTGGCTCCGATCGACGAACCGTCGACTCCATTGGATTCAGGACGTCGGGATAGTGCCAAGGGAACTCCTCTCCTCCGGTCCCGTGGCCCCGGTGCCATCTTGTACATCCATTTTGTAAACTAGGGTTTTGCTTAGTGAGGGAGTGTGCAATTTTTGCACACGGGGGTCAACTCTGGAAAATAATCTAGCGGGTACTTATGGCTAGCATTCCCAACTACAACCTGCCTAGACACACCTAAACGACTCCCCAAAATCTAGTTTTGCTGCACGGTTGGACTTCTATGCCCTCGGCAGGTATCCAACAGGTGTCCCTGAAGGATTTTTGGATGCGAGACGGAACGAGCCATAGAATGACGACCGTGGCTCCGATCGACGAACCGTCGAATCCATTGGATTTAGCACGCCGGGATAGTGCTAGGGATGCCCCTCCCCTTCAGCCTAGTGGCCCCACCCTCATCTTGAACGTCCATCTTGGAAACTAGGGTTTTGCTCAGTGACGATGTGTGTAATTTTTGCACACGGGGTCAACTCTAGAAAATATTCCACCAAGCACTTGTGGCTAGTGTTCCCAGCTGGAACCTACCTAGACACACCTGTAGGACTCCCCAGAACCCAGTTTTGTTGCATGGTTGGATTTCTATGCCCCCGGCAGGTATCCAGCAGGTGTCCCTGAAGGCCTTTTGGATGCGAGATGGAACGGGCCATAGAATGACGACTGTGGCTCCGATCGACGAACCGTCGACTCCATTGGATTCAGGACGTCGGGATAGTGCCAGGGGCGCTCCTCTCCTCCGGTCCCGTGGCCCCGGTGCCATCTTGTACATCCATTTTGTAAACTAGGGTTTTGCTTAGTGAGGGAGTGTGCAATTTTTGCACACGGGGGTCAACTCTGCAAAATCGTCCGTCGGGCACTTATGATGATGATGATGGTGATGATGATGGTGATGATGATGGTGATGGTGACGGTGATGGTGATGGTGATGGTGATGGTGATTAAGATGATGACGATGGAGAAGATGATGATGAGGAACCTAGAGTTAGAGTTAGAGTTAGAGTTAGAGTTAGGGTTAGAGTTAGAGTTAATGATGATGATGGATATGGTGGTGATGATGAAGATGTTGATGATGATGGTGATGGTGACGGTGATGGTGATGGTGATGGTGATGGTGAGGATGAAGAAGATTGCTTAGTGCTAGGGTTTGGGTGAGGGTTAGGGCTAGAGTTATAGAAGGAATTTGAATTAGGGTTAGAGTTAGAGTTAATGATGATGATGAAGACGTTGACGGTGGCAGTGATGGTGATGGTGAGGATGAAGAAGATGGTTTAGTGCTAGGGTTTGGGTGAGGGTTAGGGATAGAGTTAGAGTTAATGATGATGATGAAGACATGATGATGATGGTGACGGTGACGGTGATGGTGATGGTGATGGTGATGGTGATGGTGAGGATGAATAAGATGGCTTAGTGCTAGGGTTTGGGTGAGGGTTAGGGCTAGAATCATAGAAGGAAATTGAATTAGGGTTAGAGTTAGAGTTAATGATGATGATGAAGACATGATGATGATGGTGACGGTGAAGGTGATGGTGATGGTGATGGTGAGGATGAAGAAGATGGCTTAGTGCTAGGGTTTGGGTGAGGATTAGGGATAGAATCATAGAAGGAAATTGAATTAGGGTTAGAGTTAGAGTTAATGATGATGGTGATGGTGATGGTGATGGTGATGGTGATGGTGAGGTTGAAGAAGATGGCTTAGTGCTAGGGTTTGGGTGAGGGTTAGGGCTAGAGTTATAGAAGGAAATTGAATTAGGGTTAGAGTTAGAGTTAATGATGATGATGAAGATGGTCATGATGATGAAGACGTTGAGGGTGATGGTGATGGTGATGGTGAGGATGAAGAAGATGGTTTAGTGCTAGGGTTTCGCTGACGGTATGTGCTAGGGTTTGGGAAGATGGTTTGGAAATAGTTCTTCATTGAATCTCTTAATTTTCCTATAAATCAAAGCCATGGGGTAGACTTGAAGAAGAGAATAATTATAAGGTCATGTGGGAAGAAAGAGCTTGGAGATCAAACACCTCATTCTCTCATCTTTACCATTCATTGTATTCATTCTTACTTGAGTTATTTCATTAAGGAAGTAAGTGTTCTTCAATTACTATAGCTAGAGAGAGATTTTAATAAGGAAAATGACCCATCCCAAGGAGAGTGTTGGAGCTAAATTGCCTCAAATCATTTTTTCTCAAATGATGTTACACATTTGTATGCTTTTCCATTTGAAGAATATATGAGTTTTGTTTTTTCCATCCATTTATTGTATTTGAACTACATTCTTGTATTTAATAGTATGATATGATTGCTTGCATGCTTCTTAGTTATTTATTTTCTATTATAGTACTCTCATGCTTGTCAAATAAGTAACCATTATATATTGTCTCGCTCACAACTTGGATATATTAACAAATTTTGCTCATCATCGCAACAAAATCCCTAAAATAAATTGACTACTCCATTTTGGGTGTAGAATCTTGATCAGTTAATCTTACTTACTAGGTTGTTTTTAGTTATTTTCTAACCTCTAGTGACATGCAAAGTCATTAAATAGCATGCAAACTCACTTAGCAACCCTTGTAAGGAATCAAGGTTTTTGGAATTTTATTTTGCATGATCTTGGTGACTTGCACATTTTTTCTCTTTTTCTCAAAAGAGTTCAATGGTAGAATCCCTAATTTTCATTAGTGTTCCATAGTGGCCAATGTAATATGCATGCAAATTCATTTCATAGGAAGTGTAACTTGCATAGTTATCTTTGTAACAAGTCGTGAATTTTTAGTTAGATTTAATTGTATGTTTTGTCAGTAGCTTAGCTTGAAGGAAACTTTCAATTTTCCAAGAATTGTAAGTTGATGTTCTTGTAATTTTACATCTCATCAACCATGATTATTAATTAAATCACTTAAGGGATAGAAGGTGGACTCATAATTCCTAAGTGTCTAATCACATAAATGGATTATCATTTGTCATTTACACATGGATTCATACCTAAGGGCACTATATACTACCTTTTGAATTTTTATTTTTATTTATATTATTTAAACTCATCTCAAAAGAATAGTTAAGAATTTAATCAATTACCACTTGCAGTCATTTCCATTATGTCATGTCCCCTCCCATCGTTCCGAAGCAAGGAAGAGAACATGACACTAAAACCACTTGTGCAGGTTTGGTAACTTCTAGAATGTAAATGATTAGATGATTGTAAACATTCATTCAATAAACCATAAACATTTAGGATATGTTGTGTGTAATTGCTTAAGACAAATTTGTGAAATAATAACCATTCAAATAACATGCAATTAACACTATGATCCATAGATGAGAGTTCTGAATTGAAGACAAAATCATGTATGCAAAAATGTAATCAAGGACAAACTCATATACACAAGTGCAAATCCATCTATTAATATGCAAAAATGATCCAATCATGTACAATTTTTGGAAAAATGGAACATCGTTCCTAACGTCTATATAATGGCAACTCGTGCCCCGTACAAAAAAAGGCAACTTGTGCCCTATACAAAATATGGACCATGGTGCCCTGTACAAAATATGGCAACTCGTGCCGAAAATGCCACATCGTGGCTACTATACATAGGAGGGTCTCTCAATCCTCCTGCCCACTCTCGGAGCTCCCAGGTGCATCTCCAAAATCAATCTTCCTCTTCTTCGTGCTAGAGGAAGCTGGGTCCTTCTGGTGTCTTTGAGCACGTCCCCCTGAGCCTTGAAATGACAACAATAATATGTCAACTTTTCCTAGCAATTCTACAAGTATAAAACATAATTTCAAACTAAAAATAGTTTTCAAATCTTGGATAACTCATCGCATGCGAGACTATAAGTCGTGAGGGGGTCTCCCTCCTCCGTGATCCAAGTCTCTCGGTAATGCCACCCTACAACATTTAGAATAATCAGATCAATGCTGAAACTAGATGCATATAGTAATTTCTGTTAAAATTGAACGAGAGTTAAATGATAAACTAGTCAATCTCACCGTGAACAAAATCGGTTGGTCTTCGGGGTTGGCGGATGGAGCAGTCAGCTGGACATCCTACTCCGATGCTAGGGTGGACAGTAAAGGGGAGGATGTCGCCACATCAATGGTGGCTACACCACTGGGGGTAACAGTGGAAGAAGGGGGCGTGGTAGGAGGAGGCATGGACTAGGGTGGGGGAAGTGGAGATGTACATATAGGGGTATAAACCCCAATTGGCTGTAGTATGGATGGGCGCACCCTGGAAGGGGAAGCGAGTGTGGTGAGGGAATGTGGGGGGGGGGGGCGAGGTCTATGTTGCGGTAGAGGGATGGGTGACTGTGGATGGGTGGTGTGCTGTGGTTGGATGGGGGAGGGTGGGAACATGGGAAACTGATACGGAGGTGGAGATGGATATGATGCGTAAGGGGGAGCTGGATGGAATTGTGGTGCTATATAGGAGGGGGGGGCTGGATGGAAGGGGTTGGGGAATGGGGCATGTATGCCAGGGGATACAACTGGCATATAGGGTGGCCGAAAGGTTGGGGAGGGAGGAATATTGGCACTAGCAAGCCGAAATGCACACACCTTCCTACACATTTATAACTTCATGGTTTAATATACAAAAATATAAATATACACAGACAAGTCATTGTATTTGAAATTAAATTTATGCTTTAATACACACAATACCTGTGCATAGGGAGAACTGCTGGTCCCCGGTGGCAGTGGCTGGTCGCTAGAGCCCGCGGACACCTGTGCGAACACTACAATTTTTAGACTGAATTTATAAAAACAATATTAACAATATTAAACACAATGAAAATGAGAATGACAATGATGGTACTTAGAAAACATGACTGCAATAAATTTATATTCAAGTTAGATGATATCCAATATTCTGAAAGGATAGAAGGTGGCATGGCATGAAATTAAAATCAAATAAGGTGAGAGGGCATAGAAGGTGACATGTTGAGATTTTCCTTTTCTAGAGTCATCTCCATGAGTAGGTGAGCTTTTCCTTTTCTAGAGTCATCCCCATGAGTAGGTGAGCTTTTGCTTTGGCCCTAGAGAGATGTGCAGTGTCTCATAAGAAAATGGAATTCATGTCCATATACAAATTTGAATTGGAAACCTATGTAATGTGTTTGGGTTCTTGGTGAAGAGTTCCTAGGTTTCGATGTCTTCTTATAGATTTGTAGTTTCCTAGAAGCTTGATTCACCCAGTGGAATGTTGAAATATTGTAACTTCAAAGAATATTATATTTGTATATTATTTATTCCGGAGATGTTCCATACCTCCAATGTGATTATACTATAAATCCGGAGATGGTTATTCCTCCGAGTTGGGTGTGGTAACTAGGGTTATTAGACCCACCATGTGGGGGTCGGCCCAGTCAGTTATAATGGGGTATTTAACCTAATGGTTAAATACGAGCCTACATGTACTTGTGTAAAATACATATCAGAGTAGTGTATAAATAGAGGAGGTGTGTTCCTCATTTGATACACTCACACACTTGAGGATAGCACAATTGTGGAGGAGAGGTATGCTATTGTGGAGGAGGAGATCATGTCTCAGGGTTTCATCTTTGTATATTGCTGTTCATCTATATTGAGGAATCTTTTCTGGGTTTTCTACCCCATGAGGGTTTCCCAGGATAAATCTCTGTCTCTTGTGTTTATGCTGTGCTTGTTGTTTCTTCAGTGATCCTGTATATGCTATTATTGTGAAATGGAATGTAATGCTGCTATTTTATGTCTTAGCATATTAAATCTTAACATGGTATCAGAGCTAACCTGAAGGAAGACAAGGTATGGCACTAAAGACACTTGCTTTACTTACGACAATTTGAAGGTTAGGGTTTTACATAGCAAAAACCAGTCATCGTAGCACTTTCGCTATAAATCCCTTTTGGCGAATTTTTCGGATCTAAAATTGTTACAGGATGAAGACTAAATCTCCAGGTACCTTGTGTCCAAAGGACAACCTCTAATTCGTTGTACTTTGTGATTTATGATCTGTACAATATAGGGTTTCTGTCTCTTCCAGATCTGAGTCAAAATCAGGTGACCTTGGGAAAAAGGTCATATCTTGGGCTAGGAAGCTCCAAATGAAATTTCGTAAAAAGTGACAGGTAGTACACAGTCTTTACTATCTCATAAAACTTTTTCATAGGCCGAAGTTGAACCAGTGACACGTGGCACTCCGTACAAGTTATCTCTCCTGTATTATCCCATAAACAGGTCATGTTGCGACACTTGGCATAACTCTCTCTCAGAGAGTCCAATTGAGGTCAGACCTGTCAGGATGGAAAGATAACAGGCCGAGATACCTCAAAAAAGTTTTTCAGAGGCCGAAGTTCAAACAATGACACGTGGCACACCGTACAAGTTCGCTCTTCTATTTTATCCCAAAACAGGTCACGTTGCGACATTTGACATAACTCTCTCTCAGAGAATCCAATTGAGGTCAGACCTGTCAGGATGGAAAGATAACAGGTCAGGCTATCTGAGAAAACTTTTTTCAGACCCTGTGGATTGAAAAGTTTTGAGTTACACCCAAAACAATCAGGTACATATTTCTGTCAAAACAGAATTATTTTTGAGTACCTTCATTCATGGCTTCCGGAATTTAGGGCTTTGAAGAAAGTTGGAATTTTTGTAAACGAAGACCACGGCTGAATGATACTCATAAAAATAGAAATTTAGAGACCAAGATAAGATTTTTTGGTTGGGAAGAAGGCCGGGCTTGATCAAACCCTAGTTCGGGACTTTGATCAGAAAAGTGGAAAATTAGGGCTTCTGTAAAAATGGGAATTTTTGAAATCTGTGACCATGGCTGGAAGCTCCTCAGAAAAATAGAAGCTTAGAGCTTTGGATCAAACATTTTGATTGGGCAGAAGAGTGGGATTCATCAAACCCCAGTTCAGGGTCACATCCAGTGAATCCGGAAGTTTCAAAGGCAAAATTGAGGAGTGAAACTTTGCAGTTTTCAAATTCTGAATATATCAGTTTGATCAGCTCATCAAGGCGCATATTTCTATCCTTTCGGAAGTTTGAAATTCAAAGTTTGAATTTTTGGGGTTTCTCTGACAAACCCATATCCAGCTCCAGGTCCAGTTCTTGCAAATCAAGTGGATAGGGTTAATCCTAGAAGAAAATGGATTGGTCACCTGCATAAGTGAAGGAGTTCCTGTTTCAGAGGGAGATGAGGCTAAGGCTTTACATAAGGAGATTACAAGCGATCTCGACAGATATGACTCATCGAGGTATATTTTGAGATTTGTTCATGATTAAGTTTATGGTATGTTTGTCTTCATGTTATTACGGTTAGTACAATCTTGATTTTAGATTTGTTGTATCACCTTAACAAAATTATGAATGCATGATAGAAGATATTCATTGGTTAGGGTGTTGACACTTATGATTGTACTAATGCATTATGATGTTGTGTGAGGTTGATGTTGTCTGCTAACAAGATATAGGTACATCACAAAAGACAAATCAGGCTCCATGACCATGAAAACATGAAGACAAAGACTCATCCATAATCTTTGTTCTACTTACGAGGTATGTATGACTTTGTTATATTATGCTTAACCTATGAGACATGCAGGTTCTAGCTCAGGATCTCTAAATCATTGAAGAGATTGTTTAGGTATGTTGTACATAACTAAATAGGTATACTAATCCAGGTATGTTTCCCATGAATCTTACCTTGTGTTAGGATCCCTTATATAAGTATACTTGGTATGATTGGCTATGCTTATTCATAAAATTAGTAATCAAGGGATTATGCATATTATGTCTTTTATCTTGATTGATGATATGCATGAGTAAAAGAATACTTCCCTGAAATCTTGAATACTAATTAACCATGACTATACATTTTCAAGAATTTAGAACTATAATGTTTTGATAACATTTAGAACATACTAATGGGTGTATGTTTGTGTATGAGATCATGAGGATGACACTTGAACATGCACAGTGGTACAGAATGAATAGAAGTTCAAAAGACATACAGAAGATCAAGCGGGAGGAAACCACACAAACATAAAAGATAAGTATTTGAGTTGTTATTTGAAATAGTAAATGATATTGCCTGTAATAGATTGTATGCATATTTGTATTCCTATAATATATCATGCTGAGTGTAAATATTCATAGAACATTGAACAGTATACTACTAATATGCATATGATTGGTAAGTTGGACAAACATTCCATTGTTGCTTGTCTAGAATGAAACCTCTTTGCTGACATGCTGAGAGTTGTGCACACTCTCGATAGTATGTTCTGGTAGAGATGGAAGGCATCTAGATAGCCACTGTATGCATACAGGATATGGGAAAGTGTTGTGCCAAAGTATTGGTCAAAATAGTTGCATCACTATGTAAATGATATCTGTATGCATAATAGGTTACCATGTCAATATGATTTGATGATTATGAAGTATTACTAATCCTGTACTTAATTTTGATTTGTAGGAAAGATCATGATGAATGATGAACACTGAACAAGCAATGGATGTTCAACAAGAAGATTTACAAATCAAACAAAATATAGAAGGCTCATGGCTAGAAGATTCTCTTAGAAAGAGGAAGAGAATCATGATGAGATGTTTGCTCCAAGTGGCTAAGATAAGACCATTCTCTTAATGGTGTAATTAAAGAAGAAGTGTGAATCAGGTTCTATATGGTTCCCAGGATCGATAATCAATTGATGAGCTTAATGATCACCATGGGTGATATGGATCTCAACCTTTGCTACAATGTTGAATATGGCTTCTATACACATATGACATGGATGCAAGAAGGAACTCACCACAGAGTTCGAATGATGTTGAGGCTCATTTCAATAGACCCATCTGATGAGAGATGGCACAGATAGATGACTGTAGAAATGAAATTGAAAGATCTCAGATTGATGCATTACTTTCTAGGTCTAAAAGTATGGAAAGTGTCAGAAGGAATCTCTCTCAACCAGAGAAAGTATGCTGAGAAATCTTGAGAAGACATGATATGTTGGAATGGCCACTCTTATGGATTCCAACTTGAAGTTGTTAGGAGATGACTCATCAGAGTTAGTGGATATAACTCTGTACAGTCAAATTATTGGGTCATTGATGTATCTAACAAATACTAGATTAGATATATTGTTTGTTGTGAACACCTTGAGTCAGTATCTAGTGGAAACTAGATGTGTTCACCTGATAGTTGCAAAGCATGTGATGAGGCACATAAAGGACATGATAGAATTTGATCTATGCTATCTTGAAGATCATGACTTTAGATGGATAATCAGATGCTGGTTGGGAAGAAAGTGTATCAGACAGGAAGAACACATCAAGAGGATGTTATTGTCTGGGATTAACCATGACCTCGTGGTTTAGCTGGAAGCAGTCTAGTGTGGCTCTCTCAGCACAAGCAGAATATATGGCTGCTTGCTCTGCTAGTTGTGAAGAAGCTTGGCTTCAGGATTGGTTTGAATTAGAGATAGAACCAACTGTGATCCTATGTGACAAATAGAGTTGTATGAAGATGACAAAGAATCTAGTGTTCCATGATAAGTCAAAGAACATAGGGATCTAATAAGATATGATGCAGAAGGAACTAAAGTTTGAATTTGTAACAGGTTACCAATGTACTAACCAAATCTCTACCTCAAGTGAAGAAGTTACCAACATACTAACCAAACCTCTGTCTTGAGTGAAATTTGAATACTTCCGAGACAAGCTTGGTATAGCTCAAAAGGACCCTCCTCGAAAGGGGGAGTAGTATAGTCACTTATGATGAGATTGTCTCATCGAACAACAAGGTCGATGATGAGGTAACCTGTTCTCTACACCTAGATACTTAGAAATATTTAGATTTAGGACTATTATGCTTAGAATACTTTGTTTTACATGCTTTTGATGATAGATGTATTGGTGAGAATACATGCTTTTGATGATAAGATGTATTGGTAAGAATACATACTTTTGATGACACATGTATTGATTAATGTACTTGTATGGTTGAGGATACTTGTACTTTTATTGATGAGAATACATGTGGGGATTGTATCATCCCCGGACTTTGGTCCCTGAATTGATCCGTAGACGTATGGTCTCCGAAAATGAAGTCCTTAATGGACAATTGAGGGGATTGGATCATCCCTGGACTTTCAGTCCTAAAGAGAGCCGTAGACGTGAGGTCTCCGAGAATGAATTCCTTAGTGGACAGTTGAGGGGATTGGATCATCCCTGGACTTTCAGTCCTAAAGAGAGCCGTAGACGTGAGGTCTCCGAGAATGAAGTCCTTAGTGGACAGTTGAGGGGATTGGATCATCCCTGGACTTTCAGTCCTAAAGAGAGCCGTAGACGTGAGGTCTCCGAGAATGAAGTCCTTAGTGGACAGTTGAGGGGATTGGATCATCCCTGGACTTTCAGTCCTAAAGAGAGCCGTAGACGTGAGGTCTCCGAGAATGAATTCCTTAGTGGACAGTTGAGGGGATTGGATCATCCCTGGACTTTCAGTCCTAAAGAGAGCCGTAGACGTGAGGTCTACGATAATGAAGTCCTGAATGAACAGGCAGGGGATTGTATCGTCCCCGGACTGAGGTCCCAGAATAGAGCCGTAGACTGGGTCTCCGATAATGAAGTCCTGAATGAACAGGCAGGGGATTGTATCGTCCCCGGACTTCGGTCCCTGAATTGATCCGTAGACGTGTGGTCTCCGAGAAGTGGGGATTGTATCATCCCCGGACTTCGGTCCCTGAATTGATCCGTAGACGTGAGGTCTCTGAGAAGTGGGGATTGTATCATCCCCGGACTTAGGTCCCTGAATTGATCCATAGACGTGTGGTCTCCGAGAAGTGGGGATTGTATCATCCCCGGACTTCGGTCCCTGAATTGATCCGTAGACGTGAGGTCTCCGAGAAGTGGGGATTGTATCATCCCCGGACTTAGGTCCCTGAATTGATCCGTAGACATGAGGTCTCCGAGAAGTGGGGATTGTATCATCCCCGGACTTAGGTCCCTGAATTGATCCGTAGACGTGAGGTCTCCGAGAAGTGGGGATTGTATCATCCCCGGACTTAGGTCCCTGAATTGATCCGTAGACGTGAGGTCTCCGAGAAGTGGGGATTGTATCATCCCCGGACTTAGGTCCCTGAATTGATCCGTAGACGTGAGGTCTCCGAGAAGTGGGGATTGTATCACCCCCGGACTGCGGTCCCTGAATTGATCCGTAGACGTATGGTCTCCGAGAAGTGGGGATTGTATCATCCCCGGACTTCGGTCCCTGAATTGATCCGTAGACGTATGGTCTCCGAGAAAGTTATTTTTGATGATCGTGTGATGACAATGCTGATGATCGTGAGATGACGATGCTGATGATTGTGTGATGATGATGCTCATGATCGTGTGATGACGATGCTAATGATCGTGAGATGACGATACTGATGATCGTGAGGATCCAGATGTTGATGTTGTTGTAGCTGTTCGAGTGCTGCAGAAGATAAAGACTCAGTACTGAAGATGTTGATGTTCCAGTATTGAAGATGTTCCAGTAACTGCTTGAGTTACTGATGATGTTGAGAAAGCTTCCAATGATTTATAGATGTATCATGTATGATGTTGATGACTCCTTGCTCGTGCAGACACTGTTATAATATCCTTCTCGTTAAGGGGGAGTGTTGAAATATTGTAACTTCAAAGAATATTATATTTGTATATTATTTATTCCGGAGATGTTCCATACCTCCGATGTGATTATACTATAAATCCGGAGATGGTTATTCCTCCGAGTTGGGTGTGGTAACTAGGGTTATTAGACCCACCATGTGGGGGTCGGCCCAGTCAGTTATAATGGGGTATTTAACCTAATGGTTAAATACGAGCCTACATGTACTTGTGTAAAATACATATCAGAGTAGTGTATAAATAGAGGAGGTGTGTTCCTCATTTGATACACTCACACACTTGAGGATAGCACAATTGTGGAGGAGAGGTCTGCTATTGTGGAGGAGGAGATCATGTCTCAGGGTTTCATCTTTGTATATTGCTGTTCATCTATATTGAGGAAGCTTTGCTGGGTTTTCTACCCCATGAGGGTTTCCCAGGATAAATCTCTGTCTCTTGTGTTTATGCTGTGCTTGTTGTTTCTTTAGTGATCCTGTATATGCTATTATTGTGAAATGGAATGTAATGCTGCTATTTTATGTCTTAGCATATTAAATCTTAACATGGAAAAGTATTTGCATCCCTAGAGTGAGGATCTTGAGTCCCTTTATTTCCATAACATTTACATCATCAAATAAAATGGCATCTCATTGTTTAAATTTGCAAAGAGGTGCTAAATAGCAGTTAAGTTAGTGTGCATGTTATTTAATACACTTTAGAGTGTTGATCGTTAGAAAAAGGAAGAAAGAGAAATATTTTTCATGGTTAACTTACTTACAAGCTTGAATGTGCCATGTTCTTTTGCATTGAATGAGTAATTATGTGTTCTTGATTGAATAGCTATGTTGTCAGAATGATATCACTTGATTGAAATCAAAGAAATCTTGAGTGAAATGAGTTAAATGAGTATTCTTGATGCCAAATCTTTTATCGAGTTGAATTTGAATCAAGATAATAGCAAGTCCCCATAGACCATATTTCTAAGATTATCGCTCTTCCTTATGGGCCTTACATCATTTTCAAAAACTTTAGTGACAATACATGTCATAAGTTGATTTATGTTGTTTATATGTCTTTCCTAATAGCATGTTTTATGAGTAGTAGTATGATTACTTTCAGTCTCAAGTATTAGAATAAATTGGAAATCCCGTGATAATAAACTAGGGTAATAAGGACATGAGAAACATCAGGTTCTTGAATTTCTAGAAGCTTGGCCACTATGATTCTCTTTTGGCAACTATGAAGACGTTGACGGTGATGGTGATGGTGGTGACAACATTAATGACAAAGGCTTGAGGAATGCCAAAGAAGATGATGATGTGGATGGCTTGAAGAACACACATGGCATGAAGAACCATGGAGGTGGGCATTGGAGCCATTGGAACACCTAATGAGCCAAATGACCCATTCTGTGGTCATTTGTGGTTTGATGGGGCAGTGGAACCCTTGGTGATGGTCCATGCTACCATTTGATGATGGGCTTGATGTCCATTGAAAGCATGTTGATTAAATACTAAATGATTGACTCTTGATGGTGGAACCCACATTGAAACCCACATACAAATTGAATCAGCCCTTATCTAATGGCACTTACGATGGATGTTGAAGCCCTTGAACCTTGAAGATGTCCATATGTGGAATCCTTGATGTATGGTGATGAAGACATAATGTATTGTTGCCTTGGGGTTCTTGGAATTGTTTTTGGTCTATTGTTGTGGGTGCGATGGAGTCCTTGCCCTTATAATTGCTTGACGAAACCTTTGATGTTGAAGTATTTAAACATGATGATGTAGAAGCCCACAAAACAAATGAGGAAGCCCGAAGTTTCTAACGTGGCCTTTGATGTGGTTGTGTGAATTCAAACCAAAACAAGCATGCAAATAAAAATTGTATGTGAACTATTATGTGTCCATTCAAAGGACAAAGTCGGCTCAGGAATTAAAAATAAAAATAAAATGAAAATTACATAGACATGTCAATTGAATATCATGTGATATGATGTGCATGTACAACAGAAAGACATGACGATCTAGACAGTATGAAGAGACTAATGATATTTTGGGCAGAGTTTGGTGAAAGGATAGAATGATGTATTTGTGTATATCTTGGTTAAAATTATGACAGAGTGATGATGAGCAGAAAGTGATATAAATGTGGATATGTTTGATATCTTGACAGCAGAATGATAATTTGCCTATGGTTAATGACAGTTTGATGACAGGTTAAAGATGTGAATGTAGATAGAATATCGATATGTTTGAGAATATGAAGGACATGATGAAATAGGGACAGAATGATGATTGAAGACAAGGTGCTGGCAACAGATTGATGAATGAGATGATGTGAATAATGACATGACTGTGATATGTATGATATGTGACAACTATGTAATTGTAAATACAAGTAGGGTATTGTATCCATTTTCTTAGTAGGATCTAAGAAAAACTAGGCTGGGTCCTAGATGATGAGTTGGTGCTCATTGTATCAGTTGGTGCTGAATTGCCTCACGGTTGTAGCCGTTGAACCAAATACAAAAGATTACAAAAACTATATCTAGTCTCGTATTATGTGTTGATGTGTTTCATTAGTTGATAGTTAGTCCATTGATGAATATGATGTGAATGTGAAATGATGATATAAGAGTTGGTGATTGAAGTTGAAATTAAATAAAGTATAGGCTCACTGATTCACCCCCCCCTCTCAGTGAGCATTGTGTCTTACACAAATGTTTATAGTTTTGTTAGGTTTTCATGTTTGATAAGGTTGCATTTTTTTTTTGGTGGGATTATACGAATTTATATCTCTCAAATAGATTAGACAATATTATAAACACAACTATAAAATATGATGATAATATGGTAATTACTCAATGCTAATTAATTTGTAATTACTAAACACAAATTACTCGTAACTGGATCTAATTATTCAAAGTAAAGAAGTTACCTGTGTGTATGGTGCCGCAATTTCCTCTGTTGTCGCCATGGCTCCATCGAGGTCAAAGGGACCGACGTCCTCCCACCTAGGGGGTGGAGACCCGACACCCAATAAATGAACATTAAAACAAATAAAGTCAACAATGTGTAATTCAAAGTTAAATATATTAAACAATACGATATCAAATAAAATACAACAAATACTTGAACATTAAATAAAACAATAGCAAACCTGATCCATGAAGCTCCCTGTGGCATGCTGCTGCGTATCACCATGGCAAGAATTACCACAGTGAGAACAACGATGTGTCGTTGTTCCAGCAGAACTAGAAGGCCCCGCCTGGGTTCCACCTGTACCTGGCATGTCTTGGCCACCACCCATAGACTGTGTAGCTATCTGTGTCTCATCGACGTCCTGCCGGCTCTGGGAAGACATTGCCACAAATTTGGTATGTCTAAGCAAGTCATGTGTGGCATGTCTGATGGAGTCATGAATCTCATCTAGACCGCTACCAAACCCGGGTGGCTGAGGAGGGGGTTTTGGCTCTCTCCTGGGTGCAGGAGGTCCTCTAAGCGGGTTGAGGTGCACCTGAGGTCGATATTGGGAAAAGCCAAGACGGACACCCTAAAACTCAGTGATGTCAAAATAGTTGACATGGTACCCTAGCTCAAACTCAGCCCACAATTTCTAAAGGAAATACTGTGGGATCTCCAAATTGTTGCACGGGGGCCTGTCAAACACCATGAACCACCTCTGTCTCCAGTTATCTCTCCATGGATGTTAAATGCGCCAGTCCATGCAAACCCGAGCCCTCGTCAAAGCTGGAGGCTATCCGGTAAAGGGAACTATGAACTTGCTATACAATTGGGCTTTGCTGATGTTGAGGTTTTTATTTGCTCTTTGGACAACCCAGTTGAGTAGTGTTCCCTCATTCGAGCCCTAAATTGGCTCAAGTTTGTTATCTCATTGTGTGCAATATTGATTGATTCAATAATGTTTTGAAGTGATGAAGCCAAGGAAACCCGAGAGGGTTCCCTGGTACTGTTCAATTCATTACTTAGTGCCCTCAATTGATTTAAGTCTTGGTGTAATTGATCTTCACGGTTTTCATTGGGTTCATTGGGTTTATTGTCAGTTCCCATATTCTCTTCTGGAGGTCGGGTTTCATCGGATGGTGGTGGTGTGTCTGACATCTTGTTAGGTGTGTAGATGTCCTGCAATTAAATTTCCTTGGTTTTTTAATGGATTGTAATTTTTTTTTTAAAATTAAAATTCAAATGGAAAACAAAAATAAAGACAAATTTGTGCTTTGAGGAGCACTTACCTAGAGAAACGGACGGCACCGTGGTGTAGGGGTGACTGCTTGGTGTTGATGACGATGGGGGTGCATGAGGATGCGTTCACGGGGTTGAAGGTGCGCTCGCGGGTTGGTAATTTAGCTCATGGGTTTGTCAAAAATGACAAAACCCGTGAGCTCTGTTTTTTTTATAAAAGAACAGAGGCGCGCACGCGCCACTAACTCGTGCGCACCAATATGTGCGTACGCATCAAGGGCATGTACGTGCCCCTTTTTTCCACGTGGGTTGAACCATGTGGACGTTCAGCATTGCCGAAGCAGGGATGCGTTCACGTCCTTTTTTTTTCTGCTCACGTGCCCTTGTTGCGGTTATTTTGAGTACTATCTTCGTGCAGGTACCCAGCAGATCTCGGCCAGCTAGAGATGAATCTAAGGAAACTGAAAGAGTTTTTTCTTCAGCATGGTCCAATATACAAAAACCTCTTTCATATTTTACATAGTTATCACTGCTTGAGATATACAACCATGGAACCAAGAGGCATTTTTCAGCAGTCTACGGCGAAAATTGTTCAAGATTTGTTGAAACCGACTCTTAAGTTGTCGAATCTCTTTGTGTAGGTGTCAAATATTGGTTTAACAGCTTCTTACTGAGATAGCTCGACCATAGGGCCAAATAGATCTATAAAAGAAATGTAATAGAAGAATAATGGGTTGGAAAATCATTTGGATGAGGCCTGGGGGAGCTTGGCTCTTTTTTGAAGCATTTTCTTGAATATATTTGCAGTATATGAAGCTAGATTTCGACTGAGATTCATGTGTTGGTGGTCTTACAGTCTGTTTATCTTCTCCTCTTATGTTATTGTTTCCTTCATTGTTAAATTCATACTGTTATTTTCTCTCATGCTTGGATAAGTATAGCATTGGGACATAATTCATGAATGCATGCTCTGTTTCTTCCATTTCAAGCATCCACCTTCTTTTTCTGCTAAAACTGATATAGGATTCATACTCATAAGCTCTATACTGGTAGATTGTTCATCTATTCTTCTAAATCATCAAACAAAATCTCTTTGACTGTGAGCTAGTAGCTTTCTTGCCTCTGTTTGGACATCTCATGCAGCAGCACTATAATTTGTTTATGTGTTATGTTTGACTCCATTGCCCATGTTTTCCCCACGATTGACCCTCCAAACCTTAAAACAATTTGTCCCTAAATAATTCTGACCTTCTTAATATGCTTTGAAAGAATATTTTGATTTGAGAGGCTATGTGTTTATCAGTAATTGGTTTCAGTTTTTTATCAAATCTGAGAATTTTTTATGGATGCAATTTTATTGAATATTTTCAATCTTTTATAGATTTGTTGAGAGATCCTTCTCAGTCTGTGCTGGGTCATTAGCATAGATTAAAGTTGTTAGTGGTTACCCCGAATTTCCTTCTCCACAACCTTGGGGGTTAATTTAGGTGTTAACAAGCTCTTTGAAATCTATTTTAGAAACTGGTATATAAAGTCTTACGTTCATTAAAATCTCGCTTTGTTTATTATATGGGGTGTTTGGAAGGTTAGGAAGGAATTTCTATTTTATAATGTCAATCCAAATGTTACCCTTACAAGCTCAAGAATTCTTTCTTTATACAATGATTATTATCAATATGCTAATTAAAAAATCTATCAGGGTCACTAGTTTTCCTTTTCTGGATGAAAATCTCCCTTGGTGGATGTTTGATGGTGCTTTAGTTCATGGCCTATGTGGAGCTCGAATATTAATTGTTTGTAGTTATATACACTATTTTCAATTATGGGTGGGTGGAGGTGAAGGAACAAATACCAAAACTAAATTATATGCACTTTGGGGTCTTTTGTGGTTCTCTCAGTTAAAAGGCTTGGGGTCTTTTGTGGTTCTCTCAGTTAAAAGGCTTACATTCTTTACAGGTTTTTGGAGATTCCAAGATAATTATAAACTGGGAAGTAGGTACTTCAAATCTTCAGGTGTTGCTTTTAAATTATTGGTGCATGAGCATTAAGGATCTTATGAAAGATTTCAGGAATATTACATTTTCTCATGTCTACAGGGAACAAAATTCTATTGCAGATGGTCTTTCAAAAAGGCATTTTTTATGCAAGTTGGGTTTTTACATTTTGAATAGTGGAAAGATGGTCTACTCTGTTCACAAGGGCACCTTGAACATTATCTAGATCCTTGGGCTGAGCTTTCAGAATTTCTTTCTGGAAGACTATATATCTTGCTTTGTATTTTGTGAGTGAATATTATGTTGTCATTATGTATTTCATAAAATGATAGCATTGTTTTCTTTGTGAGAAGAAGGTTTCGACCTTAAGTTTTGAATGGACTGCTATGGTATAGTCTTAGTGAAAAAGTATAGTATGATAGTATATTGTTACTGAAAAAATATATTATGATATTATAGTCTTACTGAAAAAGTATAGATGATAGCAAGATGACGCCTTAGTATGGTAGTCTTACTGAAGTAGTGTATGTGTGTGTAGAGGACCCCACATCTAATGATAGTATTTATATAACTTTCCTTCTTCAAAATGGGATTTCCTAACTTATTTCACAATTTCAAATCCTTGTGTTATCAAGTAGAATTGGATTTTTCTCATGTGCCTTGGTTGTCATGTAGTGAAACCTCCTCTTCTTGACCATAGCTAGTTTGAGGCATTTATATTATACTTCATTTTCACCACAAGGTTCAACTATGTCAACTGTGAAACACATTATCTTCTTAGGTATCCATGACCATTTCTTTTATGTGAAGCATTATAGTTATCATAGTCATAAGTCGGATCACTGTAATATTTACAAAAAAATAAACATAAATAGATAAATAAGATTCATGTGAGTATATATAAAGTTATTTATAATTACTTGATTACAAACCAACATATCATGTATAGTTAATATACTTGACTAACATTGGGAAGGGATGTTTCTCATAGACACGCTTATTAAGATATGCGGTTTTGGCAGTGCTTTAATGAAATATTGTAACATTGAAGGTTCGAATACTTACCTAACGAAATGAAAAAGATGCAAAAATCAAAATATACAATGTAAAAAAATAATGAAATGGATACCAAGAACATACTATACGAAGACTAATTTTAAGTACCTTACATCTATGTAATTAATATATGCGGAAGTATACATTTACATTGGTAATTATAAAACATATTATAAATCAACCTTGCAATAAAAATGAATTAATCTCAAAATCCATACAACTTTTTTGTGGGCTTAAAAGAAAAAGCTGTATAATTTATTTCCATTTTTGTTATAGTTAGTTTTAGTAGCTGATCGTTACATTAATACTTGAAAGATAGTAGTGTTTTGAAGTTTAAGAATTACATCTTAAGGGTGGTTGGTATATATATTTTTGTAGCTTCAGTGATAGTTTTTCTTTTATTTTCCCTCCCTAGGAGGATGGAAGGGTATTTTTGTGACAATATGTTCCACCAAAAGGATACTTGGAAAACATGGTGACATGTTTTTTATAGAATGTAAATTTATTTTATCTATGGATGAAATAGAATTTACAATTTTTTCAGAGGAAAAAAAAAACAGTGAATTAATCTAGACGTAGATTAAAAAGGTACGAATGTAAGGACATGAAACATTTAAAAGGTTAGATGATGTCCTTCTTGTTCATTCTTTGTTTTACAGAGGCTTGCAACTTGGTTGGGAAGTGGAGGAACTTGTAATGTCCCAGAAAAATAAGTAAGGCACATCCTAACACTACCATAGCAATGGAAAGCATGTTCTACCAAGTTGAATTGAAGATATAATTCTTTTTAAGGATCAATAGGCCTCATGCTTTTAGTATTAAATTGAAATCAAGTACCAAACATGGAATCTTTAAAACCTTCTTATATCTTTTAATGATCCAACTTGCAAAGAAAAAGGAAGAAGAAGAAAATGCATGGCTATGATGTATGAAACTAGAATAAATAGCTACCTACAATTTTTGCATGGCTAAGAATTGAATGATAAATTTAGCAACAAAAGATAAGAAGTTGGTTGCATCCATCCATCTAATAGAGATCACATTTTCTCTCACACTAACACCTAGTTGAAGGCATTTGGTGGTGATGGTCAACATTCTCATAACAAAGAGTTTAACTCTCCACTTTCAGTATTTACTAATTTCATCTCCTTCGAATCTATTTTGAGTGAAAAATCCAAGTGTTATCAGTCCCTAGGGTTGTGTTGTTCCCACAACAACTCCCCCCTTTCTTCTAACCATTCTAGAAAAATAAAAGGTCCCCCTCCTTTAAATTTGGAATTTGAATATCATTCTAAGGTTTGAAGGTCCTAATTGCGCTACAAGGTTTGAGGACCCCTTGGAAGGGTGTTTCCACCCATCCTCAAGTTCTATTCTATAAAAGAATGTTTCGATGTTGATAATGAATTCCTTTGGGGTACATCGTGGCATTTGACTAACTTGACTTGAGTTTGATGATTATTGACCTATCAAGAGTGCATGCTTGAGTTTTGATGAGGATTTTCTTGCTTGAAGGTATTATTCTTGTAATCTACTTTGATGTCACTTGGTGAGATCTAACTCTTTCAATTGGATTCATTCAGCGAGTCTTTGAGGTTCATTTGTTGATTTTATGATTTCTTGATTTATGATTGTTTCATGAATAAATCATTTGATGGGTTTCATTTGTCCTATTCGCATGTACTCTAGTTTCCCTATGATGATCATTGATTTTTCTTTAATTTTTGATGCATTATGAGATATTATATCTTTTGATTTCAAGATTAATGGAGCTTTGTTTCACTCACTATCGATGGTTTATTGTAGATGATGAATGTATCACAAGAGTGGTTGAATTAATGTGGGGAAGGAGGTCAGAAGAAGGGTAGGTGAGTTGCGAGATTATTTTTTTAAGTGGTTGATTTGAAGGAGGATATAAATCCCAGAGTTCCATGTTTGTGATATAAGTTGGGTTATGGTTTGAGTGGTTTCGAAAACGCATATGATTATATTTGTATGTCCTCTTAACCTCCCAAGGAAGTAGAAAGCTAGTGACAACATCGATGGATTATGTCAATCAAGGGGGTAACTCTGATGAGTGATTTGGTATTTTAAGATTTGAATGATGGAATCACTTTCATGAGAAATGATATAATGCATTGAAAATGGTTGGATTATTGGTGCATGTTCCCAAGGACTTTTCTTAGCCTCCTAGGGTTTCACCTGATTATTCTTCGTATTTAAGGAACTGTTGGGATCATGATCATTTTGAATATTTTCCTCCTTTAATGTCTCCTTAATTTTTGGCTTCCTCCATATAGATACGACATTCATATACTATACATATTGCTCGTTTTCTTGTAATTATACAACCTTTTCCCAAGCAAGTATATTAAGGTATTATCATGATTATTTTTGCTTAAATTCCTTTGATTTTAATGATTTAGATAAGAAATTGAAAATTAATGTGCTAATGATATTATATCTTAGTTTATGTTGTACAGTTGAGTTCCTGCCACCTGGATCAGAACTGGCTACACATCGCAGTTTCAATTACACCATCATTTGTTCTCATATATCCAGTCGTTTTGATGGAATTTGAGGATATAGGTGGTGAAGAACAAGGACCCAAGATGGTTGTGAACCTACAGATCCATCCTCAACTACTCCTGAATAAACATGAATGATCAGTCAAAGATGGGGTGCAAGATGCTTCATAACTGCTAGATGTTAATGCTTGGCGCATATCTAGAATGAGTGCCTTGTCCTCATGCACTTCATGTCATGAGGGAAAGGCCTCGAAATCCTCATTATGGTTGATTGATCCCTCTCTATGCCAATAGTTGTTATATGTAACAATTTTGAAAAATGTTTCTAAAAGGGGGGATTTATGTTTATTATGTAATAAATGTTCAAACTTTAAGAACCAATCCTACGCTTTGCGAAAAGGAAGGAAGGGGGGATGATAGAAAACATCAAGCTGATGGATAGTTTCATTTATGTCGATAAGTAGTGTTTATTTTATTTATGTAAACAAAGATGAACCAAAAGTGATTATGCATCATTATATATACATATTTTCAGAATTCAGTTTTATCTAGTCTTCATGTGATGAATTGATTAGCTAGTCATTGTTGAAGACAGGAAGGGACCCTTGTATCAACATATGCTTTTGATTCTGCAATTCGAGGTTTTGAAACATTTTGATTATTGCTTACAGTTTCAAATTATGTTGCATTTTTACAATTCAATAGTTTTGAGTAAGGAGTGTTCTAGAATATTTCAATTAAGATAGAGTGGATTGATTTAAGATTTGCTTTCAATACTTTGTAATGCATAAGCTGAGATGCATAAATTGCATAGTTAGTTTCAATAATTCTACAGGATTTTAGCCTATTTGAGGAATGGTGTGGTAAAATGACATATTAGTATAGATTTGCAGTTAAGAGAAAAACAAAGCAATTGGTAGAAATGAATAGTGAAGATAAGAAGAGTTACAATAGTTTCAATTTGAATTAATGTTATTTCATTAAACTGTAGATGGGTTTTAAAGATTGAAAGAAAGATCACTTGGATAAAAACACAAAGGTGAGAATCGAGCGCCAAAGAGACATAGTGGAAGATATTCTGCCGAATAACGTAATTTATTCAGCTGATTAAATTAGTTTATTCGGCCGAATAAAGTAGCTTCTTTGGCCGAAAAAGTGCTACATTATTCGGCCGAATAACGTTTAAACGGTTCACCGTTAGAAATAACAAAGACCTTGATTTGTGTGCAGTTTATTGCCGGACATGAAAAATATTCAGCATTTTTTATTTATTCGGCCAAGTAATTATTCGGCCGAATAATTACTCGGCCGAATAATTATTCTGCCTAAAAGCTTGGCCATGGCCAGTGTTTGTCATTTTTCCTCTGCAGATTTCTGGACACCACTGTTGGACCCGTTCGCGCCACCCGTCTCGCCACCCGTCTGTGTCTGTTGGTGGACTCCGCCACCCTTTCGGCAGTCCGTTCGCCACCCCTCTCAGTATTCCATTCTACCACCCCTCTCAACAATCCATTCACCACCCCTCTCCATAGACCATTCCGCACCCCTGTCGGCAGTCCATTCGCCACCCCTGTCGGTAGTCCATTCCGCACCCCTGTCGACAGTCCATTTGCCACCCCTCTTAGAATTCTAGTCCATTTGCGTCTATTGGTGGACTCCTCCACCCTCTCAATATTCCATTCACCACCCCTCTTAGCAGTCCATTCGCCACTTGTCTCAACAATCCATTCCACACCCCTTTCGGCAGTCCATTTGCCACCCCTGCTCGTCGTGACTTGGACAGTTTCTAGTTCAGGCTGCTTGTTTGTTGCGGGGTTGGACAACGTCCAATTTGCATGGTGGTTGGTCTTCGTGGAGTTGGACAGCGTCCAGTGCAGGTAATTTTTTTCTTTTTTTTTCTTTTTGTTATTTTTGATATTTTAACATTGGTTCATTGTTGGAAGGTTCTGTTTCATTTTTTCGGTGCTCGGCTTCCTTTTGATTACTTCGTTGTTGTTGGTTCATTGTTTGTCTTCGGTCGCTCGTGTTCAAACAGGTATGCTTTTTAATTAAAAATTAGAAATAGTTATGTTGTTTAATGAAAAATTATATATAGGACGTTGTTTTGATTTTTCAACTAATTTATCAACTTAATTTATGATGGTTTTTTCAGCATGAATTCTGTCCATGTGGATAGATTTCATGAATTATGTCCACATGGATAGATTTCATGAACTCTTTCCACGTGGACAGACAGAGTTCATGAACTCTGTCCATGTGGACAGACAAAGTTCATGAAGTCTGTCCACATGGACAGAGTTCATGAACTCGGTCCACATGGACAGAGTTCATGAACTTGGTCGACATGGATAGAGTTCATGAACTTTACTTATGCACATTTTCATAGCTAGTGATATTGTAATATCCCTTGTTGGGAATTTTATTAAAATGGCAAATTTTCACTTTTTTCCCTAGTTAGACCTTTGACTAGTTTTGAGCACTAGGTCCCCAAATTGGTCCAATTGCTCCCAAATATTCGGAGAAGGTATATGGATGATGTTAGAAAATAAATATGTGTTTCAGGGATGCTTTTGGACCTTTAAAATACTTCTACAAATCCTCTTTCAATTCTGTCCAATGTAGGGAATTTTACTAGTAATTCCCTTTGACTAGTATTGGTCTCTAGGTCTCAAATTCACTCCAAATGCCTTCAAATATTCAAGGAATGTGTATGAATGATATTAGTACTTGAATATTATGTTCAAGGATTATATATGGCCAACAAAATACCTCTACAAACTCTCTTAAGATTCTGGACCAAGTATGCAATTTTACTAGTAATTTGGGGTTCAAATCCCCTTGGGATAAGTACTAAAAATGGCTTCCCAAATGCCTCCAAACCCACTCAAATTTCTGAACAGAGGTAGGGAATGTATTAAGTATGTTATTAAGGTCTCATGTGCACCATTAGTTTATTATTATATATGTTCCAACCCTCTCCCATTCAGCTGCAAAAATCACCCATTCGACCCTTGGGGAAATGACACTATTTCTTCTCCCAATGCAATTAAAATGAGTAAAAATACTTCAAATGCTCAAGTAAAGTAAATGAAACTTGTAAAATACACCCATGGCAGTATATTAATCACAAATGTGTCAGAGAATCATCCATTCATTCAAAATCATCAGTAGTACATTGGTTCACAACAAGATAGTGGGGAAATGGCAGTGTTCTTTCATTAAAAATGAGATTTACACATTTCTACTCGGAATTTAGACCTATTAATTTTTGTAGGTGAAGAACAGAGTATTTAATTCATATTACAAAAGAAATGGGGCATTAGAAGCTCCCCCAAAGAGTACAATAGCTCACCAAAAATGCCCTCCCTTAAGGATCAAGAATATGCCATAAAAAATGGAAATGGTTGAAGGAGTGAGTTGCAATAGAAGAAACCATGAGATGCCATGTATATTACACCTGAAAATAAAAACTCCATTAAAGCTCCAAATGAAAGGTTTGAATGGCCTTTCCAATTACCAACTTGGATGGAAATCTTTCACCCTTGAAATTGGCTAAGGAAATAAACTAGTCATCCACTAGCTCTCCCTCTTCACAAATGCAATTGCAAATTCTACAAATGATAAAAATATGGTTTCATTCTTTGTTATTGAAATTTATAAAGTTCTAATGTCCTCCATGGTTCGAATTCCTTCCAAGAGACTCATGCCAACTCAAGTTGGGAAGAGATTCCAAAGAACGCCACTCATACAACAATTCCTAGTCTCCCACTTCCACCAAATCACATGTGGAAGCATCTTAGCTTCCCAAACACCCTTGAGCGCCCTCTTGGAGTCCATGTTTAGCCCTGACATGTCATATATGTCATATGTCAGCCTTCAGGTCTGATTTGTGTCATAGGTGTCATAGCATCTTCATCATTGTTGTCATAGAGCTAGGGAATCTAGCCAAAGTGTCTCACTAGCTCCAAATTGCCTCTTCCTCTTCCATGGGAGTTACTCTTCCTCTATATTTCGATCTCATTGATTCATTCCAAGTATTATTGACCTTATAACTCATCCCAAGAACATTAGGCTTCCCATGGATTTGAAACTGCAAGAAGAGGATGCCATGTGGCACATAAATTCTCGCTTGTGTGGGTCCCACTTCCTCCATGCGTCTTCATGATCAAATGCCACTTTGATTTTCACTTGTATATATTTATTTATCTCCTTTATTAAATATTTATGCCATCCTAATGTTCCAACATCATTAATTATCCCCATTATTCCAAATCCTAAAGCTTCCACCCCAAACCTAGGAAACTAGTAATTTTCCTCCTTGGCAATTATTTGACCTTTAGCATCAATTTGACAAACTCTAATGAATAGGGCCAATTTGCTTAGGCCATTGTGACCCAATGCCAAATTTGGGACATGACAGATATATGAATACAAGCTATAGCTATGGTAAACATTGAGCTTATAACATTGATATTTATATTGGGTAATCTCAATTACATTGATTAATATGGATATACTTATTATCAATACATACACCATTAGATCACAGTAACTTATACTATTGCGTAACTCTAACTTATACTACTGCGTAGCTCTATACTACTAGCTTAATTATGATTACTATGCTATGTTAGTAACAAGTATAATCAAACACATATGTAAACTATGTTGAATTATGGAAAGATCACAATTAATGGTATCAGATTCAATAGAGTGACCATAACTAATAAGATTAGACTAGTAAGCTTGTATATACATAGCTGTACACCTAGCCATGTAGTACTAATATGTTGAATAAGGACAGTGAGTTAAGCCCCTGTTTATTCATACACTAGTGTTATTCTTATAACAGCTTACATGCAAGGTATTGTTTTTACAGCTGTAGAGATACTAGCCATAGGGATATACAGATCATGGTAAGTATAAGTATATCCATGAACTCTGTCCATGGACAGAGTCTATGAACTTTGTCCATGGACAGAGTTCATGAATTTTGTCCACATGGACAGAGATCAAGATGAAAAAACCATTTATCATATATTCTATTAATCATGATAGAAACTAACTTGAATAATAGGAATGACAGCAATAAAAAAATTGAGTTTGGTCGTTCATCCATACATTGAGTTGTAACGCTATTCTTATTTTAAGTTTAAACAACAATAGCTCTCTATAATCTTAAAAACCTGAATCTTAGTTGAATTCTGAACCAGACATACATGGCTGAAATTAAAGAATCCGCGTGCACCTCTCCTGGTTAACGCATCTATTTTAAACTTGTTTATCATTCTTAAACCCCACTCTAGGATCATCAAACCAAGTAACAAAAGTAATTCCGCAAACCATTAATATTATCCTGGCTCAAGTTTCACATAATCCCCAATGTTTATATTGGTTCCCACCCCTCCAGGCCCCCCGATAAACTTATAAATGCTTTCTGCCCTTTAACTTATATAATATAACACTTTAACAGGTTCATGAATAGAGTTCATGATTGTTCATGAACAAAGCATTGAAAAATAAATAGGTATGCTTTTTAACTAAAAATTAAATATAGGTCTACTCTAAAAATTAAATATAGCTATGTTGTTTAATTAAAAATTATATATAGGTATGTTGTTTTGCTTTTTCAATTTATTTGTCAATTTAATTTATGATAAATTGGGTTTTTTCAGTTGGTGAGTTACTGATTCTTTGACATAAAGAAGTGTAACCTTCACTTAATATTTAACCATATTGGTTCCATTAATTTAAGACATCAAAAACATTTAAAAGTTCGGCACATTAATTCCTCATACATCCAACAATATGAGCTATACTCATTTTAAGAACTACTAGATGATATTAGGTATATCTAGGTCCTTATTAAAGAACACAGTTTCTTTAGCAGCTAGGTCTTAGAATTTGTGGAATTAACATGTATAATTTGAATATGTTATGAGTTGATATTTGTGTAAGTGTAGATATTATATCAAATGGAAAGAGAGGAGTCTTCGAGGAAAAAGCGTAGGAGGTCATCACATTCTTCGGGAGTTGGTGTCCCAATTGATAATCGAAGGTTGTCGACTTCAGCTCGGGATTCAAGCTTATTGTACAGTTCACATTCATCCGATCATCGACGAGGCGATAGGGGTACAGATGATTCCCCTTTATCTTCTATGGGGGGACGTAGATCTCGACCTTCTGTCGGTATGAACATCAATATTTTAATACATGTACAAATTTTGTTTTTGTGTGTACACAAATTTTGTACATGTTTACACATAACTCTATTTGTATTTGAAGCAGAGCGTGGTTCAGAAGAGGCTCGTAATTCTACAGAGTGGGAGGAAGATCGAGCAAGGGAGACAGATGTGGGTGTAGAGCATGGTTCCCAAGAGGCTCGTCATTCTACACTGAGTGACGAAGGTCGAGCCGGGACACAATATGTTGAACTAGCCGAGGGTTGTACACCCATAACAACATATCCATTTAATTTGCCTGAGGATCTTCCATGGGAAAGTGGTGTTCATCAAACGACTCTTGAAATTTGTAGATCCCACTATGACAGGTTGTAAAATGATTTTTCTACTTTGGATCTCCCTCTAGAGAGAAAACAAAGTATGGAGATTGTTTTGAGATCATTGCAAAAATTCATTGAGGCATATGAGGATCTCGGACCAACTACGAATGGTTTTGTTGATTTGATGCGAAGACGAAGGGAACAAGTGATGGGTCTGGACAAGTGCGCTATTGTGAAGGAGAGAGTAACCAAAGAACATGCCAATTCAATGTTTAACTTTAAAGAAGTCCTAAAGGGAAAAATGTTGAAAGTGCAATATTTCAAGTATCATGATCTTGCAGATCTAATATATGATCAGTTCCTTGCAGCCTATGGTCGATTTCCATGGAATGATGGGGTTCTTAATTATTTTGCTAGATTTTTTATGCGGATTTGTTTTTTAAATATGAAGCCAGACTATACTGATCTTCATTCTGAATTTTATGGAGTTGGATAGGGTTGAATATATAATCGAAAAGGTCCTCTTAGAGACCCTACAACTCTTCGATCTCCACCCCAGATATCTCTCCCACCAAGGCTTGTGGCATTAAGATCGGAGATGGAGCCCACATCCCAACTTGGGACAATTGCAAGGGATTTTGTTGTTGAAGGTTTAACATCGACATTTGCTGGAGTAGATGTGGGATTGGGTCGAGAGAGGGCTCATGCCACTATTCATGAAAAGTTTGTTTACAAAACGAATGACGAGGTAGATGGAATGAGCATTGGAGATTTCAGGGTTTATGCTAAGGTTTGTCATGACATAGCTTCAGATGTTCTATCCAATGACACATCGAGTATATAAGAGGTTTGTTGATTATGTTATGACAATCTATTTAATTTTTTATTCATTTTGAAATGAACTTTTTGTTACATTATATGTATGATATTATGTCTTTTTTGATGTATAGTAATAAACACATTATGTAAATGTTTATTGGTTGCAGTTTTCCAGAATGTTGAATGAACATAATTTTTGACTCTCCACTAGTGAAAATGTACAAAATGTAGAGCATCTTGGAGAGGTATATTTATTATTTTCATATTTATATTTATGTTTGAACTTGATATTTTATCATTTTTTATCATTTTAATTTATCTATGTATCTTATTGTTAATTTGACTTATCCATGCAGGTTTCTCTAGATTTGAACTTTTTAGATGATTTTCCATCTCTTGTGAGCTAATGATTTTAATTTTTTGTTTCGGTTTTAAGTTAATCACTGAATTTTAGTTTTTTTTGCTTGCACTATGTTTTATTTATTAACAAAATTTAAATTTTAGGAAAGAGAACATATGGAAATTGACGGTCAAGATATAGGTTCCTTGATGGATGTGGACATTGGAACTGAAGTAATTTTGTTCATAATTGAATTGTTCTCTGATATATAAGTTTAATATTTTAATTTTTTGAATTTAGTTTAAAATAGTTTAAATAATTTATGATATGAACATAAATTGCTTTTATACATATTGCAGCTTGGGTCTCTTCGAGGCAAATGGAAGACTCAAGTGGAAAATAGTGGTGGACTTGCATTTGGAGAATTTGAGGTAATTTTGTTAATAATTCAATTGTTATTTCATATAAGTTTAATATTTTAATGTTTGAATTTAGTTTAATATTGTTTAAATAATTTATGATATTCATAATATGCTTTTATACCTGTTGCAAGTTGGGTCGAGTCCAAGGGAAGACTCCAGTGGAGGATAGTGGTGGACTTTCATTTAGAGATTGATTTATATTGCTATTTTTTTGTTGATATATATATTGTAGTTTTGGACATCGAGGATCTTTACTTTTGGATTATACATATGTACATTGAACTCACATGTTCATGAATTCTTTTTTTGGATTATAATACATATGTACATTGAACTCACATGTTCATGAATGTTTTTTTTTTATTATACATATGTACATTGAATTCACATGTTCATGAATGTTTTTTTTTTATTATACATACTTACATATTCTGCATTTGCTTTAAATGATCTAACTTTTTTTTGTTAATTATTTAGCATATTTGGTGTTAAGAATGAATGTTAAGAAGTTTTGATAGGAATGTTAGGAATGTTAAGAATGAATGTTAGGAAGTTTTTATAGGTGCAACCTAATGTTAGGAATGTTAAAAATGAATGTTAGGAATGTTAGAATGAATGTTAGGAATGTTAAGAATGAATATTAGTGAAAGTTTCAATAATTTTGGTTGTTTGACATATAGGATCTTGGTTTCAACATAAAACTTGAATTTCATATAAATGATAAATTGAAATTTGTATAACTAATAATTTTTATTTTCAATGTTCAGGTACATTTTGTTATTTGGTGAGCTATAGATGCTGCTGAAATCATGGCAAATGGGGATTTAACAATTTTTTGTTTTTTAATCATAAGCAAAGATTACAGGATTGTGAAGCTTATGCTAAATTAGAGCAATGATTTTTTATAACAATTTGATAAATTTTTATCGGTTTGTTGTAAATAATCATTGCTCTAATTTAGCATAAGCTTCACAATCCTGGAATCTTTGCTTGTGATTAAAAATCAAATGATCGTTATCTCCATTTGCCATGATTTCAGTTATGTGAACTTACACAATTGATATTCTAAAAAACTCATGGATCATATTTATATGAAATTTTCAGCCCACCACAAAGCCAGTAATGGATCAACCCATTTAATGCATCAAGAATAATAATTTTCCATTATTAAGTACATTAGAGAAGCATGAAATGGATCATATGAATACAAATTCTAGCAGGTTTCTTGGTGATTCCTCACTTACATCATTCAGTCAAAAGTAAAGATTCGGGGCGGAGTGTGGGGACAGCCACATCCGTTATCTGATCGCTTATGTGGTCTAATAGACATATGGGGACCCGAATAAAGTACTTTACACAGACTTTAAGACGAAATTATACATTAAAGACAACATTTCATATAGCTGAAATATAACCTTTTTCAACTTCTTCCAAATTTTATTAAAGTTTTCATTACCAAATAATATTTGAATTCATTTCAGCATGCTAAAATATAATCATTTAAACTCTTATTCTAGTTCCCATTCAAGATCGTAGTTATAGTTCAAAGAAAAAAATATATTGTACACAACATTTGACATGGACAAAAACATCGATCAATTCATTTTTGATATAGTTAAAAACATCGCAATGGAATGCCATCCTCAATTATCCGTTCAGACAGTTTCCATTTTTTAGTTTTTAATTTTTTTTTCGATGGAACTTGTACCAATTTTATTCGAGATGCACATACTAAATGACTATATTGATAACATATAACATCAAGTTCATAATCCTGAAATAGACATAATTTTCAGTCATATGGATCTGCTAAAAAAAATAGCCTTTTAAAATGATGGATCATCTCTTGTATGTAAATCCATTGTCATTGTAGTCCTCCAATAACTCAATCTTTCCTTCAGTGCATCGCATCAAATAATATTTCACATTTTTGTTGTTGTCTAAAGGTGCAATCACAACGAAAACATCTTGTTAGCACCTATATATTTTTTTTGCTATTGTGCAGCATAAAAACCTGTACACGAAAGGTGGAAGGTCAGACAACTACCTAAGGAAAAGCTTGAAGTGATCTCCATCCTCGATGGCCAGGTGCTAAGACATGAGAAAGAATGGTATAGA
Organism: Larix kaempferi; assembly: GCA_027924585.1. Taxonomy (NCBI): domain Eukaryota; kingdom Viridiplantae; phylum Streptophyta; class Pinopsida; order Pinales; family Pinaceae; genus Larix; species Larix kaempferi. Next base: position 17,023,002 of record BSBM01000073.1, read on the forward strand.
AGGGGTCCAATGCAATAAGTGGGCTAATGTCAAGGGCTAAGTATTAATAGGCAAATAGAATGACTAAAGGAAAGCGAGAACACCCTAAAACCTATAGTCCGTGGGTAAATTATGAAAGATTAAGTGTCGCACAGGTCTGCACCGTTGATCAAGAGCGGGAGCAAGATCTACGGTTTTAAATGGACCGTCACATGGCCAAGTTGCGAGGAAGAAAGGGAATATGTGGATGCGATGGGTCGGGTCTCGCTGGATAGGTGTTGGCTCAGGAGCATGTCGCAAGGAGAAAGGAGCAGTAAGCAACGCCATATTAAGCACATGTGATGGTAGGGACAGATGCAAGGATCTACGACAGAGGTTAGCCTTTAAAGATCCAAGGGTTTGGGTTCACTTACCACAGAAAGGGCCTGCATCTCCAGCAAATCTACGATCTGGATGGTAAGGAGAACCACATCAACGGCCAGTGGAAGTCTGAGACGCATAGGATATAATAGGGAGGACCCCACCAACAGACAGAAGATCTAAAAGCTAAGTCAAGTGACTCACCATAGATACATGTTTGAGAAGAAATGGACGGTTCTCATACATAGTCGCATCAAGAAGTTGCACGCTAGATAGCGGCAGGGAAGATGCGATGGGCTGGGTCCCGTTGGACAAGTGTCAACTCCACAGCTTGTCGCATAGAGAAAGGGAGATATAGGAAAAGCTTTTTGGGTGCATGCGATACTACCCCCGTAGGCGCATACGGATGAGATGAATGGCCCAGATGAGAAACCGCAAGATGATCCTACTGTGGAAATAGAGGGGTTGTCAAATCAGTGGGTAAAGAGAAGGTTAGATTCGACGACGGAAAGGGAGCACGTGAGAGTTCAAATGGTTGAGATCAAAGGACAGCGGGCCAAAGAGGCTGGAAGTTATGGAAACCCGGTTATATATATAAGAATGCCCGTGAAGGTTGAAATTTGTTTCGAAATCATGTCGAATTTAGAAAGTCTCTCGGCATGTGGTAGACGACGAAGGAAACAGAACCTTCGATAGGGTGCATGTAGAGTTTCTAAAGGGATAGGTAGGATCTGTAACCGCCATTCTTCTAAAAAATCTATGTCTTTTATAGTATAAGATGGGGAAAGAGGAAGCTTCTACCATTTCTAGGGTTAAGATTGCACTGGAGGATAGGGATGCCGATATATTTGATACATGGATTCAACTCCTAGTTCCGAAAATTAAGAAGAGATTGGAAGCCTTGCATGAACAGGGACTGGATATACATGGAATCTTTAGGTCATCGTTCATTTTCTTTTTCCTTGACCAAGTGTTCTCTTTTCCTGAGTTTGTAACATGGTGTTCTTATAATTACTCAGAACTGCAAAGAGTCATTATGGACGCCCATAAGTCCAGAGTTGTTTGTAATATAGATGCCTTAGCTGTTAGGAATTCCTTTTTAATTCCAGAGTCTCAGTAACAAGAGTTGGAGAGTTTTTTCTGAAGAGTCTGTGGTTTCCTTGTATCTCCAAATCAACCCCGAAAGCCATCAACATTTCATAGCCACATGCCTGAAACCCGACTCCGAAATCTCCGAAGAACTCTACCCCGTAAATGTCATCCTTTTTTATGACAATTCCCAGTTGATTCTTTCTTTGTTAGCTTAGTTTTTAGGGTTGGATACTGATTTTTGGGTGACTAAAGTCCAATTAAGTTTACTCTTTAAGATTAGCATTAGTTTGGCCAGTTCTGAAAGTGGGATCATCCCATCCTTGAGGTTTGATGATTTTTTGGCGGAAAAGATACATGTACAATTGAGCAATTTCCCGAGTACTAGGTTTTTTAGATATCAGGCACAATTGATGAAAATGATTATGTACAGCAGCGCCAAAAGCCCACATTTCTCCTCACTGCTTTAGACAGATGTTTTGGTAGACAATGTTTTCAATTATTTGAACTATGTTTTTCCCCCTATTTATAAAATCATCTTCGGGGAAGAATTGCCTAGAGTGTTTCCTGAAATGAAAACAATGATGCAGTTGAAGGATGAACTGGCTGTCGGTGATTGTTTTTTGTTGAGAGAAGCTACAGTCATTAGGTTGTACGGGTTTGTACAGGAGCCCTGTGTTTTACCCGCTTTTCTAACATTGCGGATCTTTATCAGACATAAATTGGCCTTAGAAGAAGTGCAATTCCTAAAGCATAAGAAGACCATGGATGTGAAATACCCTTGGAAGGTAGGGCCTTTCATCGTAAAGAATAAAGAAGATTTGTCAGAGGTGGAAGAATTATTGAAGCCGCTAGGGTTCAAGAAAGAGTAGCCATCAAATACGACCCCTTGCACAATATTTCCAAGAGGAGGAAGGAATGTAATCTCAGTGCTTTTGAGCATACTGAGCTAGAAGGGGTGCTGAAGGAGTGGAATTTGTTGCGTTGGGAACCCGAGGCGGGAGAAGCCATGGAGACATAGGAAGGAGATCTCATGTTATCAAATTTAATAATGTATTTAGATCAAGTGTCGGACGCCGTGGAGGTGGGCCGAAAAAGAGACTTAAAAGAATTAAGGGATATGGATACTAAAGAAGGAAATAGTGACAAACGGCCTAAATTGGAAGTACAGGATGAGTTAGTTATTACAGCTATTCAAGCTGAGTCAATTGCTTCCCAACCTAAAGAGGAACTGGTTGTTGCAGCGGATCAGGAAGAATTGAATGCCCAAATGGATAGTGGAGAGACAAATAACGAGGAGTCCTCGGCTCCTGAAATCCAGGTTGTAGAGTATAAGTTTCAAGATGTTAAGGAGGGAGATGTTGGTTATAAATTTTGGTCCAAGGCCGAACTCTATAAGCAATACGATCAAAACAAACGAGTCTCAGCCCAGAGTCTGTTTGATTCAATGCCTATAGCCAAAGGTTTGTCTAAAACTTCCTTGATGACCAGCAGAGGTATGAATGATAACACCTTAAACTTAGTAGTATTGATGGAAGATGGAGTGACCGAGATAAAAATCAATTGGCAAAAAATACCGATACCAGACAAAATCCAGTTTCACAAATAGGTTAGTGATCTTGTGTATGATGATTTTGTCAAAGCAGCATTGAAAAGCGACAACTTGCTGGCTACGGTGAAAAAATTGGAAAACCAATTAAAGCAAGAGAAAAGTGAAAACCGAGCACTTCAACAACAGCTCAAAAAGGTACAATCTGACCTAGTTATAAGTGATGGTGGAGGTAAAAGCATGAGCAAGATGTTGGCGTAAAAGGACAAGCTAATTGTGAAACTACAGAAGAAGGAAAAGGTTCCAAATATCCGACTAATCGAAGCTCCCAAAGAGACAGACTTCGAAATACAAAAAGAATCCTTGTCTAAAGAAATAAGTGAATGTAAAGCAGAATTGCTGAAATTTGCAGAGAAGGAAGATAGCTGGAAAGAAAAGAGAATAATCTTAGAAAAACAACTTGATGACTTGAAAAGTAACTTGTCCAAATTGGACATGCAACCTACCAATTTGAACCAAACCGGGGAAAGTAGTAGTACTGACGATCTTGTGCAGGCTATGTCTCACATTAGCCTAAAAGATGTGGAAATTAAGGAGCTGAAAGAAAGGGCTCAGAAGTTGGAAGAAGAGATTAAAAGAAGGGAAGAAGAAGCCCATGTCCTCCAAGTGAAGCACAAGGAATTAATTGACATCAATAAAAAGCTCACTGATCAGGTTACCGGGCAGGTGTCGTTACAAGGATGCAAGCATTTGGTGTGGGACAGGATTATTAAAGAAGCTGAGAACTTTAGACCCTACCTAGAGTTTATAAGAATTAAGGAGAAAACTATCAGTGATGCTCTCATAGGTTGTGGAGTTGCAAGGGAGACCCTAACCCAAAGACCTAAAGAAATGGCACTAGGTGCTATCACTTTCCTGAATGACCTATCAGAAGAGGAAAGGATTAAACTAAATATTGGGAACCGGATCACAACACTTGCAGCGACATGAAGGGTCATGGGGAAATATGCGTATATTGAGAGTGTGGAAGCTAAAGTCGAAGAAATGAAAGGACAAGTGGCAAAGTTCAAAGGGTTGTTTGATAAGCTGGTTGAATTGGGGCTACCTTCATTCTGGAATAATGACCAGGAACTAATCTCCCATAATGCTTATAAAAACCTACTGTGGGCGATAAGGATGGATCATGCAAAATTCAAACGCCTAAACCAGCTGCTAATAGGAAGCACTCTGATGGAGAAGGTCGAAGAGGACTTTGAAATCTTGAACAGGTTGATTCCCATTGGTGAAAGGCTTCCCCCATTTTCCTACGTGGAGCATATCGAGATACGAGTGATGGTAAAGGAGATGGTGGACTATGACCTCCCATTTGCAAACCAATGGGCTAATGTAGAAAAATATAGCAAGTCGCTATACGCTCTCCATGCTTCACAATGACATTTGACTTTTTATAGTTGTTGATGCTTGTTTGGAATCAGAGACTTTTAAAAAACTTTCCTATTTTTGAGAAATTTGTAATATTATTTGAGGTAGCTATATAAATAGCCAGCTGGAACTATTACTTTACTACCTTTACTTTTACTTGATGCAAATATGACTTAGTAATAACACCGATGGATTCTAAGAAAACAGTTAGGTCGGTTCTACCTGTTTCTATTTTGTAGTGATAGTGGCAAAACAACTTGAATGAGGTGTCACTCCGATATAACTATTTTTGGTTTAGATGAGTCGATCAAGAGGACTCCTAGCATCTATATATGCAGTGTAATGGAATGAAAAAGTGTTCAAAAATTTTATGGGAATTTCTATGTATTGTTCTGTAAGACATTTTTGAGCTATAGTTTGAAATAAAGTTTGCAGAGCTGAGCCAATGTTTTTAGGGATTCTTGTGTAACTGGTCTTGTAGTCTGTTCTTTCTTTTCCATGTGAAATTGTGTATCTCTCATTGTTAATTCCAGTCTGTAACATTCTTTCATACTTGGTGCAATGTGATAGTTAAGTAGAATTCATAGAAGTATGCTCTGCTTACCTTTTTCCAAGTATTTCACCATTGCTTTTTCTGCTAAAGTTGATGAAGGATTCATCATTATATGCCTTACGTCAATGGTTTGTTTCCTTCTCTTTTGCTTCACCACTTAAATTCACTTTGACTAAAAGCTGTTTACTACCTCACCCCTATGTTAATGCACTTGCGAAGCATTTGTAAAGAATGTTCAGAGTTTGTTTAAATGTGACTCCATTGCCCAAATAGAGATTCATATGTTTCAGCCAAACAATGTTTAAATCTTTTTGTTCCAACAGAAATATGATCTTCTGTATTGTTGTAATTGAATATCTTGAATGATGAATGTTGGTGTGTTTTCTTCATTATTGACAATCTTGATGATTTCCAGTATTTTGTGAGCTTATAGAGAGAGCCCTCTCTGTTTGTGTTGGGTCAGTAGCACAAACTAAAGATTGTTTAGTGGTTACCCCAGCTTGCCCTCTGCTACAACCTAGGGGGTCTTTTTGGGTGTTAACAAATTGGCATCATTGCCAGGGACGTGATTGTTTTATTATCCCTGGGAGAATGAAAAAGGATTCAAAAGATTCAAAGAAAGAAAAGATCCCTGCGGGAAAATAGAGATTTCCAAAGTTCTAGAGGATTGTGCAATTTTTCCCTGGCGACTCCACTCATAAAGATCCACATTCAAGAAAGACTCCACTGGGGGAGATCGACGTGACAAGTTCATTTTTGAAGAGATCTCGAAACGAGTATGCTGGCCTCAAGAAAGAACCATACGAGAGGTAATCCTATTTCCGAAATTCTGTTAAGTGTGGAAAATCCAGAAACATTACTTAGACACAAGACCGGAAAGGATAAAGCTAGTACTTCTTCTAACATTAAAAGAATTGGGTCTAAAGGGGAACTCCCTATTCATCAAGAATTGGCTATAGAGATAGATATTGGAAATCCCTTGTCAAGATCAAGATCCGAGTCTTATTTAAGTCTAGGCGAAGAAGGTCTGAATGCCCCTGAATCCTATTTGTTAGATCCTGTCTGGCTCCAGTTGCAAAATATTATCAAAGCAAAAAAAGCTGTATCCAGTTCTCAGATCCCTAAAACCCATACCACAATACCTGCAAGTAATCCTACCCAGAATATCCATCCCCAAGCTCAAAATCCACTCAGACCCATGGATGCTAGGTTTGCACCATTGGCCCTACCAGCTGTCTTGCATGATCTTCCTCAGAACTACGCCTAGAGAATAGTCTCTTATGATGGAGAGGGAGGTTTCTCTGCCAGACAACATGTAGACAGGTTTGAGGATTTTATCGATTTAGAGGAAGTAGATCATGATGATGCTAAAATAAGGTTGTTTGGTCAGAGTTTGTTTGGAGAACCTAAGAAGTGGTTCAGATAGTTCCTGAATGCTTATATCAATGATTTTGCAGCCTTTAAGACATTGTTCTTAGAGAGGTGGGAAACGATAGGGAGTCCTGCCCTAGTCTTATCCCAGTACAAACATATAAAGAAAGGAGGTTTTGAATCTGTTCATGAGTTTTTAGCTAGGTTTATGAAGGCCTATAATTCTATCCTAGATGATCTGAGACCCTCAGTAGGCACCGCAAAGCTCCATTATGCAGATGCCTTTGATGGAGATTTCTCATGTACTTTAAGGGAGAAAAATTCTGCTACCTTGCCCGCTATGTTAAAGGATGCCATAGAGGTGGAAGCCAACATGATGACCTCAGGAAAAATAAAGGGTAAAAAAAAAGTAGATAAAAAGAAACAAGAAACCCTAGCCTCTACCTACTCATCTTCTAGTGATGCCAAGTTTGATACTATGATGAAAACTATGGAAACATTGATGGATAGGTTGGCCATGGAAAATAAACCTCCTCCTAGAGAACAGCCTGAAAAGCAGATAAGGAATCTTAACTTCAGGAGGCCACCCCCTCCAAGAAATCCAAGAAATCAAGAGGACCACCAAATGAGACCTCCTTTCCCTGAAAATTTGGTGGATGAGGAATGACCTGAAGATCCTGCTGGAGACCAGATCCATCTCCTTGACACCCTAGACCATGAAGTACATTTAACCCAAAGAGAGCATGACTTCTTCAACGGGGGGAATGCTAGTAAAGCTGCTGAATTTGATTCTGAGCAATACCAAATGGGTTACATGAATGTTGTAGATGACATCCAAAGAAAGATGAAGTTAAGAAGCAAGGAGATACCAATAAGTGAAGGGAAGTCTGCCCATAATCAGCTATCCAAGACTCAGCAGAATGTGGAGAAGCTAAAGGAAAAATAGCTAGATGTTACCATGCATAAAGCCTCAGAAGATAAGGGGCAGCATTCTAAAGAGGGTAGGCAACCAGAGGTCACTGAAGTAGTGAGGCCAACTTCGACATTCAGTCTGAAAGATGAACTGTCTAAGGTGAATATCTCTATCCCCTTGAATGACCTGTTGAGAAACAATGAATATAGGGAAGAGAAAAGTAGCCTAGTAAAAGGACAAGTAGAAGGTATGCAAGACATATTGGAAGTGACAGATGATGCCCCCACTATAATATTCGGTTCCAAGCTGGAAGAACCGGATGATGAAGAAGTGTCTCCCTTCTATTTGAGTTTGAATATCCATGGTAAGTTGTTACACAATGCCCTGATAGATTCTGGGGCTTCACACAACCTAATGCCAAAATCAGTGGTGGATCAGTTGGGGTTGGAAGTCACTAGACCCTACAAAGACCTGTATTCTTTTGATTCCATAAAGGTACCATGTTTGGGTTTAATTAAATATGTAGTAGTGACCCTTGCCCAAATTACGGCTAAGAGCATTATGATGGATGTAATAGTGGCAGAAGTTCCCACTAAGTTTGGGCTGTTGTTATCAAGATCCTGGGTAAAGAAGTTGAAAGGAACCATGCAGATGGACTTATCTTACGCTACTATACCACTTTTTGGAAGCAATAGAAAGCTATATAGAGAGAAGAGAATGGCCTATGTGGTCAGCAGCGACAACAAACCTGAAAATCACCCAGTGTATGCTGTAGACACAGGGGTAGGTTCTTCTATTTTCTTTAATGATGGCCCACATACCGATCTTATGCCCCCTTTTTTCCATGATGTCGAGGAAGACAAGGATTTTTCCGCGAGGTATGAGTCCTCAAAGAAACAAAAAAATGAGGAAGGGGTATGGAAAATGTACTTTGATGGATCACTGAGCAAGAATGGTGCTGGTGTAGGGGTTTGGATTATACCTCCCGATCAAGAGTCCAGAGCTTTATCATACAAGCTAACTTTTGAGTGTACTAATAATGTGGTTGAATATGAAGCCCTACTCTTGGGACTAAGAGATTTTAGAGATTTGGGGGCAAAAAGGATACATGTGTTTGGAGATTCAAAATTGGTGGTCAATCAAGTAAATAATAGTTATCAGGAAAAACACCCCAGGATGAGGGCCTATAGGAATGAAGTTTGGGAACTTTTTTACCAAACACAAGATTTGGGTGATCCCGAGATTTGAAAATCAGGTGGAAGACTCTTTGGCCACCACTGCCGGTGGTTTTAAAACTCCTATTTTCTCTCAAGAAAAGAACGAGGTAGAGGTGGTGAATAGGCCATCTATTCCAGAGAATGCTAAATGCTGGAAAATATTTGAAGATGATTTACAAATTAAAATATTTTTGGAATTATCTGACGAGTTTGCTAATGTTCAGATTGATACTGAAAATGAGAACATAGAAGGATTAATAGACCAAGAGCAATCAGAAGGAGAAGAAATAGAAAGAAAACAATGGAAAAACATGTTGGGTGGGAAAGATATCATTCAATTGAAAAGTAATTATATCCCCAAGGGATTGATACCCCTGGAGAGGTTGTTTGACCAAAATGATGCAGCAAAAAACCCGAAGTTTGAACCCCCCAAATATGCGGTAGAAGACCAAAAATTGGGCACTAAAGAAGATGCTCAGACAGTAAACTTGTCCAAGAAGCTACCTGCTGAAAAGAAGAAGCGATATGTAGAGTTGATGAAGAAACATGCCGCTTAGTTTGCATGGAGTTATGAAGAACTGAAGGAATATGGTACCTCAATAATACAACACTCTATTCCAATCAGACCAGGAGAGAAACCTTTCAAGCAAAAGTTGAGGAGGATAAACCCTAAGCTTGTGCCTATGATAGAAAAAGAGATTAGAAGGTTGTTTAATGCAAAAATCATTGTCACCTTGAGATTCTCTCAATGGATAGAAAACCTCGTTCCTGTAAGGAAGAAGAATGGTGAAATTAGAATCTGCATAGATTTCAGGAACCTAAACAGAGCCTCACTAAAGGATAATTACCCCCTTCCCAAAATGGAGCATATCTTACAAAAGGTAGTAGGGGCAGAAAGGATCTCTACTATGGATGGTTTCTCCGGATATAACGAAATCAAGGTATGTCCTGAAGACCAAGGGAAGACCGCTTTCACCACTCCTTGGGGTACTTTAATGTATGCTAAGATTCCCTTTGGGCCGATGAATGCAGGAGCTACCTTCCAGCAGGCGATGGAAATAGCATTCACTGAAGAAAAAGATAAGTTTGTGGTTGTATACATGGATGACATAACTGTGTACTCAAGATCTAATGAAGAGCACCTGAAGCATTTGGAACAAGTTTTTAAGAAATGTATAAAATACGGTATTTCCCTTAATCCTAAGAAATCACATTTTGCATTAGAAGAAGCTAAGATTTTGGGTCATATTATTTTGAAGGGAGGTATCAAGATCAATCCTGAAAGGGTTAGTGCCATCCAGAAAGTTGGAGAGCCAAGAAGCAAAAAGGAGGTGTAGTCTTTCATTGGACAAGTGGGTTTTCTGAGAAGGTTCACTCCAAGTTTTGCAAAAATCATGATGAATATTACCAATATGTTAAGAAAAGAAAATCATGTAAAACGGACTGAGGAAGCAAGAGACTCTTTCAAAGGGATTAAGAATGCTATCATTCAAGCCCCAGTATTAGCCAGTCCATATTTTTCTAAAGATTTTTTGATTTTTTCTTACGCCTATGAGCATACAGTGGCAGGAGTACTATTGTAGAAAAATGCCCAGAACGCTGAACAACCAATTGCCATTTTCAGCGGGGTACTGAGGGATGCAGAACTGAAATATGATATCATGGAAAAGCAGGCCTATACCCTGGTTAAGTCACTGAAAGATTTCAGGGTTTATATCCTCCATTCACACATCATTACTCATGTCCCAAACAGTTTTGTGAAGGGTATCCTCACCCAAGCAAACCCAGAAGGAAGAAGAGCCAAATGGATTATTGTATTGCTAGAATACGACTTGGAGATAAAACCCACCAAATTGGTAAAAGGGCAAGGGTTAGCAAAGTTAATGACCAAGGCCAACTGTGATTCTTTGCAACTGAACTTCTAGTTATAAGGGTATTCAGATCAACTAGATATGGGAGTGCAGGTGAGGCCAGAATTCTCTGCATCCTCTTGGTATGCTGACATTGTGTATGTATTAAAAAACTTGCAAGCCCCTCCAAGATTAAGCAAAAGCAGGGCTAGAGTTGTGAAACTAAAAGCTACGAAGTATTGTATTATGAATCAATTCCTATACTAGAAGGACCCTGGAGGTGTGTTGTTGAATTGCTTACTTGAGGAAGAGGCTAAACACACAAAACAGAAGTTTCACAAGGGAGACTATGGCGGTCATCATTCATGGAAGGTGACAGTCAACAAAATCCCGAGGGCCAGTTTCTACTGACCTACCATGTTTTCAGATGTATACAAAGAAACTGTCGCTTGTCACCAATGTCATATTTTTTAAGGAAAAAGAAAGGTCATTTCACTACCCCTTCACCCTGTCATAGTAGAAGAACCCTTCCAGCAGTGGGGTTTAGAATTCAGTGGAGAGATAAATCCTAACTCCTTCGGGAAGCATAGATGGATATTAATGGCCACTAACTATTTCACCAAGTGGATAGAAGCCATACCAACCAGGAAAGCAACCGAAGGTGTTATCATGGATTTTCTAGAATAAAATATCCTGTCAAGATTCGGGTGTCCTAAAAGAATAGTGATGGACAACGCAACAACATTTTGTTCTAAGAAAATGATAAATTTTTGCCACAAATACCATATCATCCTGGATCATTCAACGACATACTACCCTTAGGGAAATGGACTAGCAGAATCATCCAACAAAAGTCTAGTAAGGATCATAAAGAAGTTGTTGGAGGATAACAAGAGAGCTTGGCACACAAAGCTAAAATATGCCCTGTGGGATGAAAATAAGTACAAAGAGGGCCATTGGGATGTCCCCTTCCTAGCTGGTGTATGGTGCCGAGGTGGTTTTTCCAGCTTCTATAGGATTGTCGGTTATGAGGTTGCTACAGGGGATAGAAGAAGAACCAAACCACATGTAGAGAAGGGTGAATCAAATAGTTGAGATGAAGAAGTAGAGCCTATGACAATGTACAGGGTCACCAAGAAAAGATAAAGAGTGCCTTTGACAGACAGGTAAAAGAAGATTAGTTTCGGGTAAATGACCTGGTCCTGAAGTGGGATGCTCCGAGGGAAGATAAGCATGGGAAATTCGACCATATGTGGATAGGGCCCTATATTATTACAGCAAACCGAGGAGAAAATTACTTTATACTATAACACCAAGACGGATCTTCTTGGTCAGGAGGTCCAATCAATGGGAGGTTTTTAAAGCATTACCTATCCTAAAGGAAACAGGTAACTCATGTACCATAACCTGTATATATTTTTTCATTTTTCACATTTTGTTTTGATATTTTAACTGTGAACCGAAAAGACTTGAAGCCCAAAGCGAAGGCCCTAAGTTCTAGAAGGGGAAGCGATGTGTTTGCTTTTGAATTTTCAGCCTAGATATGAAAGCACGTTCCGGTTGTTGGCACCTATAAATTTTTGCCCAAAATCTTAATCCTAAGACTATTCCCACGAGTAGGCTCCGTGCAAAGATAGTTAAAACCCCTTCCCTATTCAGTTCCAGGTTGCTAAGGCCAAGAAAATATCTAAGTCAGAAGGGAAATGAAGAGAAAGATGAAGGGTCTGAGCACTTTGAGCCTAAGGAGGTAGCCTGAATAATGAAAATGGGTGAAAATGCTGATAACCTATAGTCCGATGAGAAATAAAATATAAGATAAAGAGCAAACATTTTCCAACCATTGATCCGAGGCGCAAAAGAGATCCACGGTCCATAGATCATCCTCACATCACAAAAGGAACACAAGAGAGTGGTCGCGAGAGGCATACCCCCTGGACAGATGGTAGTTAGAGGAACTCTCGCAGGAGTGTTTCGGCGGAAAACAAAAACTGCCAAAGGGCTTGCGATACCACCACACTGGAGCAATAAGAAATAAGATCAACGGTGCGGATTGCATAGCCATGAATCTAACGGCGCAGAAGACATATGGTCACATCAGCACAAGGATCAAAGCAGATCAACGACTCGCAACAAAAGAAGTCAGATCTATGGCTAGCGGATGTTAGTAGGCTCCACCTACGAAGGTACTAAAAATTAGACACCTGGGTGACTCCCCGTCGTAGATATGTTAGAGGCAAGATCAACAATCCCTAGCGGTTCTCGCGAGGTAAAAGAGCACTCCATATAAGCAGGGAGGGTGGTTGCGAGATTGTATACCATCTACCATGTGTCACCTTCTGAACACCTCACGAGGAGGGCTAAGCGGTAATCCAAAACCAAAGGTTGGGTGGCGATACCATCGTTGGATATGATAGACGGCTGGGATTTAAAGCCAATAAAAGATCCTACGGGTGAGATGAAGAAAGGTTAAATAAAGGCTCGAATCAATGGATCGGAGACAACACCCAGCAGATCGACGGATACGAGAAAGGGACAGCTCGCAAAAGTGGGTAGAAGTTATCTGAAATGGGTTATATATATATAGCACGGCATGAGAAGAAAAAACATTTCGTTCTTGGGCCTATCAAAGTTGGAAGCTTCTGGAAGCGCAGAAGCCGAAGAGGACGACAGGGAAAAAGGTCGCTCTCAAGATGTTCCTGTGACAGGTAGGGTCCGAAACTTCTCTGTTTTCAACGTGCAGTGTGTTTTCTAGCTATACAATGATAGAAGAATAGGCTTCTGCTAATTCTAAAGTTCGAGTAACCCTAGAAGACAAAGATTGTGACGTTTTCGACCCAGGCCTTCGGCTCCCTATACCAGAGATTAAAGGAAGGCTAAGAGCTCTGCTCAAGCAAGGGGTAGATGTCCATAGGGTCCATTAGTCCTTTTTCATTTTCTTTTTTCTAGAACAGATTATGTCATTCCTTGAGTTCGTGTCATGGTGTTCAATAAATTACTCAGAGCCCCAACGAGTAATAATGAATTCCAGGAAGTCTAAAATAGTTTGTAATGTTGACCCTGCCATTATCCTGAATGCCCTGACCATTCTCAGAATATCTATGGTTGCCATGTTTCGTCAAAGTCTGTCCGAGGGTCACCAGACCTCTGTAATTCCCCGTCACGGACCAGACCTGGAAAATAAGAATAGTTCCCACGACATGGCAAAGGTTCAAAGTAGCAGTTGGTATGTCCGAAAGCACAGGTGGGCCAAAATCAAACCCCAACATGGGATATTTTCTTACCAAAGGTATCTTCTCACTGACAGTCTCTTACCTAGATACTAATGGCTTCAGGCTGAGTTTTTGGATAAAGGGAAAGGATTGAAACAGGTAAGGGAAGAAGGTCCCTCGCATGGATTAAAGGTTGGCTTGAGAGGTGGTGAAACTAAGATGACCCACATTTTTCAGAATGTTCGGAAAAAACTTGAGATTAAGTATTGTCACACGCGGGTTGTCAAGGGGAAGGACCTACAAAAGCCGAATAATATCCCAGAGGATTACCGGTATGATGGAAGGCACTTTTTGCATCATCATTGGCTACACTGCCTATCGGGGACAATGTCACGGAGCATGCGGAAGGTCAATTCAGATCTTAGAGCACTTCAGTTACCCGATTGCAGACATCATGACAATCATAACCACTTGTAGCCGCCGCCATCATCACAACAGTTATGGATAAGGTTTTCGAATCTTTTATCTACTATTGGCATAACAGAAAGATGGTGCACCTGACATTCCGACCACTCCACCTTTTATTATTGGCTCATGGAGAAAGCATGGAAAAGCGAAGTGATATTCATGCCAAAGCAAATGTGGGATGAGATGGAGGAAAATTCTACCCTTACTCCTCTTCCAGTACTTGACCTCGTAGAACCCAGTTTTTCCAGTGGAGATGAGAAGTTTGATGAAGGACAAGTGTCCAAAGGAAATTGGCAAAGAACGAAGAAGGAGAGCCACAAAACCAAACAGAGTGGTCAGCCAGATGCAGAAATAGTTCACGATTTGGTACTCTCTACTAAGGTAACGACACCTGTCTTGCTAGGCAATGCACCACAGGTTGATAGCTCATTGAAAGTAGAAGATTTCTTCGACTCCAAGGCCGTTTTCGAATTCGAGGTTAGGATAGTCCTTTGTTTATAATATTCCATTCATTGCCTTAATTAGTCTGTTAAAGGCAGGACACATATGTAATATTTCCTAAATTTTTTGGAGGAGGAGAGGTTAATCGAGAAAGAAAATAGTCAAGCTTGTCTTGTTATATTTTCTGTTTTGTGATAGTGACATCTGAACTGTGATGAGGTGTCTCTATATTGTAACTACTTTCTGTTTCAAAATAGGCTGAGTATGAGATTCTAGGCCTCTATAAGTTCCATGTAATTTCAAATGGAAAAGGTGGAGAACTTTTGGATCTTTGCATGTTTTGTCTATTGTTGTTATTCTAAGATATTTCTTGAATAAAGTTGTCAAAAGCTTACGTATGTTTTACAAAGATTCCTGTGTAATTGGTCTGGTAGTCTGTTTCTCCTTTTCCTATGTGATATGTGTTTCTTTCCATTGTCAATCCATATTGTTTACTTTCCTTCATACTTGGTTCAATGTAGCATCTGAATGAGATTCATAGAGATTATGCCTTGTTCATTTCTTACCGAGTATTTCACAAAAATATTTCTACTAAAGTTGGTATAGGATTCATCTGTGTATGCCTTATATCAATGGACTGTACATCTTTCTTCTTTTTCGCTAATTAAATCACTTTGACTACTAGCTGGTTGCTACCTTGCCTCTGGATAAAGGTATCTACAAAGCATTTGATGATGATGTTTATGTTATACTTAAATTGAATCCATTGCCCAATCTAAATCCCTGCTATTCTCCAACCAATGGTTCATAGAAGTTGATTTTTCCCTACAGAAAAATAACCCTCTGCATATGTTTAAATAGAACATCTTGAGGAATGAATGTTGGTGTCCTTTTTCATGATTGACGACATTGATTATTTCCAGTATTTCATTGGTTTATTGAGAGAGCCCTCTCAGACTGTATTCGGTTAGTAATAACAGTCCAAAGATTGGTTAGTCATTACCCCGAAACCCCCTTCCTACAACCTGAGGGTCGATTTGGGTGTAAAAAAATTGGCGCTGTTGCCGGGGAGCGCAA
Source organism: Larix kaempferi (assembly GCA_027924585.1). Taxonomy (NCBI): domain Eukaryota; kingdom Viridiplantae; phylum Streptophyta; class Pinopsida; order Pinales; family Pinaceae; genus Larix; species Larix kaempferi. The sequence continues at coordinate 17,038,500 of BSBM01000073.1, forward strand.
GTTTTCTTATTTTCCTTGCAAGAATGACAAAGATTCGAAGAAAAGAGAAATCCCTGTGGGAAAACGGAGATTTCCATATCTTTAAGGGTTGTACAATTTTTGCCCTAGCGACTCCACTCATAAAGATTCATATTCAAGAAAGTGCTCCACTGGGGAAGACCTTTGAAGCTGAATCCTAATTTTGAAGAAGATCTCGACAAGGCATTCTAGCCTCAAGGAAGATCCACACCAGAGGTAACCCTATTCCTGAAACTCTGTTAATTGTTTATAATCCAGAAAGTATACTTAGACGAAAAGCTGAAAAAGATAAATTTAGCACTCCAAACAGTGAAAGAGTTGTGTCCGAAGCAGAATTCCCTGTTTTTCAAGAATTAAATATAGGGATTGACATTGGGGAACCTTTACCAAGATCAAGATCTGAATCTTATCTAAGCTTAGGTGAAGGAAGCCAAAACATTACTAAATCTTACTTGTTAGATCCTATCTAGCGTAATTTACTAGATACTATCAAAGCTAAGAAAGCTAAACCCTGTTCCCAAAATATCCCACCCCTTTCACAAAATCCGCCTGTAATCATGGCTGCCAGATTTGCTCCTTTAGCCCTGCCAATTGTTTTACATGACCTACCTCAAAACTATGCACAAAGGATCGTCTCCTATGATGGAGAGGGAAATTTTTCCGCTAGACAGCACGTAGACAGATTTGAATATTTTATTGATCTGGAGGAGGTGGATCACGACGATGCAAAGATGAGGTTATTTGCCCAAAGTTTGTTTGAAGAACCTAAGAAATGGTATAGGTTACTACCAAATGCCTCCATAAATGACTTTGCAGAGTTCAAGACCCTGTTCTTAGAAAGATGGGAAATGATAGGAAGTCCTGCCTTAGTCTTGTCCCAGTACAATCACATCAAGAAAGGAGGTTTTGAGTCTGTGCACGAATTTTCTGCTAGGTTTATGAGGGCGTATAATTCTATTCTAGATGACCTAAGGCCCTTGGTAGGCGCTGTGAAACTCCATTTTGCAGACGCCTTTGATGGAGATTTCTCATGTACATTAAGAGAAAGAAAGTCTGTCTCCCTGCCTGTTTTGTTAAAAGATGCCCTAGAAGTGGAGGTGAACATGATGGCCTCGGGGAAAATAAAGAGTAAAACAGAGGCTGAGAGAAAGAAGCAGGAGACGCAAATCTCTACCTCATCTACCTCTAATGATGCTAAATTTGATACCATGATGAAAACCATGGAAAAATTGATGGATAGGTTGACCGTAGATACCAAGCCTCCTCCTTGAGAAAACCTGAAAACCAGATCCTAAATCCAAACTTTAGGAGACCACCGCCCCCTACAAGAAATCAAAGAAATGTTGAATAACAACCGATGCGCCCTCCTTTTGCTAAAAATATGGTAGACAATGAAATAGCTGAAGAGCCCACCGAAGCCCAGATTCATTTTGTTGATTCCCTAGACCATGAAATATACCTGACTGAAAGGGAGCATGACTTCTTTAACAAAGGAAGTACTAGTAGCAAACCTGAGTCAGAATCCGAACAATACCTAATGGGTTATCAGAATGCTGTGGATGATCTTCAAAGAAAGCTAAAATTGAGAAGTAGAGAAGTTGTCATGATTAAAGGAAAGCTTCCTTTGAACCAACCTCAAATCACCCAACAAGTTGCAGAAGAATCGAAAGAAAAACAGCAAAGAGCTGTTGCAAATAAAAGGCCTGAAAATAAAGAAGAAGGTGGTCAACCCTCAAAGGAAATCAAACCACCAGAAGTCACAGATATAGTCAAACCTACCCCCACTTTTAGCCTCAGAGCTGAACTATCAAAGGTAAAGATCTCCATCTCTCTTAATGAGTTACTGAATAATAATGAGTACAGGGACGAGATAACAAAGACGGTTAAACGAAGAAATGAACACCACCATGATATTCTAGAGTTGTCTGATGATGCTCCTACCATAATCTTTGGATCTAAGTTGGAAGAACCAGGAGATGAAGAAGTCTCTCCTTTCTACTTAAGCCTAGATGTCCATGATCAGATCTTGCATAATGCCTCAATAGACTCTAGGGCATCTCATAACCTAATGCCAAAATCTGTGCTGAAAGAGCTAGGATTAGAAGTGACAAGGCCATACCAAGATCTTTACTCCTTTGATTCTAGAAAGGTACCATGTTTGGGATTGATTAAGAATATGGTAGTAACTCTAACCCAACTCCCTGCTAAAGGTATCATGATGGATGTGGTGGTGGCTAATGTGCCTCCAAAGTTTGGGATGCTTTTGTCAAGATCCTGGGTTTCAAAGTTGAAGGGAACTATGTAGATGGACTTGTCTTATGCTACGATTCTCGTGTTTGGAGCAAATAGGAGATTGTATAGAGAAAACAGGATGGAATATGTCATCAACAACAAAAGCAAACCTGAGAATCACCCTATCTACGCCATTGATACAGACATGGGCTGCTCCATTTTTGTTTTTGATGGCCCTCGTTGTGATCCTAACCCTCCCTCATATAAGGAAGTTGATGAAGATAAGGAATTCATAGCCAGGTATGAAGCTTCTGAAAGAGAAAAAAATGAAGAAGGTTGGTGGAAGATGTATTTTGATGGTTCTGTGAGAAAAAATGGTGCTGCAGCAGGGGTTTGGATTATTCCTCCCAACAAGGAGTCTAGGGCACTCTCATACAAGCTAACTTTTGAGTGCACTAATAATGTTTCCGAATACGAAGCATTGCTGTTGGGATGCGGGCTCTAAAGGACTTGGGAGCTAAGAAGATAGAAGTGCTTGGAGACTCTGAGTTGGTAGTAAACCAGATAAATGATAGTTACCAAGCTAAACACCCAAGAATGAGGGCATATAGAAATGAAGCTTGGTATTTCTTTGGGAATTTTTTCATAGAACACAAGATTAGATTAATACCCAGACATGAAAATGATGTAGCAAATTCTTTGGTGACTACTGTTGGAGGATTTAAGACTCTGATATTCTCTCAGGCTAAGTATGAGGTCGAGATAATAAACAGACCTTCTATTCCTAATAATTCTAAGTATTGGCAAGTATTTGAAGACGACTTCTAGCTCAAGAGATTTTTGGAACTCTCTGATGAGTTTGCAAATGTGCATATTGATACTGAAAATGAGAACCTGGAAAACTTTGTGGAAGGAGAAAATGTTGTAGAAGAAGCTAAAGAACAAAGGTGGAAAAACATGATAGGTGGTAAGGATATTATTCAATTGAAGAATAATTACATCCCTAAAGGTCTGATACCCCTGGAAAAGCTCTTTGATCAAGATGATGTTGCCAAAAATCCAAAATTTGAGCCTGCCTAAGAATCAATAGAAGATCAAAACTTGGGTACAGAAAAAGATCCTCGAATGGTAAAGCTGTCTAAAAGACTATAGGCTGACAAAACGAAATGCTATGTAGAGTTGATGAAAAGACACACTGATGCTTTCGCCTGGACCTATGAAGACTTGAAGGAATATGACACATCAATCATACAGCATACTATTCCGCTGAAGCCAGGTGAGAAACCTTTTAAGCAAAAATTAAGAAGAATCAATCCTAAGCTAACAAATATCATAGAGAAAGAAGTAAAAAAGCTTTTCAATGCAAAGATAATTGTTACCTTAAGGTTCTCACAATGGATAGCAAATCTGGTCCTAGTCAAAAAGAAAAGTGGAGAGATCAGAATCTGTATTGATTTCAGGAACCTGAACAGAGCATCAATGAAAGACAATTACCCTTTGCCTAAAATGGAGCACATTTTGTAGCAAGTGGTAGGAGCCGAAAGAATTTCCACCGTGGATGGTTTCTCAGGGTATAAAAAATTAAAGTACGACTAGAAGACCAGGAAAAAACTGCTTTCACAACTCCTTGGGGGACTTTCATGTACGCTAAGATCCCATTTGGTTTGATGAATGTCAGAGCCACTTTTCAAAGAGCTATGGATATTGCCTTTGCTAAAGAAAAGGACAAATTTATGGTGATATACATGGATGATATAACAATTTTTTCAAAATCAGATGAAGAACATCTCAAGCATTTGGAAAGAGTTTTCATAAAATGAAGGAAATATGGCATTTCCTTGAATCCCAAAAAATCCATTTTCGCTCTGGATGAAGCTAAGATTTTAGGATATATCATCAACAAAGAGGGGATAAAAATTGATTCGGAAAGGGTCAGTGCTATTTAGAAAGTAGGAGATCCTAGAAGCAAAAAATAAATACAATCTTTCATAGGCCAAGTGGGTTTTTTAAGAAGATTCATACCAAGTTTTGCCGAAATAATGAGGAGCATTACAAATATGCTAAGGAAAGAGAACTAGATAAAATGGACCGAAGAAGCCAGAGATTCTTTCAAAGGGATCAAGACAGCTATCACTGAAGCTCCAGTGTTGGCTAGCCCAAACTTTACTAAGGATTTCCTAGTTTTCTCATATGCATCTGAACATACAATAGCTGGGGTGCTATTGCAAAAAAATGATCAAAATGCTGAGCAACCCATTGCTTTTTTTCAGCAGAGTCTTGAGAGACGGGGAACTGAAATATGATATCATGGAGAAACAGGCTTATGCTCTCATAAAATCTCTGAAAGATTTCAGGGTTTATATCATACACTCACACATCATTGCCTATGTCCTAAATAGTGCTATGAAAAGTATTTTAACCCAGTTTGATCCTGAAGGTAGAAGGGCCAAGTGGATTGCAGCGTTATTGGAATATGATTTGGAAATAAAACCCACTAAGTTGGTGAAAGGCCAGGGGTTAGCAAAATTGATGACCAAAGGAAATTGTGACTCCTTGCAGCTAAATTTTCTGGAGAATCAACCAAACCAGCTAGATGCACACATACAGGTGAAACCTGAATTATCCGAGTCTCCTTGGTATACTGACATTGTTTTTTTACTACAGAATTTACAAGCACCTGCAGGGCTAAGTAAAAGCATGGCCAAGTCTGTAAAACTAAAAGCTTCCAAGTACTGTATCATGAACCAATACCTGTATTGGAAAGACCCTGGAGGGATTCTACTAAACTGCTTGATTGAAGAAGAGGCTAGACACATAAAAGAAGAATTCCACAAAGGGGACTGCGGGGGACATCACTCCTGGAAAGAAACAGTAAATAAAATCCTGAGAGCAGGGTGTTACTGGCCCACTATGTTTTCTGATGTTTACAAAGAGACTATGGTTTGTCACCAATGTCATATTTTCGACGGAAAAAGAAAGGTTGTTTCCCTCCCTCTACATCCTATTATAGTTGAAGCACCTTTTCAACAGTGGGGTTTAGAGTTCATTGGGGAAATAAACCCAAACTCCTCTGGGCAGCATAGATGGATCTTGACGGCTACTGGTTATTTTACTAAATGGATAGAAGACATACCTACCAGGCGAGCGACTGAAGGAGCAATCATGGATTTCCTAGAAGATAACATCCTGTCCAAATTCAGATGCCCCAAAAGAATTTTACTGGTAATGCTCCAGCTTTCTATTCCATAATGATGATTAATTTATGCCATAAATACCATATTAGCCTAAATCATTCCACGGCTTATTACCCCCAAGGGAATGGACTAGCCGAGTCTTCAAACAAAAGCCTGGTAAGAATCATAAAAAAGTTGTTAGAAGATAACAAGAGGTCTTGGCACACAAAGCTAAAGTATGCTCTGTGGGCTGACAGAATTAGCACGAAAAGGGCCATCGGGATGTCGCCGTTTCAGTTGGTGTATGGAGCTGAGGTAATTTTTCCAGCATCCATAGGGTTTCTTGTCATGAGGTTATTGCAGGGGATAGAAGAAGAACCAAATCCCATGCAAAGAGGAGTAAATCAGATATTCGAGCTGAATGAGCTAAGAAATAGGGCATATGAAAAAGTAGAAAACCATCAAGAGAAAATGAAGGAAGCTTTCGACAAAAAGGCCAAGGAAGATTATTTTCAAGTTAATGACCTAGTTCTGAAGTGGAACGCCCCTAAAGAAGAAAAACACAGGAAGTTTGACCATATGTGGATGGGGCCGTATATTATTGCAGCGGTTCGAGAGATAAATTCTTTTATCTTGGAACATCAAGATGGGTCTGCCTGGTCGGGAGGTCTAGTCAACGGGAGATTCTTAAAACATTGCCTGTCCTAAGGGAAGAAGGTATTCTATGTACCATAGTCTCTGTATATATTTTTCATTTTTTTTTGCAGTTGTTTTAGAAATCCCTAACGACCAACCTGAAAGACTTGAAACCCTAAAGAAAAGAAGATAAGGTCTAGAAGGCTAGCCATGGTTCCTTTTCCTTTTATGTGTGATGCAACCTAGATATGCGGCAGATATAGTTGCAGTTCTAAGAATTCAGAGGAGGTCATTGACCCCAAAGTTTGAAATTCCCAATGGCTTAGGCACTTAGTCTACGGTGTTCTTTGCTACCTCGTAGGGAGGATAGCATCCCCGGTTGGAGCCAGTTGTTGGCACCTAAAAATTTTTGCCCAAAATCTTAATCCTAAGACTATTCCCATGAGTAGGCTCCATGCAAAGATGGTTAAAACCCCTTCCCTATTCAGGTCCAGGTTGCTAAGGCCAAGAAAATATCTAAGTCAGAAGGGAAATGATGAGAAAGATGAAGGGTTTGAGCACTTTGAGCCTAAGGAGGTAGCCCGAATAATGAAAATGTTGATAACCTATAGTCCGATGAGAAATAAAGTATAAGATAAAGAGCGGACATTTTCCAACCGTTGATCTGAGGGGAAAAAGAGATCCATGGTCCATAGATCACCCTCGCATCATGAAGTTGCGTGAAAGGAACACAAGAGAGTTGTTGCGAGAGGCATACCCCCTGGACAGATGGAAGTCAGAGGAAATCTTGCAGGAGTGTTTCGGCAGTAAACAAAAAACACCAAAGGGCTTGCGATACCACCACAGTGGAGCAATAAGAAATAAGATCAACGGTGCGGATTGCATAGCCATGAATCTGACGGTGCATAGGACATATCGTCACATCAGCACAAGGATCAAAGCAGATCAATGAATCACAACAAAAGAAGTCACATCTACGGATGGAGGATGTTAGTAGGCTCCACCTACGAAGGTACTGAAAATTAGACACTTGGGTGACTCCCCGCCATAGATATGTCAGAGGCAAGATCAACGATCCCCAGCGGTTCTCGCGAGGTAAAAGAGCACTCCATATAAGCAGGGAGGGTGGTTGCAAGATTGTATACCATCTGCCATGTTCACCTTCTGAACACCTCACGAGGAGGGCTAAGAGGTAATTCAAAACCAAAGGTCGGGTCATGATACCATCATTGGATATGATTGATGGATGGGATTTAAAGCCAATAAAAGATCCTATGGCTAAGATGAAGAAAGGTCAAATCAAAAAGTTTAAATAAAGGCTCGAATCAATGGATCGGAGACAACACCCAGTAGATCGACGAATAAGAGAAAGGGACAGCTGGAAAAAGTGGGTAGAAGTTGTATTGGAGAAAACTCACTATGGCTTGGGAATACCACAATAGACAGATGACTACTAGAAATCTACTCAACCTTCAAAACAATGCTATTATAAATGACAATGTTAAAACAATGGAGAAATGTAACCAACCTCGATCCAACGTTTGATGTAGATCCCCGTTGGAGCTTTCAATCCGCGCACATCCAAGCACTTGTAATCTGAAAATTAGTCTTGACAACCAATATCTAACAAGTACATGTGATATATAAATGACATTAACATTATCAATAACAATGGTCCATAATATCATAAGCAAATGTAACCCAATGTATAATAAATGACATTCACACCATGAATGGACGAGAATATGAGTATTTCTATTAATGAACAAGAAGAAGTACAAAGTGATACGACCTCTTGCCGGCAACCAATATGAGCCAAGATCTAGATCAATCCACTTATGCCTCCACCACTTCAATCCTCCATGAAAGGCAAACTCAAACTAGCAAGGAGTTTGGAAGGTGAACATAACTGGTTCACAACTACAAGGATCAATGAGTGCAGACTCAAGATAGGGCAAAAATCCACTAGAGTGCCTTTACTAGTCTCTTCTTCCTCCCGTCCATAAGCCATATGTGCTCAATATATAATACTCTCAAAGGTAGGTGAAAGGACTCATCGAGATGTTACTTGGGAAGATGGAGAGCCAAAGGTCACCCAATGACCACTTTTTGGGAGCAAAAAGTAATAAGATAGTGGTTTTTACCATTTTACTTGATACCTGTGGGCTATAGGGATGCAACTCATGGGTACGCATGCTATAGTGATGCAACATGCATGTAGGAACAAAAATAGGATAAACTGGTATCACTGAAGGATGAAAATGGATCTGACTCACTGAAATGGATCCTACAGGCCAAAGAATGTTGATGCTCACAGGGTAGAAGATTTCTGTGTAACAAAAGTTATCCGAAAAGGGTTTTATATATATAGCACGGCATGAGAAGAATAAACATTTCTTTCTTGGGCCTGTCAGAGTTGGAAGCTTCTAGAAGCACAGAAGACAAAGAGGACGACAGGGAAAAAGGTCGTTCTCAAGCTGTTCTTGTGACAGGTAGGGTCCCAAACTTCTCTGTTTTCAACGTGCAGTGTGTTTTCTAGCTATAAAATGACAGAAAAATAGGCTTCTACTAATTCTAAAGTCTGAGCAACCCTAGAAGACAAAGATTGTGACGTTTTCGACCCTGGCCTTCGGCTCCCTATACCAGAGATTAACGGAAGGCTCAGAGCTTTGCTCGAGCAAGGGGTAGATGTCCATAGGGTCCATTAGTCCTTTGTCATTTTCTTTTCTCTAGAACAGATTATGCCGTTCCTTGAGTTCGTGTCTTGGTGTTCAATAAATTACTCAGATCCCCAACGAGTAATAATGAATTCCAGGAAGTCTCAAATAGTTTGCAATGTTGATCCTGCCGTTATCCTGAATGCCCTGACCATTCCCGGAATATCTGTGGTTGCCTTGTTTCTTCAAAGTCCATCCAAGGGTCACCAGACCTCTGTAATTTCCCATCATGGACCCGACCTGGAAAATAAGAATAGTTCCCACGACATGGAAAAGGTTCAAAGTAGCAGTTGGTATGTCCAAAAGCACGGGTGGGCCGAAATCAAACCCCAACATGGGAGATTTTATGACCAAAGGTATCCTCTCACTGACAGTCTCTTCCCCAGATACTAATGGCTTCAGGCTGAGTTTCCGGATAAAGGTAAAGGATTGAAATAGGTAAGGGAAGAAGGTCCCTCGCATGGATTAAAGGTTGGCTTGAGAGGTGGTGAAAGTAAGATGACCCACGTTTTTCGGAACATGTGGAAAAAACTTGAGATTAAGTATTGTCACACGCGGGATGTCAGGGGGAAGGACCTGCAAAAGCCGAATAATATCCCAGAGGATTACCGGTATGATGGCAGGCACTTTTTGCATCATCATTGGCTACGCCGCCTATTGGGGACAATGTCATGGAGCATGCGGAAGGTCAATTCAGATCTTGGAGCACTTTAGTTACCCGATTGCAGACATCATGACAATCATAACCACTTGTAGCCGTTGTCATCATCACAGCAGTTATGGATAAGGTTTTCGCATCTTTTATCTACTATTCGCATAACAGAAAGATGGTGCACCTGGCAGTTCGACCACTCCCCTTGTTATTATTGGCTCATGGAGAAAGTGTGGAAAAGCGAAGTGATATTCATGCCAAAGCAAATGTGGGATGAGATGGAGGAAAATTCTACCCTTACTCCTCTTCCAGTACTTGACCTCGTAGAACCCAGTTTTTCCAGTGGAAACAAGAAGCTTGATGAAGGACAAGTGTCCAAAGGAAATCGGCAAAGAACGAAGAAGGAGAGCCATAAATCCAAATAGAGAGGTCAACTAGATGCAGAAATGGTTCACGATTTGGTACTCTCTACTAAGGGAATGACACCTATCTTGCCAGGTAATGCACCACAGGTTGACAGCTCATTGAAAGTAGAATATTTCTTCGACTCGCAAGGCCGTTTGCGAATCTGGGGTTAGGACAATCCTTTGTCTATAATCTTCTGTTCATTGCCTTAATTAGTCTGTTAAAGGCAGGACACATATGTAATATTTCCTAATTTTTTAGGAGGAGGAGAGGTTAATCGAGCAAGAAAATAGTCAGGCTTGTCTTGTTATATTTTTTGTTTTGTGATAGTGACATCTGAACTGTGATGAGGTGTCTCTATATTGTAACTACTTTATGTTTCAAAATAGGCCGAGTATGAGACTCTGGGCCTCTATAACTTCCTTGTAATTTCAAATGGAAAAGGTGGAGAACTTTTGGAGCTTTGCATATTTTGTCTACTGTTGTTATTCTGAGATATTTCTTGAATAAAGTTGTCAAAATATTACGTATGTTTTACAGAGATTCCTGTGTAATTGGTCTGGTAGTCTATTTCTCCTTTTCCTATGTGATATGTGTTTCTTTCCATTGTCAATCTATATTGTTTACTTTCCTTCATACTTGGTTCAGTGTAGCATTTGAATGAGATTCATAGAGATTATGCCTTGTTCATTTCTTACCGAGTATTTCACAAAAATATTTCTATTAAAGTTGGTATAGGATTCATCTATGTATGCCTTATATCAATGGACTGTACATCTTTCTTCATTTTCGCCAATTAAATCACTTTGACTACTAGCTGGTTGCTACCTTGCCTCTGTGTAAATGTATTTGCAAAGCATTTGATGATGACGTTTATGTTATACTTAAATTGACTCCATTGCCCAATATAAATCCCTGCTGTTCTCCAACCAATGGTTCATAGAAGTTAATTTTGTGCTACAGAAAACTAACCTTCTACATATGTTTAAATAGAACATCTTGAGGAATGAATGCTGGTGTCCTTTTTCATGATTGAAAACCTTGATTATTTCCAGTATTTCATTGGTTTATTGAGAGATCCCTCTCAGACTGTATTCGGTCAGTAATAACAGTCCAAAGATTGGTTAGTGGTTACCCCGAAACCCCCTTCCTACAACCTGAGGGTCAATTTGGGTGTTAACACCGGTTTAGTTTTAGTTTCTAGAGAAAATTTTCAAATCTAGGGTTTGCAGAACCTTCCCAATGGATCAGGTACTTAGTCTATGGATTTCTTTTCTACCTCACTGGGAGGATAGCATCCCCGGTTGGAGCCAGTTGTTAGCACCTATATATTTTTTTTTCTATTGTGTAGCATAAAAACCTGTACACGAAAGGCGGAAGGTCAGACAACTACCTAAGGAAAAGCTTGAAGTGATCTCCATACTCGATGGCCAGGTGCTAAGACATGAGAAAGAATGCTCTAGAAGGGGTCCAATGCAATAAGTGGGCTAATGTAAAGGGCTAAGTATTAGTAGGTGAATATAATGAGTAAATGCAAGCTAAGAACACCCTAAAACCTATAGTCTATGGGTAAATTATGAAAGATTAAGTGTCGCACAGGTCTGCACCGTTGATCAAGAGTGGGAGCAAGATCTACGGTTTTAAATGGACCATCACATGGCCAAGTTGCGAGGAAGAAAGGGAATATGTGGATGCGATGGGCCGAGTCCCGATGTACAGGTGTCAGCTTAGGAGCGTGTCGCAAGGAGAAAGGAGCAGTAACCAACGCCATATTAAGCGCATGCGATAGTAGGGACATATGCAAGGATCTACGAGAGAGGTTAGCCTTTTGAGATACAAGGGTTCGGGTTCTCTTACCACAGAAAGGGCCTATGTCTCCAGCAGATCTATGGTCCGGATGGTAAGGAGAACCACATCAACGGCTGGTGGAAGTCTGAGATGTGCAGGGTATAATAGAGAAGACCCCACTAGCAGACGGAAGATAAAAGCTAAGTCGAGTATGAGGACTCACCATAGATACACGTTTGAGAATAAATGGATGGTTCTCATACATAGTTGCATCAAGAAGTAGCACGCTGGATAGCGGCAGGGAAGATGTGATGGGTCGGGTCCCGCTGGATAGGTGTCAACACCACAGCTCATCACATAGAGAAAGGGCGATATAGGAAAATCTTTTTGGGTGCATGCGATACTACCCCGTAGATGCATACGGATGAGATGAATGGCCTAGATGAGAAACCACAAGATGATCCTATGGTGGAAATAGAGGGGTTGTCAAATCAGTGGGTAAAGATAAGGTTAGGTCCAACGATGGAGAGGGAGCATGTGAGAGATCAAATAGTTGAGATCAAAGGGCAGCGGGCCAAAGAGGCCGAAAGTTATGGAAACCCAGTTATATATATAAGAACGCCCGTGAAGGTTGACATTTTTTTCCAAAGACTGTCAAAGTCAGAAAGTCTCTCGGTGTGTGGCAGACGACGAAGGCAACAAAACCTTCGACAGGGTGCGTGTAGAGTTTTTAAAGTGACAGGTAGGATCTGTAACCGCCATTCTTCTAAAAAATCTAAGTCTTTTACAATATAAGATGGGGGAAGAGGAAGTTTCTACCATTTCTAGGGTTAAGATTTCTCTGGAGGACAGGGACACCGATGTATTTGATACATGCATTCGGCTCCCAGTTCCGGAAATTAAGAAGAGATTGGAAGCCTTACATGAACAGGGACTGGATATACATGGAATCTTTAGGTCATCGTTCATTTTCTTTTGCCTTGACCAAGTGTTCTCTTTCCCTAAGTTTGTAACATGGTGTTCTTCTAATTACTCAGAACCCCAAAGAGTCATTATGGACGCCCATAAGTCCAGATTCATTTGTAATATAGATGCCTCAGATGTTAGGAATTCCTTTTTCATTCTAGAGTCTCAGTACCAAGAGTTGGAGAGTTGTTCTTAAGAGTTTGTGGTTTCCTTGTATCGCCAAATCAACCCCGAAAGCTGTCAAGATTTCTTAGCCACATGCCTGAAACCTGACTCTGAAATCTTCGAAGAACCCTACCCCCTAAATGTCAGCCTTTTTGATGACAATTACCAGTTGGTTCCTTCTTTGTTAGCTTAGTTTTTAGGGTTGGATACTAATTTGGGGGTGACTGAAGTCCAATTAAGTTTACTCTTTAGGATTAGCAACAGTTTGGCCAGGTCCAAAAGTGGGCTCATCCCATCCTTGAGGTTTGATGATTTTTTGGCGGAAAAGATACATGTACAATTGAGCAATTTCCTGAGTACTAGGTTTTTTAGATATCAGGCGCAGTTGATGAAAATGATTATGTACATCAGCGACGAAAGCCCACATTTCTCCTCACTACTTGAGACAAATGTTTTCGTAGACAATGTTTTCAATTATTTGAACTGTGTTTTGCCCCCTGTTTATAAAATCATCTTTGGGGAATAATTTCCTAGAGTGTTGCTTGAAATCAAAACAATGATACAGTTGACGGAAGAACTGGCTGTTAGTGATTGGTTTTTGTTGAGAGAATCTATAGTCATTAGGTTGTACGGTTTTGTACAGGAGCCCTTTGTTTTACCCGCTTTTCTAACATTGCGGATCTTTTCTCTTGAATGTATCAGACAAAAATTGGCCCTGGAAGAAGTGCAATTCCTAAAGCATAAGAATACCACGAATGTGAAATACCCTTGGAAGGTAGGGCCTTTCATCGTAAAGAATAACGAAGCTTTGCCAGACGGGGAAGAATTATTGAAGCCGCTAGGGTTTAAAAAAGATGTGTCCATCAAATGCTACCCCTTGTACAATATTTCCAAGAGGAGGAAGGAATGTAATCTTAGTTCTTTTGAGCATACAGAGCCAGAAGGGGTGCTGAAGGGGCATAATTTGTTGCTTTGGGAACCCGAGGCGGGAGAATCCGTGGAGACACAGGAAGGAGATCTCATGTTATCCAATTTAATAATGGATTTAGATCACGTGTCACATGTCGTGGAGGTGGGGCGGAAAAGAGACTTAGAATAAGTCAAGGATATGGATACTGAAGAAGGAAATAGTGACAAGCGGCCTAAATTGGAAGTACATGATGAGTTATTTGTTGCAGCTGTTCAAGCCGAGTCAATTGCTTCCCCAACTAAATAGGAGCTGGTTGTTGCAGCAGATCAGGAAGATATGACTTCCCAAATGGATAGTGGAGAGACAAATAATGAGGAGTCCTCGGCTCCTGAAATCTAGGTTGTAGAGTATAAGTTTCAAGATGTTAAGGAGGGGGATGTTGGTAACAAATTTCGGTCCAATGTCGAACTCTGTAAGCAATACGATCAAAATAAACGAGTCTCATCCCAGAGGCTATTTGATTCGATGCCTATAGCAATAGGATTGTCTAAAAATTCCTTGATGACCAGCAGAGGTATGAATTATAACACCTTAAACTTAGCAGTATTGACGGAAGATGGAGTAACTAAGACAAAAATCAATTGGAAAAAAATAGCGGTATTGGACAAAATCCAGTTTCACAAACAGGTTAGTGATCTTGTGTATGATGATTTTGTCAAAGCAGCATTGAAAAGCAACAACTTGCTGGCTATGGTGAAAAAATTGGAAAACCAATTAAAGCAAGAGAAAAGTGAAAACCGAGCACTTCAATAGTAGGTAAAAAAGGTACAATCTAACCTAGTTATAAGTGACGGTGGAGGTAAAAGCATGAGCAAGATGTTGGAGTAAAAAGACAAGCTAATTGTGAAAATACAGAAGAAGTAAAAGGTTCCAAATATCCGACTAATCGAAGCTCCCAAAGAGACAGACTTCGAAATACAAAAAGAAGTCGTTTCTAAAGAAATAAGTGAATGTAAAGCAGAATTGTTGAAATTTGCAGAGAAGGAAGATAGCTGGAAAAAAGAGAGAATAAGCTTATAAAAACAACTTGATGACTTGAAAAGTAACTTGTCCAAATTGGACATGCGGCCTACCAATTTGGACCAAATTGGGGAAAGCAGTAGTACTGAAGGTCTTGTGTAGGCTATGTCTCACATTAGCATGAAAGATGTGGAAATTAAGGAGCTGAAAGAAAGGGCTCAGAAGTTGGAAGAAGAGAGTAAAAGAAGGGAAGAAGAAGCCCAAGTCCTCGAAGTGAAGCACAAGGAATTAATTGACATCAATAAAAAGCTCACTCATCAGGTTATCGGGAATGTGGCATTACAAGGATGCAAGCATTTGGTGTGGGACAGGATTATTAAAGAAGCTGAGAACTTTAGACCCTACCTAGAGTTTATAAGAATTAAGGAGAAAACTATTAGTGATGCTCTCACAGGTTGTGGAGTTGCAAGGGAGACCCTAACCCAAAGACCTAAAGAAATGGCACTAGGTGCTATCACTTTCCTGAATGACCTATCAGAAGAGGAAAGGATTAAACTAAATATTGGGAACCGGATCACAACACTTGCAGTGGCACGAAGGGTCCTGGGGAAATATGCGCAAATTGAGAGTGTGAAAGCTAAAGTAGAAGAAATGAAAGGACAAGTGGCGGAGTTCAAAGGGTTGTTTGATAAGCTGGTTGAAATGGGGCTACCTTCGTTCTTGAATGATGATCAGGAACTAATCTCCCATAATGCTTATAAAAACCTACTGTGGGCGATAAGGATGGATCATGCAAAATCCAAACGCCTGAACCAGCTGCTGATAAGCAGGACTCTGATGGAGAAGGTTGAAGAGGACTTTGAAATCTTGAATAGGTTGATCGCCATTGGTGAAAGGCTTCCCCCATGTTCCTACACATATCATATCAAGATACGAGTGATGGTAAAGGAGATGGTGGACTATGACCTCCCATCTGCAGACCAATGGGCTAATGTAGAAAAATATAGCGAGTCGCTATACGCTTTCCATCCTTCACAATGACATTTGACTTTTTATAGTTGTTGATGCTTGTTTGGAATCAGAAACTTTTAAAAAACTTTCCTATTTTTGAGAAATTTGTAATATTCTTTGAGGCGACTATATAAATAGCCAGTTGGAACTATTACTTTACTACCTTTACTTTTTACTTGAAGCAAATATTACTTAGTAATAATACCGATGGATTGTAAGAAAATAGTTAGGCCGGTTCTACCTGTTTCTGTTTTTTTAGTGATAGTGGCAAAACAACCTGAATGAGGTGTCACTCCGATATAACTGTTTTTGGTTTAGATGAGTCAATCAAGAGGACTCCCAACATCTATATATGCGGTGCAATGGAATGAAAATGTGTTGAAAACTTTTATGGGAATTTCTGTGTATTGTTCTGTAAGACATTTTTGAGCTATATTTTGAAATAAAGATTGCAGAGCTGAGCCAATGTTTACAGGGATTCTTGTGTAACTGGTCTTGTATTATGTTCTTTATTTTCCATGTGAAATTGTGTATCTCTCATTGTTAATTCCAGTCTATAACATTCTTTCATACTTGGTGCAGTGTGATAGTTAAGTAGAATTCATAGAAGTATCCTCTACTTACCTTTTTCCAAGTATTTCACCATTACTTTTTCTGCTAAAGTTGATGTAGGATTCATTATTATATGCCTTATGTCAATGGTTTGTTTCTTTCTCTTCTACTTCACAACTTAAATTCACTTTGACTACGAGCTATTTACTACCTCACCCCTGTGTTAATGCACTTGCAAAGCATTTGTAAAAGAATTTTCAGAGTTCGTTTAAATGTGACTCCATTGCCCAAATAGAGATTCATATGTTTCAGCCAAACAATGTTTAAATCTTTTTGTTCCAACAGAAATCTGATCTTCTGTATTGTTGTAATTGAATATTTTGAATGATGAATGCTAGTGTGTTTTCTTCATTATTGACAATCTTGATGATTTCTAGTATTTTCTAAGCTTATAGAGAGATCCCTCTCTGTTTGTGTTGGGTCAGTAGCACAAGCTAAAGATTGGTTAGTGGTTACCCTAGCTTGCCCTCTGCCACAACCTAAGGGGTCATTTTGGGTGTTAACACATCTCTTATGCAAATTACAATTGGCGTTATGGTTTTTAAATCAAGTAAATTGACTATACTCATAAGGTGATGGACAGGAATGAACAATCAACAAAAAAATTGTAAGTTCATTACCTTCTCTAACAAGATCTGAAATTCTATCGCCATCAGATGATATTGCTATTTCTTCTGATTCTAATTCTTCTACGCTTGCTAGTGGCATTTTCCCCTTTGGATTAATCTATGTGTGTTTCCAATTTTTTACGTAGTTGTTCATTATGTTTTCACAAACTTCTGTAGATTCAACATTTTCAGTGCAAATATGACAAAAGCATGATTGCTTTCTATTGTCAAATGCAAACATGTTTTGGAAGGATTTTGTTTAATTAGAGTGAAAATATCTAGTCCCATGTATGGTTCTAGCCTCGTATGGTATTGATCTATTTATATCTTGGATCCCAACAAGCCAAAAAAACCTACACAATAAATGATAAATAAGAAATGACGACTTTTGATGTTAGTGTACATATACTTAAATGTTAGTGTACATTTTTTTAAATTGACAATTAATATAAATTAAAAAAATTGTGTACATACCTACACACATCTTTTGATTGTTGATTATAATCATGGCTTAGATTTAATTTACACCATTGGACAACCTCTGCATCTTAATGAAATCATTCAAAAGAATGGTTCATTTTCCATCTTCGAAGTGCTATTTTTACGCATGCTCCTGCACCATCATGTTCTCCTTTTCCATGTCCACTTTCAAAGAAATTCCAATGATGTTTAATGTTCAATGCTTTATGAAGTCGACATAACCAATAAAATATCATGAAGATTTAAATTGTCCCGCACATCCATCCGACCATATCCAATGTTCATTGAATTTAACTTCAGGTCTTTTTAGTGAATCATAGAAAATATTTTCAATACAATGCTGAATAAAATGTGTATCGTATGTACAATCATCGCTGATATAAAAGTAATATTCTTTAATCACATCTCGACTATAACACGTGCTTTCAATGCCATGAACATCCTGTTGAGAATGTCTATATAGAACATGGACAAATATCGAAACTTGGTTAGAATGATAGTATTCACTTTGTATCTCTTTTTGTGTAGCAAATGTGTAGTTTTCTGCAAAATCAACCACTGAAAAAACTGTTCTGGGTGGGAAAATTTCACGAGACTGTTTGAATTGAAAGTCTTGCCATCGTGCTCTATGTGAATGCTTGGTGTATTTATAAATTTCACTTTCAAATTTCTTGAGAAAATCTATCACACATATTTTATCTTCTCGCAAATCAATTCTTTTGGAATGTGTATCACTAGAACTTGTAGCATATTGTTGCATTCATATCTTCTCCAATCAACAGTTATATTTGATAGCGACTGATCATTATAGATAGGATATTTATTGTGGAATAAAACTAGATTTCCACAACGATTACAATGTTTTCCATTGACACATTTCTTATTATAAAATACTTCATCGTGATCTCTCTCACATAGAGTTTGAGATATTAATTCACATATTGTGGGAGGAGGTGGTGAATTTGTCCAAAACATTTCAACAAATTCAAGAAACGTGTCGTAATATAATTGAAATTGCACATGATAATAGCAACAACATGTGCCACGTATAGTAATAGGTCTAACATACCATGGTTTTTGTTGCACAAATGTAGTGATTGACACATTAATTCCACGATGATTTGCCTTGAATTTATTGAACAATTGTACTTGTGTCATTTCCATTATATTTTTTGGACTACTTTCATATACATTTCGTGATACTCTTTGTCTTATCACATCCCTTGAATTTGGTGAAACTCGAGCATGTGCCAACCAATATTCCCGTACAATATCTTTAACACCTGCTCCCATTCTATCTTTGTAAGGTTGTCTACAAATAATTACCAAGCAAGCAAGTTCATCATTTTCATCTATTTGCATTCTAAATTTGCTATGTTTGTATAATGTCTTTCTTGAGGTTCTGACTGCTTTTGCTAGTTGTGTTGTCAAACGATTTTGTCTAGTACTATCTGAAACAATTGCTGTCTGAATTGCTCTACGTGCAGCACTGATATCTTTCTTCTTGGATTTTCCAAATTTTTTTATTGCATCACCTATATTTTCTATCACATTATGTTTCGATTTCAAATCTTTTTTCACCTTGTGAATACCCAATAATGACATAGCACCTTCTAACTTCTTGGACACTAATAAACATCTCAAAATTTGTGCTTGTCTTGCTATTGAATAATCCTTCAGAACATCATCATAAAATTTTGTAGCACGATATCGTGCAACATGTTTGGGTATTTTTTCTCCATATTTGTTGCAATCAATGTCTTCTAACATTTCATCATCACTGGTGAAAGTACCTATACATCAAGTTAAATTTAATTTAACATATATCCAAAAATACAATTCATTGTAAAAAATGAATTTGGAAAATACATAATATATACATACCAGGTCCAATTTCTGGATCTTGAACTTGATCTTGAATATTGACTTCATCGACATTAGATGTTGAAATATTCTAACTTCTAAGAATATTATATTTGTACTTTATTATTCCGGAGATGTTTCATTCCTTTGTGGAGACCCTATTGTATATCCAAAGATGTTTTATTCCTCCGTGGAGAATGTGGTAACTTGGGTTATTAGACTTTCCTAATGGGGTTCGGCCCTGTATGAGTCATGTGGGTTAAAGGGTTATTAGACCACCCTAGTGGGGTCGGCCCTGTCACATTATATTAAGTGGTTAAGTTGGGGCTGACCTAGTTAGTGTAAAAGTCAAGTCGGAGTTGTGTATAAATAGAGGAGGTGTGCTCCTCATTTAACACATTCACTCACTTATGATTGGCACATAGGTGAGGGAGAGATATGATATGGAGGAGAAGGAGCTCATGTTTTGGGATTACATCTTTGTATTTTCTGGTCATCTATATTGAGTAAGCTTTGCTGGGTTTTCTACCCCATGAGGGTTTCCTAGGATAAATCTATGTCTCTTGTGTTTATGTTGTGATTGTTGTTATTTCAGTGATCCTGTATATGCTATTGTTGTGAAATGGAATGTAATATTGATATTCTATGTCTTATCATACTTAATTTTAACATGGTATTAGAGCTATCCTGAAGGAAGGCAATGTATGGCACTTATGACACTTGTTTCACTTGCGACAATTTGAAAGTTAGGGTTTCATATAGAAAAACCATTTATCATGGAACTTTTTCTATAAATCAATTTTGAGAAAGGTTCAAGATATGAAACTTCTAGAGGTCATAGATAACATCCCCCTATACCTTGTGTCCAAAGGATAGCCTCATATTCGTTTTAATTTGTGAGATATGATCAGTACAAGTTAGGGTTTCTGCCTCTTCCAGATCTCAGTCATAAACAAGTGACCTTGGAAAAAAGGTCATATCTCGGTCTAGGAAGCACCAAATGAAATTTCATAAAATGTGATAGGTAGGGAACAAACTGTAGTTTCACAAGTAAGTTGTTTAGAGGCCGAAGATGAACCAGTGATAGGTGGAACTCTGTACAAGTTCGCTCTCCTATTTCATCCCATAAACAGGTCACGTTGCGACACTTGGTGTAACTCTCTCCCAGAGAATCCATTTGAGGTCAAAACTGTGGGATTAGAAAGAAGATAGGTCAAGATACCATAGGATGAATTTTCAGACCCTGTGGATTCTTAATTTCAGAGATGCATCAGAAACAATATGGCATATATTTCTATCCGAACAGAATTGGATTCTGAGCACCTTCATTTTTTTATCGTCACTGCTGTGGGAAATTAGGGTTTCGAAGAAAGTTGAAATTCTTGGACTCGAAGAGCACTGCTAGATGATCCTCATCAAAATCAAAATTTAGAGACCAAGATCAAATTTTTTGGGGGGGAAGAAGGATGGGCTTGATCAAACCCTAGTTCAGGATTTTGATCTGAAAGGTGAAAAATTAAGGCTTCTGCAAAAGTTGGAGTTCTTGAAATTTGTGACCACGGCTGGAAGCTCCTCAAAAAAATCAAAGTTTAGAAAACAATATTGAACCTTTTGGATGGGAATAAGACCGAGCTTCATCAAACCCTAGTTTAGGATCCTGTCCAAAAGATCCGGAAGTTTCAAAGGCAATTTTGAGGGGTCAAATTTTGGGGATTTCAAAATTGAAGTATACCATCTTAATAACCTCAACAAGTCACATCTTTCCATCCATTCAAAAGTTTGAAATTATAAATTTGAATTTTGAGGGTTTCTCTGACAAACTCTAATCCAGCTCCAGATCTAGTTTCAAAAGGAGATGAGGCTAAGGCCTTACATAAGAATGCTACAAGCAATCTCGATAGGTATGACTTGAGAAGACACAGGTATGTTTTGAAATTTGATTCTTGATTAAGTTCATAATATGTTTGTCTTCATGTTATTGAGGTTAGTACAATTATGATTGTTTGATAATGAATGCATGTGAATGATAGAAGACATTCATTGATTAGGGTTATGACACTTATGATTGTACTAATGCACTTGTGGTGTTGCATGAGGATGATGTTGTCTGCTAACAAGATATAGGTACATCAAGAAAGACAAATCAAGTTCTATGACCATGAAGACAAAGACAAAGACTCATCCATAGTATTCGATCACATAGAAGCTCTAATTATGATGTATGCATGACTTTGTTCTACTATGCTTAACCTATGATATATGTAGGTTCTAGCACAAGGTCTCTAAATCATTGAAGAGAACAAAGAAGATATTGTTTGGGTATGTTAAGACATAACCACTCTTGATAATGCAGGTATGCTTTCCTATATCAAGTTAGAATCCTATTTTGTTAGGATCTTAGGTAAGAATACCTATGTATGAAATGATCATGACCATACATACTTAAGATTATTTAGAATCATAATTTTTTGATAGTATTGAGACTATACTAATGAATATATGATTATGTATGAGATCATGAGGATGACACTAGTGCACAGTTGAGCATGCATAGTGGTCCAGGATGGATAGAAGTTCAAAATTTTATAATCATGATGCTATCATAAAGATCAAGCGGGAGGCAACCACACAAACATAAAAGATAAGTATTTGAGTTGTTATTTGAATATCTGAATAGTCAATGATATCGCTCGTAATAGTTGTATGCATAATAGGTTATCATTGAAATGACAACATGATTTGATGATTATGAAGTATTACTAATCATGTAATTAACTTTGATTTGTAGGAAAGATCATGTGATATGATCTACAAAACAAGGATGATGAACACCGAACAAGTGATGGATGTTCAACAAGAATACTTACAAATCAAACATAATATAGAAGGCTCGTGGCTAGAAGATTCTCTTAGAAAGAGGAAGAGGATTATGAAGAGATATTTGCTCGAAGTGGCTAGATAAGACCTTTCTCTTAATGGTGTAATTGAAGAAAGCTCTATACGGGTACCCAGGATCGATAGTCATTTGGTGAGCTTAATGATCACCATGGGTGATGCGGATTTCAACCTTTGCTACAAGGTTGAAGATGGTGTCTATATACATATGACATTCTTCTCTTAGATGGATGAAAGAAGGAACTCACCACAAAGTTCGAATGATCTTGAGGCTCATATCAGTAGACCCATATGACGGGAGATGGCACGGATAGATATGTAGAAGATCACTCAATGCAGAGTGTGAATGATGTTTAGTCATAGAGGGAGAATTGATAGCTTCTTGAAAATCTTGGTCTTTACCAAAAGTAAAGCTGATTCTAACCTTTACCTTAAGGTTATGGATGATGAACCTGTCATACTATTACTATATGTGGATGATCTCTTTCTGACAGGGAATGAGAAACAGATCATGGAAAGCAAGAAGAAGCTAGCTGCAGAATTTGAGATGAAAGATCTCGGATTGATGCATCACTTCCTAGGTATGGAAGTATAGCAAGGCCCAGAAGGAATATTTCTCAACCAGGGAAAGTATTTGATATGTTGGAAAGAAAACCATGGCCACTCTCATGGATTCTAGCTATTAGCTAATGACTCATCAGAGTTAGTGGATGTGACTCTGTACAGACATATTATTGGGTCACTGATGTATCTAATGAATACCAATCCAGATATATGCTTTGCTATGAACACCTTGATTCAATATCTAGTGGAACCTAGATGTGTTCACCTGATAGATGAAAAGCATGTGATGAGGTACCTAAAGGGTATGATAGACCTTGGTGTATGTTATCTTGGAGATCATGACTTCAGATTGTATGGCTACACAGATACTGATTTGGATGGAAGTGTATAAGACAGGAAGAGCACATCAGGTGGATGTTATTGTCTGGGATTTGCCATGATCTCATGGTTTAGCAGGAAGTAGTCTAGTGTGGCTCGCAGCATAGCTGAAGTGGAATATATAGCTACTTGCTCTGCTATTTGTGAAGTGATATGGCTTCAGAAGTTGTTATCAAGATTGTTTGACTTAGAGATAGACCCCACTGTGATCCTGTGTGACAACCAGAATTGTATCAAGATGATAGAGAATCTAGTGTTCCATGATAAGTCAAATCACATAGAGATCCGATATTTCTATATACGGGATATTGTAAAGAAAGGAGCTATCAAGCTCGAGTATGTGAGAACTGACGAACAAGTTGTTGATATATTGACCAAACCTCTGTCTCAAGTAAAGTTTAAGTATTTCCGAGACAAGCTTGGTGTAGTTCAGAAGGACCCCCCTCGAAAGGGGGAGTGATGTGGTCGTTGATGATGAGATTACCTGCATCGACAGTGAGTTCGATGATGTGGATACCTGTATTGATGAGGACACTTGTGTCGATGATGAGGTTACCTGTTTCGACGATCAGGTCGATGATGAGGTTACCGGTTCCGATGATGAGGTCAATATATGGTCCTTATAATTTTTCTAACTGGACAAGGAGGGATTGTATCATCCTTAGACTTCGATCCTTGAATTGATCTGTAGACATATGTCTTTGAGAAATGGTCCCTAGTGGACGAGAGGGATTGTATCATCCCTGGAATTTTGTCCCTGAATTGATTCATAGACATATGTCTCCAAGAAATGGTCCCTAGTGTACGTGATAGGGATTCCATCATCCCATAACCCTTGGTTCAAAATGTACGTGATTGGGTTACATCATCTCGGAACCACTAGTTGAAAATTTATGTGATGGGGATTGCATCATCCCGGAACCACTAGTTCAAAATGTACATGATAGGGATTGCATCATCTCGGAACCACTAGTTCAAAATGTACGTGATGGGGATTGCATCATCCCAGAACCACTACTTCAAAATGTACTTGATAGGGATTGCATCATCCCAGAACCCTTGGTTCAAAATGTATGTGATGGGGATTGCATCATCCTGGAACCACTAGTTCAAAATGTACATGATGGGGATTGCATCATCCCAGAACCCTTGGTTCAAAATGTACATGATGGGGATTGCATCATCCCGGAAGCACTAGTTCAAAATGCATGTGATGGGGATTGCATCATCCCAGAACCCTTGGTTCAAAATGTACATGGTGGGGATTGCATCATCCCAAAACCACTAGTTCAAAATGTATGTGATATGGATTGCATCATCCCAGAACCCTTGGTTCAAAACGTACGTGATGGGGATTGCATCATCCCGGAACCACTAGTTCAAAATGCACGTGACAGGGATTGCATCATCCCGGAACCACTAGTTCAAAATGTACGTGATAGGGATTGCATTATCCCAGAACCCTTGGTTCGAAATGTACGTGATGGGGATTGCATCATCCCAGAACCATTAGTTCAAAATGTACGTGATGGCGATTGCATCATCCCAGAACCCTTGGTTCAAATTGTATGTGGTAGGATTGCATCGTCCTTGGACTTATGTCCTAAATTGAGAGGGATTGACCATCCCGTAATTGGATCATGTGTATTGCAAAGGATGTTTCTTTGATGATGCTGTTGATCGGGAGATCCAGTTGATGATGGTTGATTAGGAGATCCATATGATGATGCTGTTGATTGGGAGATCCAGTTGATGATGTTGTTGATTAGGAGATCCAGATGATGATGTTGTTTATCGGGGGATCCAGATGACGATGTTGTTGATCACGAGGATCTAGATGATGATGTTGTTGATCGTGAGGATCCAGATGACAATGCTATTGATCGTGAGGATCCAGATGACGATTATATTGATTGTGAGGATCCAGATGATGATGCTGTTGATCGTGAGGATCTAGATGACGATGTTGTTGATCGTGAGGATCCAGATGACGATGTTGTTGATCGTGAGGATCCAGATGATGATGTTGTTGATCGAGAGGATCCAGATGTTGATGTTGTTGTGGATGTTCGAGTGCTACAGAAGATGAAGATTCAGTACTGAAGATGTTGATGTTCCAGTAACTGTTTGAGTTACTGATGATGTATGAAGAAAGCTTCCAATGATTTATAGATTTATCATGTATCATGTAGTTGATGACTCCTTGCTCGTGCAGATGTTGTTATAATATCCTTCTCGTTAAGGGGGAGTGTTGAAATATTGTAACTTCTAAGAATATTATATTTGTGCTTTATTATTCTAGAGATGTTTCATTCCTCCGTGGAGACCCTATTGTATATCCAGAGATGTTTTATTCCTCCATGGAGATTGTGATAACTTGGGTTATTAGACTTCCCTAGTGTGGGTCGGCCCTATATGAGTCATGTGCATTAAAGGGTTATTAGACCACCCAAGTGGGGTCGGCCCTATCACATTATGTTAAGTGGTTAAGTTGGGTCCGACCTAGTTAGTGTAAAAGTCAAGTTGGAGTTGTGTATAAATAGAGTAGGTGTGTTCCTCATTTAACACATTCACTCACTTTTGATTGACACATAGGTGAGGGAGAGATATTCTATGGAGGAGAAGGAGCTCATGTTTGTTGATTACATCTTTGTATTTTTTGGTCATTTATATTGAGGAAGCTTTGCTGGGTTTTCTACCCCATGAGGGTTTCCCAGGATAAATTTGTGTCTCTTGTGTTTATGCTGTGATTGTTGTTCTTTCAGTGATCCTTAT
Source organism: Larix kaempferi (assembly GCA_027924585.1). Classification (NCBI taxonomy): domain Eukaryota; kingdom Viridiplantae; phylum Streptophyta; class Pinopsida; order Pinales; family Pinaceae; genus Larix; species Larix kaempferi. The sequence continues at coordinate 17,064,368 of BSBM01000073.1, forward strand.
ATTCTATTGTTGTGAAATGGAATGTAATACTGATATTCTCTATCTTAGCATACTGAATTTTAACATTAGCATGTAAATCACTATTTACATCTTCAATAATGGTCTCTTCAACTTCAATTTATTCTTCTTGTACTCTATTTTCAATATCCATTTCATCAACATTATGATGTAAATCTATATTTCTATCTTCAATAATTGTCTCTTGCGTTTCTGCAAGCCTTGCCTTTTTGGCATGATATCTAAGTTTTTTGTTTTTCTCTTTTAGCATCATCATCACATTTACGATCACCTATTTTTTTACGGTTTCTCTTACTGTCCATGATTGTTTAATCTATAGATGATAAATGAAAGAATCATCACTTTATAGTTAAAAAAAAATTTAAGATTTAAAAAAAGTTACGGAATATATAAAGATATAAACTGAAATTTACTTCACCTTATCAAAATCTTATAAGAGTCTTTTGAAGAAAAACTCCTTGGAAATAAATTTCCTTGAAAAGACCCCTTGAAAATAAATCTCCTTTAAAAAAACGTTCTTGGAAACAAATAAGAAATCCTTGACAATAAATCTCCTTTGAAAAAACCCATTGGAAAAGAATAATAACACCTTCTAAAGAAATGTTCTTTGTAAAAACCACTGGAAAAAAAACTTCTTTGAACAAATACCTAGGAAAAAAACTTTCTTTGAAAAAACCACTTGGAAAAATACTTTGGAAAAATAAATTCATTTGCAAAAATATTTTGGAGAAAAAATTCTTTGAAAAAACCCTTGCAAAGAAATAACTCCTTTGCAAAAATACCTTGGGAAAACAACTCTTTTAGAAAACCCCTTTCAAAGAAATAAGAAGGAAAAATACATTTCCTTTACAAAAATACCTTGAAATAAAAACTTCTTTGCAAAAATACCTTGAAAAAAAAACTTTTTAAATGCACCCCTTGGAAAGAAACCTTCTTTGATAAAAATACTTTGTAAAAAAAAACTCCTTTGCAAAAATATCTACGAAAAAAAAATACTTTCAAAAAACCTCTTGCAAAGAAATAACTTCTTTGCAAAAATACATTGGAAAAAAAACTCTTTGAAAAAACCATTTGCAAAGAAATAAGAAGTGCAAAAATACCTTGGAATAAAACTCTTTAAAAAAAACCCTTGCAAAGAAATAACTCCTTTGCAAAAATACCTTGGGAAAACAACTCTTTGAAAAAACCCCTTTGAAAGAAATAAGAAGGAAAAATACAACTCCTTTGCAAAAATACCTTGGAATGAAAACTCTTTAAATGCACCCCTGGGAAAGAAACCTTCTTTGAAAAAGCCACTTGGAAAAATACTTTGTAAAACCAAACTCCTTTACAAAAATATTTTGAAAAAAACCCTTGCAAAGAAATAACTTCTTTGCAAAAATACATTGGAAAAAAAACTCTTTGGAAAAACACTTTGCAAAGAAATAAGAAGGAAAAATACCTTGGAATAAAAACTCCTTTGCAAAAATGCCTTAGAAAAAAACTCTTTGAATGTACCCCTTGGAAAGAAATAAGAAGAAAAATACCTTGTAAAAAAAACTCCTTTTGCAAAAGAAATCTCGTTTGAAAACTCCAAAAATATTTTGACCAGAAATATGCAAAAATAAAATGTGTGAAAATAATGAATCTATTTAGTTTTATTTATACAAGTATAGGCAACGTAATTTATTTTTTTCCGGCCGACGAAAAAAAATTTGTGTTTGGTTTTTCGGTCGAACAACCTTTGTTTTAAATAATGGTTCCGTTACGAAAAAAGGTTATTCAGCCGAAAAACAATTATAATGATGGTTCTTTAAGATCCATCATCATATGTGAAATTGGTGATGCCCCTTTAAGGTCCATCACAACCATGACCCTCACTAATCGATATTAATGAGGGACATTAAATGATTGTCACTAGAAGAGTCACTAAAGAGAGAATTGGCAACGAGCCTTTAATAACCCTCATAAAAAGTGTCACTGAAAATATTTTTGGTGACAAACCTTAAATGAATGTCTCCAAATACAATAACAGTGACGTTTTTTTAAGGTTCGTCATCATTTGTGACATTGACGACGACCCTTTAAGGCCCATCATAAGCATGCCCCTCACCAATGTACTATTTTGTAGTAGTGACTTGAGTTACGCCACTTGAGTTGTGACACTTAAGTTACAACACTCACATCACGACACTTGAGTTAGCCTCCTAACTAAGTGACCTAGCATCCAAATGAAGGGCAAGTTCATCCTGAAGTCAGAAGATCAAAATAGAAGCTGAAGCATGAGAAGTAAGATATATATATGCTATGGAGGATTGATGAATTTAGTGTGAGAGTGAATTTTCTTCTCTCTTGAAGGAAATTCACATTCATTGTGTATGTGAACAGAATTAGTGAATTGGTTTGTGCAAGATATTATTCTGAGTTCTATTCTTCCATATTCACTCTTGCTCTATGATTGCACCATGGGTTCTTGGTATTTTTCTCTCATAATGCACCAGGGGTGTTTGATGTAATCTTCTCATTGTAAATACATTCTTTTCTATCTATCAATATTCTAAGGAATATTTTGCTAGGGTTTTCTCCCTCAAGTACTAGAGGGTTTCCCTAAGATAAATACTATGTATGATGTGAATGCTTATGCTTGTTGATTATTATTTTTTTATTTCAAGTATTACTATAATTCCACATTAAGATAAAAAATTAACAATACATGCACTGGAATCTTCTACCGATTTCAATCACACCCACAGATCATGTAACTTTGGTCATAATACATTTAAAATAACCAAAGGGGAGGATATATTCAACATTACCGAGTAGTAACCTTTTACTTTCCTCTAATGTATCATAAGGAATTTGAAATAACCAAATACTGACTAATATTTCTAGTGGTAGACACAAGATTCAATAATTTTTTGACAAAATATTAATAAAGTTAGGATAGGAGGTAGAATAGAGTGGGATGAATCTGTGTTAAATGAAGCTTTTAGGGAATTTTTCAAAATGATAAAATATCAAAGCTATCTTGATAATTTGAAGCAACATAGAATATGAATACCTTCAAACTCTCCAATATGTATTGTGAATTCCATAATGGTTCAACATATACCTTCATAAAATGGATATCATAATTGAAAGAAAATTGACAACAATAGAAAGAACAAGAAAGCACTGGGAAAGAATGAAGGGGATTGACATTAACATCAACATCTTGCAACCATAATAAAAAAAAAGGTATTGTATAAAATGAAAATGAAAAACACCTCAAGGAAAAGAAACTTGGTGCCACATCAACATGAAATAAACATGAGGCGGTTACAAAGGAAGTTGAACATGCATCAAAATGGCAACAATGGAAAAAACCCACCTATAACATAATCTAGAAGAAAAGGCATAAAAAGGGGGAGAGTTTACATAGTGTGGGTCCATTGTGTGTAAGAAAAGTCCAACTGCGTGAAAGAGAGAAGGGTGCAAAAAAAATGGAGGGAAGATCAAATCTATAGTCTAGTTAAGCCAAATAAGAGATAAACTGAGAAGGTTATCTCCAAGGCCATTGAATGAAGAATGCTATGGTTTTATGAGAGGTTGTGAAATCACAGAAATTCAAAATCCTGAGGGAAATTAAGTAATCATTGGTTTGCATATTAATAGCATACTGGACTTTTATTCTTGTGAGTGTTTCTCTAGTTTAAAAAAATTCTATGTGTTGTGCAATGTTGTGAGTGTTGTTCTAACTTCTACATTTGTCTATCCAGTTTTTCTTGGGTTGCATTGCTTTAAGTAGGAAATATAAATTCATATAAGCACACATGCATAGGTATTTTATTCCAATGGTAATTCAAAGAAATCCATAGTTCGATACATTGGACAATTTTGACTCATCCACTGGAATGCATATCATACATTCATCCTTAGGTGAACACAAATAACTTTAACAAAAGCACAACTTGATGTTAATACAGTATTTTGGACCAAGAAGAGAAGAGAAATTTGAGAGGATTAAACTCATTGGTAACTTGATATAATACATTTTTATGAAAATAAATCAATTTATAGGAATCATAACAAGACTTTAGAAAATTTAATGTTCGAAAATTGAGCTCGACAAGGCCAAAGTTTAAGAGTTCAACTCGAACTTAGCAAAAAATCTATATAAAAAATCGTTCAACAAAGATCTAGACTTTGGACCAAGTTAACTTGGCTCGAGAGAAAACCCAAGCATAGTTTGACTTGGAAGTACTCAGAAGACTGAGTGATTTTTCAACTATAAGAAAATCATATAAAGAATTTCTTATGACAATATAATAAGTAACCTCAAAATTATATATACAATCTCTCACCAATTGTGCATGGATGTGTATCAAAAGTTAAAATCTTAAAGATTATATTTCATATAAAAAATAACTAAACATGTGAAACAAAATAACTTCAAGAAGTATGAAAATAAATCATAAAATAGACTCCAGATGAAAATAATGCATTATCCTTTTCTATTGACCTTCACACATTTGACTGCATAGGAATTGGTTTCAAATTCAATTGATATTTTTGAAGTTTCCAGCAACATTTCTATATTTCCATTCCACCACATTTCTTTGTAGCTTTTGTCAACATTTCACTGCAGTTGAAACTTCAGCATTTGGAAAATTCCCATGCACTCTTTGCACATCGTTGAGCAAGTGAAAATGCATGCATGGTATGGACATATGTGCACGTAAGCATCTAATATCTATCTATGTGTGTGTGTGTGTGTGTGTGTGTGTGTGTGTGTGTGAGAGAGAGAGAGAGAGAGAGAGAGAGAGAGAGAGAGAGAGAGAGAGAGGAAAACAATCAGGCAAGACATGAGCTAAAGTATTACTAAACAAGTTTCACAATCAAAGAGGTACAGCAATCATGATATGACAATCTAAACAAGTTTGTTACATTCCCGATTGCCTAGAAATGTGCAAGATGCCTCCAAGGAAACGTTAAGTTCCCTGAATTCAAAGGGCAAGTCATCTGTAGATGAACTACAAAAAATTTCAACATCATTAATGGATTTTTGTTGGCTCGACTGCGCACTTCCTGATGTGGCATCAACCCTTAGTTCTTGTTTACTCAACACTAATGGAAATATTGAGCTTCCTTGTTCTCTAGAATGCCATAGATTTCTAACTATATCAGTTTTAACATTCAAACACCTATGGAGTTCTACCACATATTGCATTACATAGGTATCCAAAGAATTCAACAGTAGTACCTCATCAGTTGTTATTATACACCTTATATGTTCTAGATTCACAAAAAATGCTCTCTCTTGGCCCAAAATAGTTGAAGGATATACAAATAATGGATCCAAAAGATGGATATCCCTAGATGGAAAGTCACAATGCTTCGTTATTGTTAATTTATCAACCTACAAAACTTCAGAACTTCCATTTTTATATATCCTTATCCATGACCAAATCCCATGCCCTTTGTTTTTAACTCCCATAAGGTCTAGTCCTTGAAACAGAGGACTACCAGGAATGATTGATTGATGAGGAGCTTCAAAAACCATAACAACAGAAGGTCGTGGAGGAAGAATGGGCTCTTTCAATTCTTCCATATAATACTTCTTTTCAGGTCTTAAGAACTTATTGTCACGAGATCAAAGTCTCCAAACCTATATCTATTAGTTATCAACAAGTGGCGTGTGCCTCTGAACAATATATTTTCTTTTGAAGTTTATATCTATTTCGAAAAAAGGATTTGTACGCCCCAATTCCACAAGCACCTAAAAATAATTGCCTCACATTGCTATAGGTGAACCTTGCATTAAACACTCCAAGTCTATTATGTCATAACTACAAGACTCCTTGAACAGATATAAAGACAATTGACCAATTCCATTTTACCATTTCAAAAGGTAACAACTATATCCAAAAGTTTTCATTGTTTTATGAAATCATATGTACGTTCACTCCAGGAAATAAATAGAAATCTTCGTTCTTGAGCACAAAACAAGTAAATTTCCAAAGTGAACCTCCAGTTGGTTCCAAGATGTTGTGAGCTTGAAGTGCAATGCTTGAAAGACAATGTCCCTTGTTATTCAAAATAGAATTAAGAGTCATCTCAAAGAAAAATTTCACATAATTTTATCATAAATTCCCAGTTTCAACCCTTGCTTGCATTCACACAGGTAAAAAATCAACACACTCATTGAAGATACTCAGACATAATTTAGATTTAACCTAAAGAAAAATGGACCTCCGCATGCATTCAAACAAACAAAGCATCAACCCATTCAACAAACAAAGGTTCCCTGTTATTGATTCCCAGTTTTAACCCCCGTATGCTTTCAAACAAGCAAAGCATCAACCCATTTCAACTAACATAGGATCTCTTATGTAGACTGGCTATGGATAGAAACAAATCTCCTCTTCCATGAAATTTGTTTATCCATTCACTAACACTATGTAATTTGCTTTGCTATAGTCGAATATGGACAAATAATTTCCCTATGGATTTCCACATGCTATATTAAATTTGGATTTCGGCATAAATCTTAGGGAGTGAACAATAGAATCCCCTTTATAGATTTTGCAGGGCGGATCTTAAGGGATGAAATATTTTCCACTGGCGGAGATTAGTCTGCAAATCTGTTTAAGGTAGCATATAACATACTAAAAGGAGGTAGCACATTTTGATAAATATAGTAAGATAAAAAAAAAACACTAGAAAGTGGGTAGACCCTTTGCATGACGTTTGGACAATTCACAACTTCAATTTTACGAAATTTAATAGACTATTTGATTCTCTCGTTGCTTTGTAATATTCAAGCTTTATAATTGGTCACTACATTATTGTATAATTTTTTTTGTGAGACAAATCCTCAATTACTAGGATCGGGACATCTATTTCATGATTTTCATTGCAAATATTTTACCATCAATTACTATATAGACCCTAAATCACTCGGTCCAGGGGAATCTACTTAGTGATTTTAATTGCAAACACTCATTTTTTACTGTCAATTACTATATAATCTCAATGTTGAAACCTAAATGACTGAATCAATAAATAAATTCAACATCCACAACTCTATGTAAATATACATAAGTCGTAGAACAATCTTCTATGTATTTACGTGAATTTACATGACAAGGGAACAATTTTGGGTTCAATTTTTAGCCATATTCAACTTAAAATATATTGATGTTTTATACTTTACTGGAAATATTGTAAGAAAGAGAAATACAAAATCCCTAAAAAAAATCAAGAATGATATCTATTAGGAACCAACCCCCTCCCTTGAAAAGTATTCGAAAGCCAAAAAGAATAAAACAAACAAGATATGGGGTAAAAAGGAAACACAAATCTGTGATAATATTACCCTAATACGACAATTCTAGCTTGCTTGAAAATTGATCTTCAAAATGAATGAAATAGCCTATGGAAATTCATGTGTAGAAGAATCGAAGAGTGACTCAAGCCTAAGGTAGAAGATGTATCAAGTAAATGTTAAGTTTAGCCTAATTTCACAAGCAAGATCACTGAAAGAAACACAATCACAAGATAAACAAAGATTTACCCTGGGAAACCCTCATGGGGTAAAAAACCCAGCAAAGCTTTCCTCAATATAGATAATCAACCCAATACAAGATTTAGTCCTCAACAAGAGCTCCTTCTCCTCCTATGCAGACCTCTCTCTCTCCTATGTGCCAATCATAAGTGAGTGAATGAATGGTATAAATGAGGAACACACCTCCTCTATTTATACTTGTGTTCTAACTGAATTTTCACCCTAATGGGGCCGAACTCTCCTAAGAGAATCTAATAACTCCTAAACAACTAACTCAGGGCCGAACTCACATGGGAGATCTAATAACCCTAGTTACCACACTCTCTCGGAGGAATAAACATCTCCGGATATACAATAGGGTCTCTACGGAGGAATGAAACATCTCCGGAATAATAAAGTACAAATATAATATTCTTAGAAGTTAAAATATTTCAATAGTAAAAACCCTAACCCAAATATGCAATATGACACACAGTCTCTCTCTTCAACCATGTATGCGGATGAGGTGCCTCCTAGTGGCCACAACAAATAGTACTAGAAACAACGCATGAGCGAAAGATTGGTTGGTATCATGAGCGACTGTAATTAGGGGAAACCACCCCTCCTCCAAAAGAAAATACCCTAGAAGCTCCTTGTGAGGATGAAACCTAGAAGATCAATGCAGGTTATCTGACAGAAGAAGCTTGTCCAGTCGAAACCTAGGAGATCAATATAAGTTATCCAACATTAGTTGATCCAGTAGTAGTGGCCCCCTCTAAGCCCAAGCATTCCTCAATGAATGACAGAGTACAAGTACCCTGAGGGAAATAGTTATTACATAGTAAAATCCACTTCCATATGTGAACAAAGGGATAGAACCTCCGAACTAAGTGAACCTCTTAGGAAACGGGTTGGCTCACCAGCCATGCCTGAAATCACTTTCGAGCTGACATTGTCGTGGGTTTGGAAAGAGATATCTCCATCTCAAATAGGGGATGTGTTTGGACTTTAGACTGATAAGAACCTTAAGAGAGAGTCCCTTGGATTGTTTTAGATTCTCAAGCATCACGACCAACAAAGGTAGCATACGCAAATCCTTCAACAAGTCATCAAGAGTCTTGTTTCAGCCCAAGCGGTTTCATTAATTCCTTCATGAGAGTTAAAATTGGTTGTTAATCAGAGGCTAAGTGGAGGGAAGCGATGTTTCCTAGGGAAGAGAGCTTTGGCACTCGAACAAGAAGCATAAATATAGATGCATTCATACCCTTTTTAATTTAAATATAAGATAATTAAAAAATAAAATATTTGTTTAACATAATTAAAAAACAAAATAAATATTTGAGACGAAATGAGGATTTTGTCTTAAATAATTTTCTTCAAACCCAATTTATGTAGTAATGAAATATTAATGGGTTATATTTAAAAAACAATAAAAAATATAATTTAAAAGAGAAAACAAATACTTGAGGAACAACAATAAAATTTACTTGTTAACTTTTCTCTACATTTGTAAGGAGAGTCATTTAATTAAATAAAATTTTGACACATTAAATAACACAATTTTTTTTTTTAATGTTACAAATTTTTATGGATTCACCCTCGTTAAAGTTGCTACTTGATCCTAATTTCAAAGATACCGTGATTGTGATGCTTATAATATAAGTAATAATAAGATGTTATCGTTGTTCACTACAAGCAACTTATGTTTATACTCTAGAGCAACTTATGTTTATACTCTAGATATTTAATCACGGGGTTAGACTCATCTAAGGTATTGGCACAAATCATGGGGTTAGACTCCAGTAAGATAGTGGCACAACCTCAATTAAGAGAATGGTGTAAAGCTTATTTCATTAAAAATTCGAACTTAAAGGTTATTAAACATTTTTGGATTTACACAATTTTATACAAATTTTTATTAAATGCTTAAACTTAGTTATATGTAAAAAAAACACTTTTGAATGATTATTTTCTCTAACTCAAATGGACAATTTAATCATAATCATAACGATGATGATGTTTAATATGAACAAATAAAAGAGTCCAACTATTATAGGTTTTCTAAGGTATGAAGTTAGGAGAAGCTATGTTAGATTTTCTAAGCTATAAAGTTAGGAAAAGAAGCAATGTGAGAAAGACAATACAAGTGATCATCATTCTCAAAGTCTCCAAGGATATTTAAAGTGAGCTGAATGATAAATTTTATTATACAACAGCCCTAAAAATTGACAAGAGTATTAATCATTTTCATTTAAAATTAATCATTTTTAAAATTATTTTTAATTAGTATAATTAAAAAATATAAAAATTTTATAACATTTAAGCTCCTTTTATTAAAATCATTATATTAATAATATTAATTTGAATAACATTTTTTCATATTAGAATATAATCAAATATTTAAATAAAAAATATATATTTAAATAAAAACTTACAAAATATCTTAGTCTTCTCAATGAAATATGAAATAGTAACTATTCTGCACAAGACGCATCGATATGAATCTTCTACCATGAACGCAAAATTCGAGGCTTGGACTGTAGTCAGAAATGATTCTCTTAAAAAGTCTCTCAAATGACAATGTGAAATAAGCACTAATTATATTTATTTCTGCCTTCACCAAAAATTCCGGTACAGAAAATCAGAATTTTACTATCATTAAAAACGTGTGGTTATATAGACTTTCTATTTAAGATACTATATGTAAATGGACGTTTAATTAAATGCTATGCTGTGACCTTGATCTATAAGTGATGTACAAGCCACCAGATAAAAGCAAGCACAGTCGATGCGACCAACACCCCACGTTGAACTGCAGTAAGCGGAAAACTTAATTCGTTTCTCTCTTTCCTGTTGGTGACGAATAAACCACTGTACAATACCACTAACATCATTTCCAAAATTCTTAAGAACACGATAAAGAGATCATAGTAGCATACTTCAAGTACGACTATCAATATGAATATGATTCCAAAAAATATGTAAAAACTGTAAAAGAAATGTCAATACGATCAAATTATACTACTATGAAATACACGATCCAATTATACTACTACGAAAGAAAGAAACCACTATATAAAGTTGTATAAGGTTAATTTAAATGTGATGTCTTCTCTTTGATTTATAAGTGAATTACACTACTATGAAAGAAAGAAACCACTATATAAGGTTGTATATTGTTAATTTAAATGTGATGTCTTCTCCTTGATTTATAAGTGATGTAAACGCCAACCGATAAAACGAGCACTGACGATGCCATCAACACACCACGCTTAAAATACGTTGAACTACTGGAAGTGGGAAATTGAATTTGTTTCTTATCTTCAAATACTACCTGCCCCTCAGTTGATACGACAAAGCCTTGGAAATGGCGCTTAGGCGCTTCTATTTTTCTCTCTTCCACCATTTCGGTTGATTCTGCCGTAGCCTCAGTTGGCTTTTCTTTATCATCATCCTGTCGAATCGCCTCAGGATGTGTTGCGCTTATCTCGTCCTCTGCATGTGGCTGCTTCATTAAATCTTCTTGTCCTGCGGGAGTCGACCTCTCGACCGCAGACTGTAGCGATTGATCTGGCTTTCCAATGGCAGGAACCATGTTTTGATTCTGTTGGTCGGAGATGTGAAGCAAAGGCAGGGTGACACGCAACCTTTCATCCCCAAAACTGGCAGTAACGCCATCGAGATTCAACGTCTGTGGGACGCTGATAACTTTTCTAAACCTATGTCCCGCTCTTTGCATTTTCTCCAATCCCGCTCCCACCTTCGTCATTTCCTCGATTTCCTTCACACCAGTACGTTCCCCGCAGATGACGAGACTCCCCCGGTTATTAACTTGCACTCTCAGATCTTCTCTTTTAAAACCTGCACAAATAAATCAAGGAATTAAATCAATTATCCCCAAAAGTATTGTACTTATAATAATAAACAGACTCATTTCGTAATAAACTAGAAGGTATAACTATATATTCATGCAGGACTCACCTGGGAGATCGGCGATTACGATGCGAAGTTCAGGTATCTCCTCAATGCGTACGTCAGGCTCGAACTCAGACTCCATCCCCTACCTTAATCTCCTCTCCTAACAAAACAGGGAATGGATGAATATGAATGCTGCAAATAACGGGCTAAGATTTTGCGCCTTCTTTTATTGACTAAACAAATAGTAATGCCCTCCTCCACAGAACCAAAGCAGTTATAAATGGCTCACTCTGCTACCGATCTTTGTATGTATCTTTATGTGCATTTCCAAAAGCCGAAGGAACCGTGTGATTTGGATTACTTGTAGATGGTTCTGTTGTTACTGTCGGCGAGACATCTCAATGTATCGTGAAAATGTGTATATACAGCTTAGGTATCTTGATTAATGTAACAAGGAATAGCCATGGGCGAGAAGATTGATGGATTCGAGGGCTCGTTCGGGATTGGCATATATACGTAAAAGTCTTCTTGAGATTCAAGCATAGAAGAGCCACAAGTATAATTTTTACAAGCACACACTTGCGTGTTCCTCAAGACAGCAAGGCTTTGAGCAAAAAAGATGCAAAGGAGGAAGCTACAAATGCATCTCCCTTTAAAATTTACCCTTAATAAAGCATTACACATAACTTGTAAATCATATATTTTAGGACATATATTAATGCTTTACTTGTAAATCATATATTTTAGGACATTTAAATAATATATTTTAGGACATTGTTCCAAGTAAAACACAATATTTTATAGCATATATAATTATATGGAGGCTCTCTCAAATCTAAAACCCTAAAGGACTCAAATGCAAAAGCGAGCCTAGAGGCAAACAACCAAAAATGGTATGCATAAGATATCAAATTTTCCGAGACTATATTAGCTTTACATACACATACAAATTCCTTAAGGCATGGATGTTAAGTTATTTATCCCCATTCAAACTTGAGAGATACACTTTCCACATTTAAATTTGGCTAGCAAATTTAACATAATTTAAAGCTTAGATTAGCTACCTAATCGGACTACATCTCAACCACACTTCTTACATAATATGCATTTCTATTGGTGAAAATCTAACTTAACCTACTTGCATTAGGTGAGCAAAAATACTAAAACACCATAAATAAGCATAGTATTCAACATCTATCCTTATACCATATACTTCTGAAAGCATAATTGGCAGTTTTCCCTCTAAAGAGCTCTAACTGTCCATCAAAACTTTTACCATTCATCCAAAATTGCAAAATACTAACCCATATTTGCATAATTATTTAAATTAAGTTTATAATAATATGCTATTTTACTATCACGATACTTCTAAATAGTCAATGAATATTTGTAGCTTAACAAACACCAGGCAAATTACTCAAGAGCAAGAACCAAGTCCCTATGTTTGAGTGGAAGGTAGAGTTACAAATGACATCTCTTCAACATCTATGCCCATATCATCATTGAACATGGTAGCGAGACCATCACTAACAAGAGATTATTCGTGTTTCATTTCATGAATATGATTATTCCAGTATGTATTTGGCAATACATATGTTTTTTTGTAAAATAAAACATTGAAGAAATGTTTTCATCTCCACATTTATTATTAGAAATATAAAATGTTTTACTTTTTAAAGTTTAAGAAAAACTTTTAAAATTGAATTGATGTTTTAGAAAATAGTAAAGTGTTGTTTTTAGCAAACAAACATTACATACTTCTTGGAAGATCTTTTGCAGCACATAGTTTCGTGTTTCATTATTGTCAAGGTTTGTTGAGTTTTACTTAAAGTTTTTCCCCTTTTTCCAATATACTTTTCTTATGGTTTTGGTTTAGACATAGCGCATGGCTAGGTGGAAAATTCCTTTTATTTTAATTCAAGTTTCTCATTTCCTCTTCATAATATTTCTCTAGTACAGCTAAGATGTTTTATAATTTTCTAAATATAGAAGACAACTTTCCAAAGTTAAGATATCTAGATTGATTATGTCGTATGAGACTTCCCCACCTCAAGACTTTCCCAATTTCCCCACCTCAACTTCGTACCTTGATCATAAATACCCTAACTCAACAATAAGTAGATCTTTCCAATTATGCCCTTTAGAGTCCATTATTTATTTTCGCTATGTTGCAAACTATAACATATGAGAGCTTCAAGATATGCCCCAAGATATTATTTATTATTTGCAGGGACAACCCCTCATATTGGAAAAACACCTACCATGAAAGTGAGAGAGGATGAGGTTGGGAAATTGCCTCTATCATACCCTTTATATCCCAAGGGGGAGTTTAAAAAACAACAAAACTCTATGTTACAAATGTACATTCCAAAGATTTTACAAGACATAATGGTAATGAAAAGAGAGATATCGAAAAGTTAATAAAGGAACTTTTCATAAGCAATTAAATTTTGTATTATAACTTCTAGTTTTTTAGTGAAGAAAAATTTAAATTTACAACTTAGAGTTTTGTATTTGCATGAGGTGTTTGTAAATACCTCTCTTTACTATTATAGCTTACTGATTTTAAATTTGTATGAAATTTTTGTATTTGTACGAATCAACTTTCTCCTCCCAACAAATAAATCTTTCACAAATTAATTTTACCATATAAATACTTTTAATTTGGTTCAAAGTCACTTTATTAAAGACAAACCATGGCTTTTTGTGTTTTAGGGTGGGACAAGTTGTTGTGCTGATTTTGCTTGTTTTAGTGTAATACATATGATCAAAATTTTCAATTGATTTGGTTTAACTATTTCGTTCTCGGGTTTCCCACAACATAGACTTTGATGTGAAGGGGTTTCCTATAAAGTAGACTTTGATGTGAAGGATGAAAATGGGAGGGAATTTACAGAGACTTTGATGTGAATGATGAAAATGGGAAGGAAGTTTGAAAATGGGATAGCGATGGATTGACATCTATACCTTGCAGGAAATGGAATAAATAATTTCATTGACACCGTTTATACAATCGTTTAAGTTACAATTCACCAACATCATCCATCCATTCAAACGAGGTGGAGTTTGGTGTTTGGTTGCATTATTTGATTGTAAACAAGGAGTGCATGGTATATAGATTCCATGCCAACTATAAAATATAAAACCATGGTCACCTCTGCCTCCTTGTCGTTAATTTCAAATTTCATTAAACTCGATTTATTGCTCTTGCTTGATGGCTTGAATATCGAATCTCTAGATTCTCCACAACACCATAATCCCACATTTTTTTAAAATTTAATTTTATAATGCAATTCAAATTTATGTTTCCTACTATCGTCTACAACTTGATGACTTGAACAGACCACCTCCCTGAATGTAGGACATGTGGAATAATTTGGCGATGTGGATACCTCAGATCCCTAAGAGTTGTCGGCAACAAACCAAAACAACCTACCTGATGCTAGTGTGTTATGTATGTGCAAGTTATTATCCCAAAGTTACCAATGTTTCCATAATTGGAATTTCTTCTAAGAGCACCCACCCACAACTCAACCATCCTGGACAATGAGTGCGCCTTGCTCGGCCTAGCATTTCTAGCAGAAAGGAGGTTGCTTGCAAATATTCAAACAAGAAAATAGGCCATGTGGGAGGAAGTTCTGGTGAGCAGAGAGTAATTTCAAGTTGTGCGCGTGGGGAAATGAGGTTGCCATCTTGCCACAATGAGTGTATGTAAAAATACTTTGGAAATATTCATCATGGATAAATCATAGAACTAACTAGTTTTTGAGTTTTTTTTAATATTTAATGGCTGCAGATCTATGTCTAGGATGGATTAGTTCCTAGCAACCATTTTATTTCCATGATCTATCAGTTTCCAACTTGCCTCTCCCATAGGGTAGACATAAGTGTTGGAAATATTAATTATGATCTGATGTCTATCAAGTCTCCACCGCCTAAGTCAGTCTACAATTTTTTCAAATAGTCGGTCAGCAGTATGGAGCACGTCTCCTTGTATTTAATCACATTAGTACAAATTGAGAGATAAGTGACTAGGTGACCACCATAGTCTTTTTCAAAGGATAAATGAGCAAAATTAATAAATTTTAAGTGATCCAGCTAAAAATGACCAAATAAATGACCAATTTGGTCATGGGATAAAAACTAAACTAAAAACGACCAAGATAAATGACCAAAATTGGTCATGGGATAATAACTAAATTAATGACCACATAACAATTGGTCATTTATTTGGTCATTTTTAGTTGTGATCACCCCAACAATGGAAAATTACAATTTTGAAAATGAATTTATACAATTTACTAAATTTTAACACTGCATATGGATCTAGGGGGTCTCTAGATCCATCTGCAGTGTTAAAATTTAGTAAATTGTAGGCCTCGTCATGTGTTACAGCTTAGCAATTTATATTAATATTTGACACCAAAATATTAGTGTTATGTTGAGTGATGATCATGATGATGTCGACCAAGCAAGATACGAGCATGATCTTGTCACGATGCCAATCGATAGAGGTTCCACTCACTGTCGACACATATCGCAGTCTCCCTGGCCACCGGCCCGGACAGTTTTTATCCCACCCAGCAACACCTGCAGAGTAGATGAAGTCTCACCCGAGGCATCCAGGAAGAGCAGACGGAACCATGTTTCCGCCGAATGAAGGAGGATGGTTGCGAATGTAATACTTAGGCTTATTTCCTAACCAAGACAGAGATTTCTAAGCATTGGACATGGTATTAAAGCAATATTCCACCAAGATATTCATCATTACAACAACAGTAATTGTAAAACAAGTATCGCACTAAAGAAGCATGACATTATTTGTATAGTACAACATCGCATTACCATAAACAAACAGATTGAACACAAAGATTGTACCAAAATAGCTTCATCATATTATCATTGTTGACCCAGATACAATTTCTTTGCAAAAACTAGATCTTTGCGATGACTCTTGGCGTCAAAACATACCCGGAAGACATACAACCAACAACAGAGCTTCGCCTAATATCTCCAGCATTCGATGATGCCCTACAACACTTACAACTCTTATCTATATATAGGCTTCTGCCTTACAACTCTTGTCCACTTTCTAACAACTTGTTAACACACACTATGGACAAATAACTCAATATCTAACTGACCTAGTCCAAAAACGACCACAAACCCGCATTCTGCGATACAACTGACTCAACAGTACATAATATGTGGTCCAAATGACCCAAAACCCACATTCCGTGGTACAATTGACCCACAAATACATAAAATAATCTTCCTCTTGTTGCCTTTCGCGCCATCTTCTGCCTTGTCACAGCATCGGAGATGCTGCGATAGCACTTTACCAAACCTCCTGCCAATAGGACCCCAACATAATCTTGTGGCTCGCCCTCGAGCCACGTCAACTCGAAATAGTGTACTATGTCATTTTGTTTGCTAGGGCAGAACTCGAGTTCTGCAATTATTCTTGCTGTCTAGATCACACGGTGTTGTTTTGCTTCTTCTGGTACACTGATTATCTGCTCGTTGTCCTGTACTTCTTACCCAAAAGTGGATGCTTCCCAACTTACTGTTGCAAGCTTTGCAAACTCATCCTCCAGTCTTGAGAGACCCATTGGAGATGGAGAGGAATTTTGCAAGCAACACCAGGGTGTAAAACAGGTTAGTAGTTTCAGCACATTTGTTTTACACCAATAAGCATATGTTACAGGGACCCTAGGCCGGCGACCCCGCCTTTTGTGTGGTCGCAGGGACCATGAGACTTCGAACCATCACAACCTACCTAGACATCTCGGATGAGACTTCATGCTTTTAACACCAGAGTTTTCGAGGCGTAGCTTGCTCCAACCGCTCATGGACACTCATGGTTCAGGCCCTCAGCGCACCTGGTGTGCTACCACGCGAAATAAAATGGATCATTTCCACAACCTCCTTGGAATTCCTAACTTAGCAAAATGCCTGAGCGTCTTGAAACATAACCTCTCTTAACTGAAACAACCTCTGTGTTCTTATTCTCCTCTGATCCTATATTTATACAGTGCATTTAGTCATTCATCTGCCTTGGCAATCCATTGCACCACCTGCTCGTGTTCCAGGGTAATCATAATATTCCGTTGTTCCGTCTGATGATCAGCCTTACTTCGGAGGAAACGTACTTCTGACTGGTTCCCTACATGCAAAAATGTGCGAAGCATCTCTGTGGCCATGCCATCGTGGTGGATTCCTCGTGTCACCCATGCAAACCATCCTTCTCGGTGCCATCGACCATGTTGCCTTGGTGTATCCCTGATTTCAAACGTGCATTCTTCTGACACAATCAAAATCGACGAACGATCATATCCGTCAAGAAAGGGAAAAGTCTCATCTGCATAATGATTTCGGATGTGACCCAAGTGCAACTCTACTACTTTTCGTAGACCACTCCAACCTTGCGGCAGAATCCTCCCTGCTTCCGCATTCTGTCCTTGTTAGCGCGCCATCCTGCCATCAATCATGCTACCTCTCTTCTTTTTTCTTTTTTCTTTTTTTTTTTCATGCGACTCAGGCATCGCACTGTTCCAAGCCCGAGTGATTGGGCTTCAACCTTCTACCATTAATCAACTTGGGGAGCATCACCCCATCTAATTGCTGCAACTGTACCACTCCTCCTTAAGTAAGGCTACTAATGCGATACGGACCAAGCCAATGCATCTACAACTTTCCTGGATGTTTCATAAACTTGTTGTTGTACAACAACACCAAATCACCATGTTGAAATTGTTTGTTTTTTATGTGTCGATAATGCCATGCCTTTTGGTGATCCTTCTCTACCCCGTGGTGGAACCCAATGATGAAACAATCTTCTTCCAGTTGTACTAACTAGACAAGACGTTCCTCTAATGTTGCGTGATCATCCATACCAATTGCTACAGCGATGCATTGTTGATGTATATGTAACTTCGGAATGTATTTCATATATATTTATTGTACCCTTATTAGAGATGTGTTATTCCTCTATAAGGAAGTGTTGTCATGTGGATTGACAAGTGTCGCAAGTGTGTGTACTTGTCGATGGGTTATTAGACCACCATGTGTGGGGTTGGCCCTGAAATATATATTATAATGTGGATGTACCTAGCTAGACAAGTCATCCCCATAAGGTCACTGGGAAAACAGGTTAGTATAAATAGAGATCAGGTGATCTCTATTTAGATCATTCGGAAAAGTATATCTCTCTCACTCAGAAAGTGGCGCACTAGTGAGGAGGAGGATCATCTTCTACTAGGAGACTATCTCAGTGTATTTTGGTTGTACTTTGGTTGAGCCATTGCTCTCTCTATCTCTGAGGAAGTTGTGGGGTTTTTCACCTTAGGGTTTTCCCCTCGGAAACTCTGTGTCTCTTGTCTCTCATGCTTTTGATTCTTGGAATTCTTGTCATGATTATTGTGATTGTTATGCATTGATGTACTGTATATGTTATTCTCTCAGTGAAGATCCTAGAGTATTGTGAATTAATGCTCAAAATTTAACATGGTATCAGAGCTAACCTAAGAAGAAGACATTTTGCAGTGACGGAAACTTGAGTTTCTTGTTTATTGGGTTTCTCTCCACATATTTTGGAAAAGAAGTATAGTAGATTGACTCTACTCATCAAGGCGCATCTATCTGTCCAATCAAAATTCAATTTCGAGCATTTTCAGATTTGGCCCTAAACCTTAGGGTTTCCACAAAATAGGAATTTTTGAAATCTGAAGACAAAGCTGGAAGCTCCTTGCAAAAATCAATGTTTAGAGCTTTGGATCAATATTTTTGGCTGGGTAGATCTCCGGCAAACTCAAACCCTAATTCAGGGCTCTCCCTAGTGAACCCGGGAGGACAAAAAGGAAAATCTGAAGGGTAAAACTTTGCTGATCAGCTCATCAAAGCGCATCTTTCTATCCTTTCAGAAAATTGAAATTCACATTTTGAATTTTTAGGGTTTTTCTGACAAACCCTAATCCGGGACCAGATCCAGTTTTCAGCATTTCAAGTGGTAAGACCTAAATCTTTTCTATTTCCATTTGAAGTACTCTTTAAGATGTCTCACCACACCAAGCTTGAGGATAAGCTTGAAGGGGATGATAACTTCCGAGCTTGGAAGTATAGGATTGGGTTAATCCTATAAGAGAATGAGTTGGACTCATATATAAAAGAAGACATCCCTATCCCAGAGGATGAAGAGGCCAAGGTATTGCATAAGAAGAACTTGGTCAAGGCAAAGAGAATCATTGCTGATTCTATCAAAGACCATCTCATACCCCATGTGTCTTCTCTAAAGACACCCAAGGAGATGTTTGACTCTTTGACCAAGTTATTTGAAGGGAAGAACATAAATCGGAAGATGACTCTGCGGAATCAATTGAAAGGGGTCAAAATGTTGAATGGAGAAACCATTCAATCTTACTTCTCCAAGGTTTCTCAGATCAAGGAGCAACTTGAAGCTGTGGATGAAGTAGTGGACAATGGTGAAGTTGTTATGACCACTCTGAATGGCCTACCTAGGTCATGGGACTCCTTTATTCAAGGAATCTGTGCAAGAAAGAAATTGATCTCTTTCAGTAAACTATGGGAGGAATGCTCTCAAGAAGAAGCTAGACTTGTAGCTCATGAGGAAAAGATCGGAGGTGAAGATCAAGCTCTCACAACTCACACCAAAAGAACCAAGCCCAAGAAGGAGCACTCTCGCTACAAAAGATCCTATCAAAAGAATAAGAAGGATCTAAGATGCTTCATATGCAATGAGAAGGGTCACTTTGCTTCATATTGTCCCAAGAACAAAAGGGATAATAACAACTTCAGTAAGAAGAAGAAGGGCAACAAAAGAAAGTTCCATGCTCATGATGCCGAGGATGATGAACCTCCAAAGAAGAAGGCTAGGGCAGAAAGTAGTGATGATGACTCATCAAGTGAAGAAGAGTATGTTCTAATCTCTGCTCTCACAGGTACTATCTCTCATGGCTGTAATGATTGGTTGATTGATAGTGGGGCTTCCAAACACATGACTGGGTTTAAGGAATCTTTTGTGAATCTATTTGAACATGAATCACCCCATAAGGTGAAACTTGGGGATGATTATCAATACCCAATCAAAGGAAGTGGTGAAGCCTCCTACAACCTAGATTCTAGAAAATCTTTGAAGATGAAAGAAGTCCTTTATGTACCTGGGCTCAAGAAGAACTTAGTCTCCATCTCTGCATTGGATGCAAAAGTTATGAGGGTTGCATTTATGGATGGCCAAGTCCTAATGTGGCCAAAGGGAAAGACCATAGATGATGCAGTAGTGATTGGAGAGCAAGAGGGAGGATTTTATAAATTGAAGGGACAACCTGAACATGCCATGGTGCATGAATCCATGGAGCCAAGTGAACTTTGGCATAGAAGGCTTGCTCATATGCACAATAGGGCACTTCCAATTGCAAGCAAGGCTGTAGAAGGTCTTCATGAAATCAAGACCAAACATGAAGGTGTTTGCAAAGGATGTGCAAAAGGTAAGAACATTAAGAAGACTTTCCCAAGCAGTGAAAGCAAGGCCAAAGATATCTTGGAAATCATCCACTCAGATGTATGTGGTCCTATGTCATCCAGTTCTCTTAGTGGGTATGTTTATTATGTCTCATTTATTGATGACTTCTCCAGGAAGACTTGGGTATACTTCTTGAAGAACAAAGATGAGATGTTTGATAAATTCATGGAATTCAACACCTTGATGGAGAATCAAACTGACAAGAAGATCAAAACATTCAGATCCGACAATGGTGGAGAATTCACCTCAGGTGACTTCAAGAAGCTTTGTAGTGATTCAAGGATTAAGAGGGAGTTGACTGCTCCTTATAATCCTCAACAAAATGGAGTTGTAGAAAGGAAGAATAGAACAATCATGGAAGCAACAAGGGAAATGCTGCATGACCAGGATCTACCTATGCATCTATGGGCAGAAGCAACTAGAACAGCTATATATGTGCAGAACAGAACACCCCACAAGATATTGGACAACAAGACACCAGAAGAGGTCTTTTCTGGTAAGAAACCTGAAGTCAGCCATCTCAGAATATTTGGTTGTCCAGTATACACTCATGTCCCAAAGGAAAAGAGGACTAAACTAGATCCTTCAGGAAAGAAGGGTATCTTTGTGGGTTACAGTGAAAGCTCGGAGGCTTACAGAATATACTTTCCAGGGTTCAAGAAGATTGATGTCTGCAGGGATGTAACATTTGATGAAAACTCAGCATTCATCAAATCAAGGAAGGCACCTATCAAAGTTTATGAAGAACCTAAGCAAACTAGATTTCAAGACACTACCATGACTAAAGCAGTTCCAGAAGTTGTTCGTGAATTTGAAGATCCACAAGAACCTGTAGATCCACCCCGTGAGGATAACTCGCACAAGAGGAAACCTGCATGGGCTAGAGAGCTCATTCAAGATGAAGAAAGATTTGGCATTCCAGAAGAAGAACACAGAGCAAAGAAGACAACCAGATCACATACCAGCTATGTTGCTTTACTCTGTGACATTATGAACAAAGAGCCTTCCAGTTATGAAGAAGTAGTGGAAAAGAAATAATGGAAGGATGCGATGGTTGAGGAATACAAATCAATAATGAAGAATGATGTTTGGGATGTTGTCCCAAGACCTAAAGAGAAGTTTGTTGTCACTTCCAAATGGATTTACAAAATCAAGCATGCTGCAGATGGTAGTGTAGAAAAATACAAGGCAAGATTCGTAGCTCGTGGCTTCTCTTAGAAATAGGGAATAGATTATGAAGAAAATTTTGCACCTGTAGTCAGGTATACTTCTATCAGAACAGTACTTGCCCTGGCTGCAGTAATGAAATGGAAAATACACCAGTTGGATGTCAAGACGGCTTTCTTGAATGGTGTAGTTGAAGAGGAAGTATATGTGGAGCAACCACTCGGTTTTGAAATACATGAAAGGGAGTCATATGTGTGCAGATTGAAGAAATCCTTGTATGTCTTGAAACAAGCTCCCAGAACTTGGTATGGTAGGATGGCCAGTTTCCTATCTAGTTTGGGCTTTACCAAGAGTAAAGCGGATTCCAACCTTTATTACAAGGTTGAGGAAGGGAATCCTGTGATTCTACTCCTGTATGTGGATGACTTATTTGTAACAGGAGATGACAGATTGATTGCAAATATGAAGAGGAAGCTTGCTACTGAGTTCTATATGAAAGATTTGGGAATGATGCATTATTTCCTAGGTATGGAGGTGTGGCAGAGTGCAGGTGGGATCTTCCTTGGTCAAGGGAAGTACACAGTAGATATCCTGAAGAGATTCGCGATGACGGATTGCAAGGCCATGCCCACACTTATGACATCGAATCTGAAGCTTCTATGTGATGCTTCATCTGAGCCGGTTGATGTCTCTATGTATCGTCAGATGATTGGGTCCTTGATGTACCTAACAAACACGGGACCAGATATTTGCTTTGCTGTGAACACATTGAGCCAGTTCCTGACGGATCTGAGGAGTGTTCACCTGGTTGATGTAAAGCATGTTTTGAGGTACCTGAAGGGTACAGTGGATTATGGGCTCAAGTATGAAGCAAATCAAAAGTTCAACCTGTAGGGTTATGTTGATTCAGATTGGGCTGGCAGTGATGCTGATAGGAAGAGCACATCTGGGTGCTGCTTCAGTATGGGATCAGGTGTGATCTCTTGGTTTAGCAGGAAGCAGTCCTGCATAGCATTAAGTACAGCTGAGGTAGAGTATGTTGCAGCCTGTTAAGCTAGTTGTGAGGTAGTATGGCTATGGAAGCTACTGTCTGAGTTATTTGATCTCCCGTTGGATGCTATTGGTATCTTCTGTGATAACGAGAGTTGTGTGAAGCTGTCTGAGAACCCAGTGTTTCATGACAGGTCGAAACACATAAAGATCAAATATCACTATATCAGGGATATGGTGCAATGAGGAGCTGTGAAGCTCCTGTATGTTGCGATGGATGAGCAGATTGCAGATGTGATGACGAAGCCACTAGCTAGGGTGAAGTTCGAGTACTTCAGAGAGAGGCTTGGCGTTCTTCAGATCGAGGACACTTCGAGGAAGAAGTGATGGACACATTTGTTGAAGCCATTCCAAGAATGTTGGAAGGAGGATCCTTCACATGGTTGTGGATGTAAGCACTGGATGATGAGCATCAGGATGATGTTCTGGTTTCTGCTGGATATGATCAATTGGATCATTTATATGTATGTACGCATCATGTTGGATGCTAGATATGATCAGTTGGATCATTTATATGTATATGTATGTACGCATCATGTTGGATGCTGGATATGATCAGTTGGATCATTTATATGTATGTACACATCATGTTGGATGCTGGATATGATTAGTAGGATCATTTGTATGTATTTTGTATATGCATCATGTTGGATGCTTGGACCATGTATCTGTATATGTATTAGGTGGATACATTGTATGATCAGGTGTATCATGTATGGTGATATGTATCATGTATTTTTATTTGTATCAGGTGGATACATTGTATGATCAGGTGGATCATGTATGATGATATGTATCAGGTAGATACTTGGTATGCATCAGGTAGATGCATTGTATGATCATGGATGACGAGCTTCAGGATGTTGCTCTAGATGATATGCAACAGCATGTTGCAGTGATGATGATCAGGATGATCATATGTACATCACGATGATGTATGGTGAGTATCAGGATGATACTCTATGGCCGTGGATCAGGTTGTACAGATGAGCATATAATTTGGCCCTAGGATATTTGCAGATGGTCTTTCGAGGTTTTGCCTATGGCATATAATTTGGCCCTGGGATATCTGGAAAATGCTCTTTCGAGGTCTTGCTCTGGGAGGACATATAATCTGGCCCTGGGAGATTTGCAGATAGTATTTTGAGGCTTTTCCTATGGCATATAATCTAGCCCTGGGATATATGGCAGATGCTCTTTCGAGGTTTTGTCCTATGGCATATAATATGTCCCTGGGAGATCCGATAGGTTGGGCTGTGTGCCCGTAATAAGTCCTAGGATGCTCTTGCGAGGTTTTTCCATGACCACATATAATCTGTCCCTGGGAGATCCTATAGGTAGAGCTGTGTGCTCGTAACAGCCTTGGATGCTCTTGCGAGTTTTTGTGGTGACCACATATAATCTGTCCCTGGGAGATCCTATAGGTAGATCTATGTGCTCGTAACAGCCTGGGATGCTCTTGCAAGTTTTTGTGGTGAGGTCACATATAATATGGCCCTGGGAGATCCTATAGGTAGAGCCGTGTGCTCGTAACAGCCTGGGATGCTCTTTCGAGGTTTTGTGATGCACGTAATAAGTCCTGAGGATTCCACAGTATGTCCAGTGATGACAAAGACTTGCAAGTGGTGGGCTTACATCCAGTATGAAAAGGGACTGGCTCTGTAGAACTTCCTATGATGAGTAGAGTTAGAGATTGGTTGAGATAGCAGTAGCAGTGACAATGACGATGACGTTGCATCGATGACGATGATCCCGAGAAGAAGACTTGTCTAGCAGATCTGTGTCGAGAAATACCTTCCTAGTTGAGAGGGAGTGTTGATGTATATGTAACTTTGGAATGTATTTCATCTATGTATTTCATATATATTTATTGTACCCTTATTAGAGATGTGTTATTCCTCTATAAGGAAGTGTCGTCATGTGGATTGACAAGTGTCGCAAGTGTGTGTACCTACTGATGGGTTATTAGACCACCATGTGTGGGGTCGGCGCTAAAATATATATTATAATGTGGATGTACCTAGCTAGACAAGTCGACCCCATAAGGTCACTGGGAAAACAGGTTAGTATAAATAGAGATCAGGTGATCTCTATTTAGATCATTTGAAAAAGTGTATCTCTCTCACTTAGAAAGTGGTGCACTAGTGAGGAGGAGGATCATCTGCTACTAGGAGACTCTCTCAGGGTATTTTGGCTGTACTTTGGTTGAGCCATTGCTCTCTCTATCTCTGAGGAAGTTGTGGGGTTTTTCACCTTAGGGTTTTCCCCACGGAAACTCTGTGTCTCTTGTCTCTCATGCTTTTGATTCTTGGAATGCTTGTCATGCTTATTCTGATTGTTATGCATTGATATATTGTATATGTTATTCTCCCAGTGAATATCCTAGAGTATTGTGAACTAATGCTTAAAATTCAACATGCACATACTCAGAATGATATATTCATAGGCATAACGGCTTCTTTCCCATACATTAGCTTGAACAGTGTCTTCCCTTTCAGCCATTTACATGTGGTGCAATAGGCCCACAATACTGCTGGGATTTTCAGATCCCAGTCATCGTGGTTCATGTTACACACCTTTGTCAGTGCATGCTCCAATATCTTATTAAAATCCTCCACTGTGCCATTCGCCTACGGATGATAGGGTGTACTCTTCTTATGTTGGATCTGCAATTCCTCCATTAACGCGCTGATGGTGTGATTGAGAAAGTGGCTGCCTTGATCACTCAACAATATCTTAGGGTAGCCAAAGCAAGTGACAACGTGGTCAAAGAGAAACGGTGCTGCTGTGGTTGCAGAACAATCAATGACTGGTGCATCTTTTTCCCATCGTGTCAAGTAATCAGTTACTGTGATGATATATCTAGCACCAATGTGCTTACCCGGGGGATTAATGGGTCCCACAAAATCTACTGCCCATTTTTTGAATGGCTACAACGTCAATTGAGGCATCAACAACATCTCGTCTCGTCGGGATGGCTTCCCAGTTCTCTGACAAACATCACAGGATCATGCATAGTCTGTCGCATCACTATGCAATGTAGGCCACCAGAGCCCCACTTGAAGCACCTTCTGTGTCGTCGCACGGCCACCATAGTGCCCTCCAGCCAGTCCTGCATGTGCTTCAGAAAGGATCTACACTTGCTCATGTGGAAAAATGCACCATCGCAATATCTCATCATTGCCCATCTTGTATAGCGCACCTGCAATTAGCTGGAAGTCCCCAGCTTTGACTACCAACTGCTTCTTTTGATGAGTGGTGAATTCTTCTGGTGCGGTACCTATCGCCAGGTACTGGAAAATTTCTTCAAAATATCCATCAGCGACTTCTACTTTAAATAATTGTGCATCAAGTAACCCATCTTCAATGTTAGTTGGTTCCTCCTCTGTTTCAATCCCGGAGAGATGATCCGGGCTAGCATGTAACTGCCCTGGCTTCACAATTACTTTAAAATTGAACTCCTAAAACAGAAATAGCCATCGAAAGATCTTCCCCTCCAAAACAGGCTTATTAACTAGGTATTTTAATGCAAAATGATTTGTGAACATCTTGAAATGGCCTCCCAGTAAGTAATGGCGAAACTTCTGCAAAGCGTAAACCATTTCCAGACCTTCCCTCTCCGTAGTAGTGTAGTTTCTTTCAGCAGATGACAAATTTCGACTAGAAAAAGCAATGGGGTGATCAAGATCCCGTTCTCCGGGATGGTCCAATACTACTCCTAGCGTGATCGATGAGGCATCAACATGAACATGGAATTCCTTACTCCAGTCAGGAAATACTAATATCGGTGCCGACACCATCTTCACCTTCAGTGTTTCAAAGCTGTCGTGACATTCCGGGGTCCATTGAAATAGCGCATCCTTCTTCATCAATTTATCCATAGGGGCAGCAATCGCTGCATATCCCCTGATGAATTTACGATAATACCCAGTATGCCCCAGAGTCTCCTACAATTTCTTAACAATGGTCGGCAGTTGCAAGCTCAAAATGAGCGCAATATTAGCCGGATCGAACAACAACCCTAGCTTACACACAATATGGCCTAGGAATATCCCAAATGGTGCACAAAAGATGCATTTCTTCAAATTCAGTGATATCTGGTGCTATCGGCATCGCTCGAGCATCAACCGCAGATTCACCAGATGATCGCGGACCAACCCATAGACCGTTTAATCGTCCATGTATACCTGTAAAAACTTTTGATGAAATATTTGAATGCAACAACGACAACCCGTGAAAATATCGCAAGTGCATTCTTCAAGCCAAACGACATCATGGTGTACTAAAAGTAGCCCCATTCTGTAACAAAAGTTGTCTTATGGTGGTCTTCTTTGGCAATGCGGATCTGATGGTAGCCAGAGAACCCATCTGTGAAAGAGTACATCTCCTGGCCACCCACACCTTCGAGCACTTCGTCGGTAAACAGGGTTAGGAACGGATCATGCAAACATGCATTGTTTAGCTTCCTGAGGTCGACGCAAATGCGCACCTTGCTAGTCTTCTTATCTTGTACCACCATAGGACTAATCCATTCCGAATCTTCGACCAGTTCAATGATACCAACGTCCAGCATGCAGTCCAATTCTACCTTTACCCTCTCCTTATGTCACGGATTTAGCCGATAGGGATGCTGTCGAACTGGCTTAGCATCTGGTTTTAATGGAATCTTCATTTCCCCTAAGTCTCCCAGGATCCCCTTCATGTTGGAAAACTTTGTCGGAAATACATCCTAAAACTCGTGGAGCATATCAGTGACCTTGATTATCAGCTCATCATCCCAGTAATCCCCGACATTTGTGAACTTCGAAGTGTCCTCTGTCCCAATGTTAATCTTGCAGGTCTTTAGTGGCTGAATAATAGGATCGCTTGGCACATCAGGTGGTACCACACCACGACTTCCTTTGGATTCTGGGATATTCACATTCCACAGATCATCACCATCTTTTGGCCCACCACTGATATTGAAGCATTCCATGAGAGACTGCATCTAGCAATGCGTATGCGGATCCACAGGATAGGCCACCAGGACAACCTGCAGAATTACATCACGTATGAGCTGTAATGCATTATTGACCTCGGGATCGGCATCTACAAAACTGAATGTATGGGTAAAACACATGGTGAGCTCCAACCAAGTAGAAATTTCCCCTCGCAACTCAGCTGCAGTATACCATGAGCATGGCATCTCATCCAAAGTATGGATAAAAGCATGGACCCACTCATCTTTTGGTCACGATACCCACAACCACTAACACTCCATCAAATGACCACCAGGGTTGTCCCGACCATCATATTTCCTAGTGTGGTAGACCTCGGTATCGCCAAATTGTACCATCATCAATCTTCTGCATTTCAACCATCCATCAATTGATGCCTTGTGTGTTTCCCACCAGCATGCTGGAGCAGCCTTCAATGCTTCGTTTAACGCCAACAATCGCTGAGGTTCGAAAAATATTTCTTTGAACTCCGTTAGAAATTTAGACAAGCCAGGCAACCTTTCATATGTTGGTAGTGTAACCATTTCAATTGCGATATAGCATAATGACTGTGTGACCAACCCGCACTTACGGAGCGATACCTCATGCAAGCGGTTCTGCCAATATTCTAGTGCATCATCAAAGTTGGAAGATGCAGAGTTGTCACTGTGCCATCCCAGCTCACCATTGGCAGTCGAATGAAAATAATCTTTAGAAATATTGAATGCATAGTCCCATCCACTGGGATCGTCGTCCTTTACTGGCTCTATATAGCGGCATCCTTCAGCTGGATCCAACGGGGCGATAACTCTGAGGTCACGATTTTCAAAAGTCATCATGCATCGCTTGAAGTTGATTACAACTCCACTATCATTATCCCATCCAATCCCCAGTAATGCGGGATAAGAGCTTCCTCCCTCGACTACTTCTATTACATCAAAGTCGGCATATGTTTTCATTCCCTCAATGTCCACCACCATTTGTGGAACTCTCCCAATTAGTGTTACTTTAGCGTGATTAGCTAATCGGAGCTGTATAGGAGACCAGCTCAACGGGGGACTCCCCATCTTCTGCCAAGCCTGCTTGGTCAAGATGTTGACATCCGAACCAAGGTCTAGAATAACCAAATCAACATTGTAGTCACCAATTTGAATATTCATCTACATCTCCTTACACGTCTTCCATCGTTCCAGGGAATTAACCACGAGCTCTTTTAGATCCTGGGACAGTCATTGCAACAAGGCTTCAAACACAGCAAGAGCGTATGGATCTCTTGCTGGGACAAACAATGTTCCAAAAATGCTCAAAGTGGGCTGGACCATTGCGACGGGCCAGCCTCCTAAGTAGCATCAAAAGCAGAGGGCATGTCATACACAACAGCTTTACCTCGGTCGTTTTCTAGTGCACGTCGTGTTGAAGAAACGTCTCCCGCTCCTCACCAATGTCAAATGATACCTTATTTTGTCTAGCTAACCTGATCATTGAGTTATCCACTCTAGTTGTCTTTCCTCCATGAGTGACCACAGCAACAGAAGCATCTTGCGGTCTTGGCTCTACAGAAATTGCCACGATGTTTGCACCCTAGGTCTGGTTCAGCGGCAGATTCCCAAGTGGGTTCACATTCTTATTCTGATTCTGTCGCATATTCTGGCTATGCACTAGTTGTTGTACTTGGTTCTGGGCAGGTTGTTGTGCTTGGGGCTAGGTCTGTAACTAGGGATTATTTCCTGCTTGCCATCGCGCAATCAACTGTGGACAATTCTCAACCATGTGATAGTTAACAAAGCAAAACATACACTGGTTCTGCAGTTGTGGATAGTCTCATTGGTAGTGTCCCCATACTACAAAGTTATAGCATTGAACAAGTCCGCGACCACCTCGTCCCCCTCCATGACCAAATCCACCGCCACGGCCTCCCCGATATCCTCCTCAGAATCCTCCCTGCTATTTGTACTGTGGTTGGTTGAACTGTCGCTACATTGGTGCCGGCTGCATTCCTTGCCCTTGTTGTGCATACTGCAATTGTTGTACATACTGCAGCTGCTGCAAAGCCATCTGCATTGGAGCATATTGCGGCATGAACTGTGGTGGTTGCTGCTGCTATAGTACAAACTGCATCTCTGGTTGAGGTAGCGGCGGGGCTACCTGCGGTTGCGGATGTTGTACGGCACACTGTTTGTCCTTTACATAGAACGCATCACACATTCTTTCTTGTAACAACCCATATGCACGACAATCCTTTTCATCGTGACCCACCAATTTGCAAAATGTACAATAAATATTCCTCAGGGTGGTGACGATTTTCT
The DNA here is from genome assembly GCA_027924585.1 of Larix kaempferi. NCBI lineage: Eukaryota > Viridiplantae > Streptophyta > Pinopsida > Pinales > Pinaceae > Larix > Larix kaempferi. The sequence continues at coordinate 17,094,845 of BSBM01000073.1, forward strand.
GCATATATGGGTAATTGTCATGGTTGTGCCCATACACCTGGCAGACGCGACACCATGGCATGCTACCACCATTCAATGGATTTGGCGCTACTGAAACCAAATAATTGCAGAAGTCATGGTAATTGTCCTTCATATGCCCTTCTACTCGACATCGCATACACCAGACATCTTCGCGCTGCTCCATTCCCTTCTTCAGATCTTGCAGCTGTATAGTTAAGTTAGCGAGCTATGTTTGTATCTGCGACATCCCGGCTTCATTTTCTTCAATCGGAGATGCCTCCAATCGCTTTGCAATTTCTAGAAATTCACTGGGCGTCGAAATGTTTTGTTGTATCAGTGGTATCCGAATATGTTGTAGCAGTGCCGCGATGAACCATTCTTTATGTTGGACGGTGCTCATATCAAAGCTAAACTTTTCCATCAGTGTCTTGATTCACTGGTTGAAATCCCATACCGTCTCATTGGGATACTGCTTAATTTCTTTCAATTCTGTAATATATTGAGCCTCAGACTTGGGCTTTCTAAATTTGGCAATCAGTCCATCCTGAATCTCATCCAACGACTTCTCTGGGGCTCCTGTAGGGACTAGAACAAACTTCATAAATCAATATAATGCACAACCTCGCAGAGTCGTCACTAACTATCCTTTTTTAGAAGCATCATCGGTGATCTGTTTTATCGTCCAGACCGCTTCACACAAAAATCAATACTGCTCTGGGTTGTCTGTCCCACTCCTGTGGAAAAATGGTATCTTAGCATCATCGCCCGCCATTCTGAGCTTCCTTCCTCCTTTCATTGTACTACTATGAATTAACTTATGTGGGATTGGCGAACTTGGCTATGTCGAAGTGGTATTTCTTGCTATCTGAGAGATAGTGAGCGGAGGTGTGGGTACGTTGGTGATAGGGTTTGGTCGTGCCTCTATCCTGGGTGTAGCCTGGTTTTCTTTGTCAGGACTATGAGGTCACTTCATTTTGTTTGGTATCCTTTCATGGTCTTGCGGTTCGACTGCAGCAAGACCTTCTCCCGTCCTCTGCCTCTTTTCCTGTCGTAACCTCGCTCCTCCCCTCGTAAGACCACTTTCTTCCTCGGTTTCACTCACAGTCTCATCATGAACTGTACCCATCTACCCCTCAACATTCCATGTACCACCCACCAAAAGTCATGGTACCCGTAGCCTCCTCCCACTAGGCTGTCTACTGATCAAGATGCATCTTCAATATACCATTTTCGCAAATAAGCATCTTGATTAACAGTTGAAGCGACAATAAAAACCTGCCCCGAGGTTCACGGAAAAAATATATTTCAGCTCCACTATAGGACTTCTGACTATCAACTGCGAACTCTATGATATAGCCCTCTAGGATGCTATCGAACCACACTTCGACAGCCTGCGATGCTTTATTATAAACTTCCTGTAGGTCTTGAATCAATTCGGGAGTCTAGATCGTCGGTTCACCACCTTGGAAGTCCCTCTTCTGGAATGTCAACTTTTCCAACCATTCGAACAACAGGACTGGGAAATAATAGAAGAACCATTCATGCAGACCGTCGTGAATATATCTATCTACCCACTGACCTACTGTTAGTCGAGTGTTATGGTTTTCTTCTTCAGCGAATTCCTGCAACTTCTAATCAAACCATTCTTGGATCTCCGGTTTCGTCGGGTGCCACAACATATCCTCCTTTCACTTCGTACACTGTCCCGGATACAGAACCATTTGTTGGCGCGATGCCAGTTGACAGTGGTTCCACTCACTGTCGACACATACTGCAGTCTCCCTGGCCATCGGCCCGGACAGGTTTTATCCCACCCAGCAACACCTGCATAGAAAATGAAGTCTCTCCCGAGGCATCCAGGAAGAGCAAATGGAACCATGTTTTCGCTGAATGAGTGAGGATGGTTGTGGCTGTAATACTTAGACTTATTGCATAAATGGGACAGAGATTTCTACGCATTGGACATGGTATTAAAGCAATATTCCATCAAGACATTCATCATTGCAACAACAGTAATTGTAAAACAAGTATCGCACAAAAGAAGCATGACATTATTTGTATAGTGCAACATCGCATTACCATAACTGAATAGATTGAACACAAAGATTGTACCAAAATAGCTTCATCATATTATCATTGTCGACCCAGTTACAATGTCTTTGCAAAAACTAGATCTCTGTGATGACTCTTGACGTCAAAACATACCCGGAAGACATACAACCAACAACAGAGCTTCACGTAATATCTCCAGCATTCGATGATTCCCTACAACACTTACAACTCTTATCTATATATAGGATTCTTCCTTACAACTCTTGTCCACTTTCTAACAACTTGTTAAAAGACACTATGGACAAATGACTAAATATCTAACTCACCTAGTCCAAAAATGACCACAAACCCACATTCTGCGGTATAACTGATTCAACAGTACATAATATGTGGTCCAAATGACCCAAAACCCGCAATCCGTGGTATAATTGACCCACAAATACATAAAATAATCTTTCGCTTGTCGCCTTTCGCTCCATATTCTGCCTTGTCACAACATCGGAGATGCTACGATAGCACTTTACCAAACCGCCTTCCAACACATGACGTTGTCCTAGCGAGCTAACACCGAAAAATTCATGATGATCATGTGTCGATGACTAGCGCTATTATAATTATGGACAGAACAAATTCATGATGATCATGTGTCGATGACTGGCGCCATTATAATTATGGACATGAAGCATATCTTTTACACCATTTACATTAACGACCTTATTATACGTCGATGTAGTCTTCAATATTAATCCTTGATTTTAATTGATTTATTTTCACTCACTTGCATGGGATGAGGTTTAGTGTTGGAGGCACCCTAATACATAACTATTTATTTTGCTTATAATGGGAGGTGTGAGTTATGGATTTATTTTGTTTCCCTTTAATATTTATGAAACTTGGTTGTTGTACTTTAATTTTGGCATCTTGATACTTTTTAGGTTATTCTCTTGGCTTTTCTATATGAATGCTTATCTCTTCTAAAGATTCTAGTAAGCATAAATTAGAATAATATCATGGCCATTTTTGTTCCCTAATAATTTCACATGTGAAATGGAGTAATCCAAGAACCTTGGTTAATTTTGATATCAAGTTTTAACAAAGTAGAGACTTTCCTCTCAAAATTTTAACATGGTTAATGTTGATGTATTTGTAACTTTGGACGATATTCACTTGTATATTGTATGTATTACATCTGTACTTTATTCTATCCCCAACGGAGATGTATTATTCCTCAAGTTGGAAGTATCGTCATTTGTATTTGCAAGTGTCGCAAGTATTACTATAAGTGTCGCAACTTACATATGATGGGTTATTAGACCACCTTAGAGGGGTCGACCCAGTGTGGGTTAAAGGGTTATTAGACCACCCTAGTGGGGTCAAACCAGTGACAAGTGATAATGGGTTTTTAGACTCTCCTAAGGGAGGTCGGCCTAGTTAGAGTAAAAGGAAAGCCAAGTCATTGTATAAATAGAGAGTGTGACTCTCTCATTTATTCATTCACTCACTCACTTCGCAGTATTCCCCAGAGTCGCCCGCAACTGCTTAACAGTGGTCGATGGTTGCAAGCTCAAAATGAGCGCAATCTTAGCCGGATCGACCAACAACCCTTGCTTACACACAATATGGCCTAGCAATATCCCAAACGGTGCACGAAAGATGCATTTCTTCAAATTCAGCGATATCTGGTGCTGTCGGCATCGCTCGAGCATCAACCACAGATTCGCCAGATGATCGCGGACCAACCCATAGACCGTTTAATCATCCATGTATACCTATAAAAATTTCTGATGAAATCTTTGAATGCAGCAATGACAACCCGTGAAAATATCACAGGTGCATTCTTCAAGCCAAACGACATCACGGTGTACTGAAAGCAGCCCCATTCTGTAAAAAATGTTGTCTTATGGCGGTCTTCTTTGGCAATGCGGATATGATGGTAGCCAGAGAACCCATCTATGAAAGAGTACATCTCCTTGCCACCCACACCTTCGAGCACTTCGTCGGTAAACGGGGTTAGGAACGGATCATGCAAACATGCATCGTTTAGCTTCTTGAGCTCGACGCAAATGCGCACCTCGCCAGTCTTCTTATCTTGTACCACCATAGGACTAATCCATTCTAACTCTTTGACCAGTTCAATGATACTAGCATCTAACATGTGGTCCAATTCAACCTTGACCCTCTCCTTATGTCGCGGATTTAACCAATAGGGATGTTGCCGGACCGACTTAGCATTTGGTTTTAATGGAATCTTCATTTCCCCTAAGTCTCCCAGGATCCCCTTCATGTCGGAAAACTTTGTCGGAAATACATCCTAAAACTCGTGGAGCATATTAGTAACCTTTCTTATCAGCTAATCATCCCAGTAATCCCTGACATTTGCGAACTTTGGACTGTCCTCTGTCCCAATGTTAATCTTGCAGGTCTTTAGTTGTCGACTGATAGGATCGCTTGGTGCATCAGGTGGTACCACAGCACGAATTCCTTCAGATTCTGGGATATTCACATTCCGTGGATCATCACCATCTTTTGGCCCACCATTGATATTGAAGCAATCCATGAGAGACTGCATCTAGCAATGCGTATGCGGATCCACAGGATAGGCCACCAGGACAACTTGCAGAATTACATCACGAATGAGCTATAATGCATTATTGACCTCGGGATCGGCATTTGCAAAACTGAATGTATGGGTAAAAGAAACAGCGAGCTCCAACCAAGTAGAAATTTCCCCTCACAACTCAGCTGTAGTATACCATGAGCATGGCATCTCATCCAAAGTATGGATAAAAGCATGGACCCACTCATCTTTTGGTTACGATACCCATAACCACTGACACTCCATCAAATGACCACCAGGGTCGTCCTGACCATCATACTTCCCAATGTGGTAGACCTCGGTATCGCCAAAGGGTACCATCATCAATCTTCTACATTTCGACCATCCATCAATTGATTCCTTGTGTGTTTCCCACTAGCGTGTTGGAACAGCCTTCAATGCTTCGTTCAATGCGAGTAATCGCTGAGGTTCGGAAACTCTTTCTTTGAACTTCGTTAGAAATTTAGACAAGCCAGGCAACCCTTCATATGTTGGTAGTGTAACCGTTTCAGTTGCGATACGACATAATGACTATGTGACCAACCCGCACTTATGGAGCGATACCTCGTGCAAACGGTTCTGCCAATATTCTAGCGCATCATCAAAGTCAGAATATGCAGAGTTGTTACTGTAGCTCAGCATTGGCAGTTGGATGAAAATAATATTCAAAAATATTGAATGCATGGTCCCATCCGCTAGGGTCGCCGTCCTTCACTGGCTCTATATAGTGGTGTCCTTCAGCCGGATCCAACGGGGCGATAACTCTAAGGTCGCGATTTTCAAAACTCATCATGCATCGCTTGAAGTTGATTACAGCTCCACTATCATTAGCCCATCCAATCCCCAGTAATGAGGGATAAGAGCTTCCTCCCTCGACTACTTCTATTACATCAAAGTCAGCATATGTTTTCATTCCCTCAATGTCCACCACCATTCGTGGAACTCTCCCAATTGGTGTTACTTTAGCGTGATTAGATAATTGGAGCTGTACAGGAGACCAGTTCAACGGGGGACTCCCTATCTTTTGCCAAGCCTGCTTGGTCAAGATGTTGACATCCGAACCAAGGTCCAGAATAACCGAATCAACATCGTAGTTGCCAATTTGAATATTCATCTGCATCTCCTTACCCGTCTTCCGTCGTTCGAGGGAATTAACCGTGAGCTCTTTTAGATCCTGGGCCGGTCGTCGCAACAAGGCTTCAATCGCAGCAAGAGCGTCAGGATCTCTTGCTGGGACAAGCAATGTTCCAAAAATTCTCGAAGTGTCCTGGACCATTGCGACGGGCCAGCCTACGAAGTAGCATCAAAAGCAGAGGGCATGTCATACACAACAGTTTTACCTCGGTCATTTTCTAGTGCACGTCGTGTTTGAAGAAACATCTTTCACTCCTCATCAATGTCAAATGATACCTTCTTTTGTCCAGCTAACCTGATCATTGAGCTGTCCACTCTAGTTGTCTTTCCTCCGTGAGTGACCACAGCAATAGAAGCATCTTGTGGTCTTGGCTCTACAGAAATTGTCGCGATGTTTGCACCCTAGGTCTGGTTCAGCGGTGGATTCGCGGGTGGGTTCACATTCTGATTCTGATTCTACCACATATTCTAGTTCTGCACTAGTTGTTGTACTTGGTTATGGGCAGGTTGCTGTGCCTGGGGATGGGTCTGTAACTAGGGATTATTTCCTACTTGCCATCGCACAATCAACTGTGGACAATTCTCAACCATGTGATCGTTAACAAAGTAGAACGTACACTGGTTCTACAATTGTGGAAAGTCTTGTTGGTAGTGTCCCCATACCGCACAGTGATAGTATTGAACAAGTCCGCGACCACCTCGTCCCCCTCCATGACCAAATCCACCGCCACATCCTCCCCGTTATCCTCCTCGAAATCCTCCCTGCTATTGGTACTGTGGTTGGTTGAACTGTTGCTGCATTGGTGACGGCAGCATTCCTTTCCCTTGTTGTGCATACTGCGGTTGTTGTACATATTGTGGCTGCTACAAATCCATCTGCATTGGAGCATATTGCGGCATGAACTATGGCGGTTGCTGCTGCTGCAGTACAAACTGCATCTCTTGTTGAGGTAGCGGCAGGGCTACCTGCGGTTGCGGATGTTGTACGGTTGCTGGTCGTCCTTTACATAGAACGCATCACACATTCTTTCTTGTAGAAAACCATATGCACGGCAGTCCTTGTCATCGTGACCCACTGATTTGTAGAATGTACAATAAATATTCCTTGGGGTGGTGACCATTTTTTGCATATATGGGCAATTGTCGTGGTTGTGCCCATACACCTGGCAGATGTGACACCATGGCATGCTACCACCATTCAATGGATTTGGCGCTACTGAAAACAAATATTTATAGAAGTCCTGGTAATTGTCCTTTGTATGCCCTTCTCCTCGACATCGCATACACCAAACATCTTCATGCTGCTCCTTGCCCTTCTTCAGATCTTGCAGCTGTATAGTTAAGTTAGCGAACTGTGTTTGTCTCTGCGACATCCCGACTGCATTTTCTTCAATGGGAGACGCCTCCAATTGCATTGTAATTTCAAGAGCTTCACTGGGCGTCGAGATATTTTGTTGCATCAGTGGTAGCTGAATATGTGGTAGCAGTGCTGTGATGAACCATTCTTTATGTTGGATGGCGCTCATATCAAAACTAACCTTTTCCATCAGTGTCTTGAATCACTGGTCGAAATCCCAAACCGTCTCATTGGGATACTGCTTAATTTCTTTCAATTCAATAATATATTGAGCCTCAGACTTGGGCTTTCTAAATTCGGCAATCAAACCATCCTGAATCTCATCCAACGACTTCTATGGGGCTCCCGTAGGGACTAGAACAAACTTCATAAATCAATATAATGCATGACCTCGCAGAGTTGTCACTAACTGTCCTTTTTTAGCAGCATCATCGGTGATCTGTTTTATCATCTAGACCGGTTCACACAAAAATCAATACTGCTCTGGGTTGTCTGTCCCACTCCCATGGAAAAATGGTAGCTTAGCATCATCGCCTGCCATTCTAGGATTCCTTCCTCCTTTCATTGTACTACTACCAATTAACTTATGTGGGATTGACGAACTTGGCGGTGTCGAAGTGGTATTTCTTACTATCTGAGAGATAGTGAGGAGAGGTGTGGGTATGTTGGTGCTAGGGTTTGGTCCTGCCTCTATCCTGGGCATAGCCTGGTTGTCTTTGTCAGGGCTGTGAGGTCGCTTTGTTCCGTTTGGTATTCCTTCATGGTCTTGCGGTTCGACTGCAACAGGACCTTCTCCTGTCCTCTACCTCTTTTCCTGTTGGAACCTCGCTCCTCCCCTCGTAATACCACTTTCTTCCTCGGCTTCACTCACAGTCTCATCATGAACTATACCCATCTACCCCTCAACATTCCATGAACCACCCCCCAACAGTCGTGATACCCAAGGCCTCCGCTCACCAAGCTGTCTACTCATCAAGATGCATCTTCAATATACCCTTTTCGCAAATACGCATCTTGATCGACAGTTGAAGCGATAGTAAAAACCTACCCCGAGGTTCACGAAAAAAATATATTTCAGCTTCACTATAGGACTTCTGACTATCAACAGCGAACTCTATGATATATCCCTCTAGGATGCTATCGAACCACACTTCAACAGCCTGCAATGCTTTATTATAAACTTCCTGCAGGTCCTAAATCAATTCGGGAGTCCAAATTGTCAGTTCACCACCTTCAAAGTTCCTCTTCTGGAATGTCAACTTTGCCAACAATTCGAATAACAGGACCAGGAACTCGCAAAAGAACCATTCATGTAGACTGTCACGAATATATCTATCTACCCACTGACCTACTGTCAGTCGAGTGCTTTGGCTTTCTTCTTCAGCGAATTCCTCCAACTTCTAATCAAACCATTCTTGGATCTCCGGTTTCGTCGGGTGCCACAACATATCCTCCTTTCACTTCGTACACGGTCCTGTATATAGAACCATTTGTTGGCGTGATGCCAGTCGACAGTGGTTCCACTCACTATTGACACATACCGCACTCTCCCTGGCCACCGGCCTGGACAGGTTTTATCCCGCCCAGCAACACTTGCATAGCAGATGAAGTCTCACCCGAGGTGTCGAGGAAGAGCAGACGGAACCATGTTTCTGCCGAATGAAGGAGGATGGTTGCGGCTGTAATACTTAGACTTATTGCATAACTAGGACAGAGATTTCTAAGCGTTGGACATGGTATTAAAGCAATATTCCACTAAGACATTCATCATTGCAACAACAGTAATTGTAAAACAAGTATCGCACTAAAGAAGCATGACATTATTTGTATAGTGCAACATCGCATTACCATAACCGAATAGATTGAACACAAATATTGTACCAAAATAGCTTCATCATATTATCATTGTCGTCCCAGCTACAATGTCTTTGCAAAAACTAGATCTCTACGATGACTCTTGACATCAAAATATACCCGGAAGACATACAACCAACAACAGAGCTTTGCCTAATATCTCCAGCATTCGATGATGCCCTACAACACTTACAACTCTTATCTATATATAGGATTCTGCCTTACAACTCTTATCCACTTTCTAACAACTTGTTAACAGACACTATGGATAAATGAATAAATATCTAACTGACCTAGTCCAAAAACGACCACAAAGCCGCATTTTGCAGTATAACTGACTCAACAGTACATAATATGTGGTCCAAATGACCCAAAACCTGCAATCTGTGGTACAATTGACCCACAAATACATAAAATAATCTTCCGCTTGTCGCCTTTCGCTCCATCTTCTGCCTTGTCGCAGCATCGGAGATGCTACGATAGCACTTTACCAAACTGCCTTCCAACACATGACGTCGTCCAAGCGAGCTGACACTAGAAAATTCATGATGATCGTGTGTCAATGACTAGCGCCATTATAATGATGGACACAACAAATTCATGATGATCATGTGTCGATGACTAGCGCCATTATAATTATGGACATGAAGCATATCTTTTACACCGTTTACATTAACGACCTTATTATACGTCGACATACTCTTCAATATTAATCCTTGATTTTAATTGATTTATTTTCACTCACTTGCATGGGATGAGGTTTCGTGTTGGAGGCACCCTAATACATAACTATTTATTTTGGTTATAATGAGAGGTGTGAGTTATGGATTTATTTTGTTTGCCTTTAATATTTATGAAACTTGGTAGTTGTACTTTAATTTTTGCATCTTAATACTTTTTAGGTTATTCTCTTGGCTTTTCTATATGAATGCTTATCTCTTCTAAAGATTCTAGTAAGCATAAATTAGAATAATATTATGGCGATTTTTGTTCCCTGATAATTTCACATGTGAAATGGAGTAATCCAAGAACCTTGGTTAATTTTGATATCAAGTTTTAACAAAGTAGAGACTTTCCTCTCAAAATTTTAACATGGTTAATGTTGATGTATTTGTAACTTTGGAAGATATTCACTTGTATATTGTATGTATTACATTTGTACTTTATTCTATCCCCAATTGAGATGTATTATTCCTCCAGTTGGAAGTATCGTCATTTGTATTTGCAAGTGTCTCAAGTATTACTGTAAGTGTCGCAACTTACATATGATGGGTTATTAGACCACCTTAGAGGGGTCGACCCAGTGTCGGTTAAAGGGTTATTAGACCACCTTAGTGGGGTCAGACCAGTGACAAGTGGTAATGGGTTTTTAGACTCTCCTAAGGGAGGTCGGCCCAGTTAGAGTAAAAGGAAAGTCAAGTCATTGTATAAATAGAGAGTGTGACTCCATCATTTCTTCATTCACTCACTCAGTGTTGATGTATATGTAACTTCGGTATGTATTTCATCTATGTATTTCATATATATTTATTGTACCCTTATAAGAGATGTGTTATTCCTCTATAAGGAAGTGTTGTCATGTGTATTGACAAGTGTCGCAAGTGTGTGTACTTGGCGATGGGTTATTAGACCACCATGTGTGGGGTCGGCCCTGCAATATATATTATATTGTTGATGTACCTAGCTAGACAAGTCGGCCCCATAAGGTCACTAGGAAAACAGGTTAGTATAAATAGAGATCAGGAGATCTCTATTTTGATCATTCGGAAACTCACACTTCTCTCACTCAGAAAGTGGCGCACTAGTGAGGACGAGGATCATCTGCTACTAGGAGACTATCTCAGTGTATTTTGGTTGTACTTTGGTTGAGCCATTGCTCTCTCTATCTCTGAGGAAGTTGTGGGGTTTTTCACCTTAGGGTTTTCCCCACGGAAACTCTGTGTCTCTTGTCTCTCATGCTTTTGATTCTTGTGATGCTTGTCATGCTTAGTGTGATTGTTATGCATTGATATACTATATATGTTATTCTCTTAGTGAAGATCCTAGAGTATTGTGAATTAATGCTCAAAATTTAACATGGTATCAAAGCTAACCTAAGAAGAAGACATTTTGCAGTGACGGAAACTTGAGTTTGTTGTTTATTGGGTTTCTCTCCACATATTTTGGAAAATCAGTATAGTAGATTGAATCTACTCATTAAGGGGAATCTATCTATCCAATCAAAATTCAATTCTGAGCATTTTCAGATTTGGCCCTAAAACTTAGGGTTTCCACAAAAATAGGAATTTCTGAAATCTGAAGACATAGCTGGAAGCTCCTTGCAAAAATCAAAGTTTAGAGCTTTGGATCGAGATTTTTGGTTGGGTAGATCTCCGGGAAACTCAAACCCTAATTCAGGGCTCTCCCCAGTGAACCCAGGAGGACACAAAGGCAAATTTGAAGGGTAAAGCTTTACTAATTTCAAATTCTGAATACACCAGGCTGATCATCTCATCAAGGCGCATCTTTATATCCTTTCAGAAAGTTGAAATTTACATTTTGAATTTTTAGGGTTTTTTCGAGAAAACCTAATCCGGGACCAAATCCAGTTTTCAGCAATTCAATTGGTAAGACCTAAATCTTTTCTATTTCCATTTGATGTACTCTTAAGATGTCTCACCACACCAAGCTTGAGGATAAGCTTGAAGGGGCTGATAACTTCTGAGCTTGGAAGTATAGGATTGGGTTAATCCTCGAAGAGAATGAGTTGGACTAATATATAAAAGAAGACATCCCTATCCCAGAGGATGAAGAGGCTAAAGTATTGCATAAGAAGAACTTGGTCAAGGAAAAGAGAATCATTGCTGATTCTATCAAAGACCATCTCATACCCCATGTGTCTTCTCTAAAGACACCCAAAGAGTGTTAAGATTTAATATGCTAAGACAGAAAATAGTAGCATTACATTCCATTTCACAATAATAGCATATACAGGATCACTGAAGAAACAACAAGCACAGCATAAACACAAGAGACACAGATTTATCCTGGGAAACCCTCATGGGGTAGAAAACCCAGCAAAGCTTCCTCAATATAGATGACAAGCAATACACAAAGATGCAAACCAAAGACATGATCTCCTCCTCCACCATAGCAAACCTCTCCTCCACAAGTGCGCTATATTCTGAGTGAGCGAAGTGTGTGTATAATGAGGAACACACCTCCTCTATTTATACACATCTTCGACTTGTACTTTATATTAACTAGGTCAGCTCCAACTTTACCACTGGGTTAAACACCCACTACAACTGACTAGGCCGACCCCACTAGGGTTGTCTAACAATCCTTTGACCCACATAACACATATAGGGCCGACCCCCACTATGAAAGTCTAATAACCCAAGTTACCATATTCCGACGGAGGAATAAACATATCCGGATATACAATAAGATCTTCACGGAGGAATGAAACATCTCTGGAATAATAAAGTACAAATATAATATTCTTAGAAGTTACAATATCTCAACACTCCCCCTTAACGAGAAGGATATTATAACAACATCTGCAGGAGCAAGGAGTCATCAACATGATACATCTATAAATCATTGGAATCTTTCTCAACATCATCAGTAACTCAACCAGTTACTGGAACATCTTCAATACTGGAACATCAACATCTTCAGTACTGAGTCTTTATCTTTTGCAGCACTCAAATAGCTACAGCAACATCATCATCTGAATCCTCATGATCATTAGCATCATCATCGCATGATCATCAGTATCGTCATCACACGATCATCATCATCATCATCACACAATCATCAGCATTGTCATCCCACGATCATTAGCATCGTCATCACACGATCATCAACATCATCATCAACATCGTCATCACATCATCTCGATCTATAGTATCCGGATCATCACGATCTAGAACATCTGGATCATCTTGATTTATAGCATCTGGATCATCTCGATCTACAACATCTGGATCATCACGATCTGCAACATCTCGATCATCTCGATCTACAGCATCTGGATCATCACGATCTATAGCATCTGGATCATCTCGATCTACAACATCTGGATCATCTCGATCTACAGCATCTGGATCATCATGATCTACAACATCTGGATCATCTCGATTTACATCATCTCGATCATCACGATCTACAGCATCTGGATCATCTCGATCTACAGCATCTGGATCGTCTCGATCTACAGCATCTGGATCATCACGATCTACATGATCAACAATATCATCATCTAGATCATCAGTATTAGTATCCACACTAATACAAGTATACACATCATCAATACAAGTATCCTCATCAATACAAGTATACATACAAGTATCCTCATCAATACATATCATCAATATCAATACAAGTATCCTCATCAATACATGTATCCTCATTAGTCAAGTAGCATACTCTCCAACACTCACGATCATATTACAGGATGATCAATCTTGATCTCTTTAGGACATAGGTCCATGGATGATACAATCCAGATCAAGTTCCAGGATGATCAATCCTTATCACTTTAAGACAAGTCTCATGTCTAGGGATGATGCAATCCCATCACATACATTTTGAACCCAGTTCACAGACGATGCAGTCCTCACGTACATTTTGAACCCAGTTCATGGACGATGTAGTCCTCACATACATTTTGAACCTAGTTCATGGACGATCCAGTCCTCACATACATTTTGAACCCAGTTCATCGACGATGCAGTCCTCACGTACATTTTGAACCCAGTTCATGGATGATGCATTCCTCATGTACATTTTGAACCCAGTTCATGGACGATGCAGTCCTCACGTACATTTTGAACCCAGTTCATGGACGATGCAGTCCTCATGTACATTTTGAACCCATTTCATGGACGATGCAGTCCTCACGTACATTTTGAACCGAGGTCCAGGGACGATGCAGTCCTATCTTCAATTCTCGGAGACATTAGTCTACGGATCAATTCTGGGACCGAAGTCCGAGGAAGATACAATCCCCTACCTGTTCATTCAGGACTTCATTATTGGAGACCCAGTCTATGGCTCAATTCTGGGACCGAAGTCCGAGGACGATACAATCCCCCACCTATTCATTCAGAACTTTATTTTCGAAGACCCAGTCTATGGCTCACTTCTGGGACCGAAGTCCAGGGATGATACAATCCCGCACCTGTTCATTCAGGACTTTATTCTCGAAGACCCAGTCTATGGCTCACTTCTGGGACCGAAGTCTGGGGATGATACAATCCCCCACCTATTCATTCAGGACTTTATTTTTGAAGACATATGTCTACGGCTCACTTCTGGGACCGAAGTCCGGGGATGATACAATCCCCCACCTGTTCGTTCAGGACTTTATTCTTGGAGACATCATGTGTACGGCTCACTTTAGGACTGAAATCCAAGGATGATTCAATCCTCACATTTCCACGAAGGACTTCATTCTCGAAGACATCTGTCTACGGCTCCTTTTAGAACATGTGTTCAAGGATGATGCAATCCCTCTTCTTTCTCGGAGACACCTGTCTACAGCTCCATTTAGAACATGTGTTCAAGGATGATGCAATCCCTCTTCTTTCTCAGATACATCTGTCTACGGATCCTTTTAGAACATATGTTCATGGATGATGCAATCCCCTTGTCACCTTAGACCCTGTTTAAGGACCATCCACCAACCTCTCTGTCGGCATCACCAATATAGGTATCCACATCATCAACCTCACTGTCGATGCAGGAAATCTCATCATAAGTGATCACATCACTCCCCCTTTCGAGGAGGGTCCTTCTAAACTATATTAAGTTTGTCTCGAAAAACTTTACTTGAGGTAGAGGTTTCGTTAGTACATCGGATCGGTAGAGGTTTGGTTAGTACATTGGTAACTTGTTACAAATTCGAACTTCTAGTTCCTTTCTACGGCATATCATGAAACATTGTATTCTCTGCCATCTTGATACAACTCTGTTGTCACATAGGATCATAGTTGGGTCTAAGTCAAACAATCCTGAGGCCATACTTCTTCACAACTAACAGAGCAAGCAGCCATATATTCTGCTTGTGCTGAGAGCCACACTAGACTGCTTCCTACTAAACCACAAGATCATGGCTGATCCCAGATAATAACATCCTCTCGATGTGCTCTTCCTTTATGATGCACTTTCTGCTCAATCAACATCTGTGTAGTCATCTGAAGTCATGATCTTCAAGATAGCATAGATCAAGGTCTATCGTATCCTTTAGGTACCTCATCACATGCTTTGCAACTATCAGGTGAACACATCTAGTTTCCACTAGATACTGATTCAAGGTGTTCACAGCAAAGCATATATCTGACCCAGTATTTGTTAGATACATCAATGACCCAATAATTTGTTTGTACAGAGTTATATCCACTAACTCCGATGAGTCATCTGCTAACAACTTCAAGTTGGAATCCATGAGAGTGGCCATTCCAACACATCAAGTCCTTTTAATATTTCTCAGCATACTTTCCCTGGTTGAGAAAGATTCCTTCTGAGCCTTGCCATACTTCCAGACCTAGGAAGTAATGCATCAATCTGAGATCTTTCATTTTCATTTCTGCAGCCATCTTCTTCTTTCTTTTCATGATCTATTTCCCATTCCTTGTCAGAAAGAGATCATCCTCATACAATAATGGTATGATAGGTTCATCATCCACAACCTTAAGGTAAAGGTTACGATTAGCTTTACTTTTGGTAAAGCCTAAGCTTTGTCAAGAAGTTGTCAATTCTCCATCATTCACACTCTGCATTGAGTGATCTTCTACATATGTATCTGGGCCATCTCTCGTTAGATGGGTCTACTGATATGAGCCTCAATATCATTCGAACTCTGTGGTGAGTTCCTTCTTGCATCCATGTCATCTGTGTATAGAAGCCATATTCAACCTTGTAGCAAAGGTTGAGATCCACATCACCCATGATGATCATTAAGCTCATCAATTGACTACCAATCCTGGGTACCCATATAGAACCTGATTCAAACTTCTTCTTTAATTACATCATTAAGAGAATGGTCTTATCTAGTCACTTGGAGCAAGCATCTCGTCATGATTCTCTTCCTCTTTCTAAGAGAATCTTCTAGCCACGAACCTTCTATATTTTGTTTAATTTGTAAATCTTCTTGTTGAACATCCATCACTTGTTCGGTGTTCATCATTCTTCATGATCTTTCCTACATATCAAAATTAAGTACATGATTAGTAATACTTCATAATCATGAAATCATGTTGACATGATAACCTATTATTCATACAGATATCATTTACATAGTTATGCAACTATCTTGACCAATACTTTGGCACAACACTTTTCCATATCCTATATGCATACAGTGGCTATCTAGATGCCTTCCATCTCTATCAGAACATACTATCGAGAGTGTGCACAGCTCTCAGCATGTCAACAAAGAGGTTTCATTCTAGACAAGCAACAATGGAATGTTTGTCCAACTCACCAATCATATACATATTAGTAGTATATTGTTCAATGCTCTATGAATATTTACACTCAACATGATATATTATAGGAATACAAATATGCATACAACCTATTACAGGCAATATCATTTACTATTTCAAATAACAACTCAAATACTTATCTTTTATGTTTGTGTGGTTGCCTCCTGCTTGATCTTCTGTATGTCTTTTGAACTTCTATTCATTTTGTACCACTGTGCATGCTCAAGTGTCATCCTCATGATCTCATACACAAACATACATTCAATAGTATATTCTCAATGTTATCAAAACATTATAGTTCTAAATCTTGAATATGTATAGTCATGATTATAGATAATATTCAAGGTTTCAGGGAAGTCTTCTTTTACTCATGCATATTCTTGTTTGATCTGGTTAGTTAAATCATCAACCAAGATAAGAGACATAATATGCATAAACCCTTGATTACTAACTTTATGAATAAGCATAACCAATCATACCAAGCATACTTATATAAGGGATCCTAACACAAGGTAAGATTCTAACATGACATAGGAAAACATATCTAGATTAGTATACCTGCTTAGTTATGTCTAACATACCTAATCAACATCTTCTTTGTTCTCTTCAATGATTTAGAGATCCTATGTTGGAACCTGCATATCTCATAGGTTAAGCATAATAGAACAAAGTCATGCATACCTCGTAAGTAGAACTTCTATGTGATCAAAGATTATGGATGAGTCTTTGTCTTCATGTTATCATGGTCATGGAACTTGATTTGTCTTTCGTGATGTACCTGTATCTTGTTAGCAGACAACATCAACCTCATACAACACCACAGTGCATTAGTACAATCATATATCCCTAATCAATGAATGTATTCTATCATTCACATGCATTCATACTATTACTAGGGTGATAAGACAATTCTAACATTAATCAAGATTGTACTAATAAATAATATGAAGACAGACATATTATGAACTTAATCAGGAATCAGATTTCAAGACATACCTGTATCTCCTTAAGACATACCTGTCGAGACTTCTTGTAGTCTTCTTATGTAAGGCCTTAGCCTCAACTCCCCCTGAAACTTGATCTGGAGCTTGAATAGGGTTTGTTAGAGAAACCCTAAAAATTCAATCTTTGACTTTCACACTTCTAAATGGATGGAAGGATGTGTCTTGCTAAGCTGATCAAACTAGCATACTTCAATTTTGAAATCTTCAAAATTTGACCCCTCAAAATTGCCTTCGAAACTTCTGGATCTTCTAGACAGGATCCCTAACTAGGGTTTGATGAAGCCCACCCTTCTTCCCAATCAAAAGGTTCGATTCAAGGCTCTAAACTCTTATTTTTCTAAGGATCTTCCAGCCGTGGTCACAGACTTCAAAAATTCCAACTTTTGCTGAAGCCCTAATTTTCCATCTTTCCGATCAAAATCCTGAACTGGGGTTTGATCAAGCCCGATCTTCTACCCAACCAAAATTTTTTATCTTGGTCTCTAAATTTTGATTTTCCTAAGTGTCATTCAGCCGTGGACTCCGATTCCAAAAATTCTAACTTTCTCTGAAACCCTAAATTCTGGAAGCCATGAATGAAGGTGTTCCAAAAATAATTTTGTTTTCACAGAAATATGTACCTGACTGTTTTTGCTGTAACTCCAAACTTTTCAATCCATAGGGTATGAAAACGTTTTTTGTTGTAGCCTAATTTGTCATCTTTCCATCCCGATAGGTCTGACCTTAATTGGATTTTCTAAGATAGATTTATGCCAAGTGTCGCAACGTGACCTGTTTATGGGATAAAACACGATAGCGAACTTGTACGGAGTGCCACGTGTCACTGGTTCCACTTCGGCCTCTGAAAACATTTCTTGAGATAGTACAGTCTGTGTACTAGCTGTCACTTTTTACAAAATTTCATTTGGATCTTCCTATCCCAATTTATGACCTTTTTTCCTAGGTCACCTGATTTTGACTGAGATCTGGAAGAGGCAGAAACCCTAACGTGTACTGATCATAACTCACAAAGTACAACGAATATGAGGGTGTACTTTGGACACAAGGTACCTGGGGATGTTATATACTACCTGTAAAGGTTTCAGATCCTGAAACATCGCCAAAAGGGATTTATAGTGAAAGTTCCACGATGACTAGTTTTTGATATACAAAACCCAAACCTTGAAATTGTCGCAACTGAAGCAAGTGTCGTAAGTGCCATACATTGCCTTCCTTCAGGTTAGCTCTGATACCATGTTAAGATTTAATATGCTAAGACAGAAAATAGAAGCATTACATTCCATTTCACAATAATAGCATATACAGGATCACTGAAGAAACAACAAGCACAGCATAAACACAAGAGACACAGATTTATCCTGGGAAACCCTCATGGGGTAGAAAACCCAGCAAAGCTTCCTCAATATAGATGACCAGCAATACACAAAGATGAAAACCAAAGACATGATCTCCTCCTCCACCATAGCAGACCTCTCCTCCACAAGTGCACTATATTTTGAGTGAGGGAAGTGTGTGTATAATGAGGAACACACCTCCTCTATTTATACACATCTCCGACTTGTACTTTATATTAACTAGGTCGGCTCCAACTTTACCACTGGGTTAAACACCCCACTACAAATGACTGGGCCGACCCCACTAGGGTTTTCTGACAACTCTTTGACCCACATAACACATACAGGGCCGACCGCCACTATGGAAGTCTAATAACCCAAGTTACCATATTCCAATGGAGGAATAAACATCTCCGGATATACAATAAGATCTTCACGGAGGAATGAAACATCTCCAGAATAATAAAGTACAAATATAGTATTCTTAGAAGTTACAATATCTCAACAAAGAGATGTTTGACTCTTTGACCAAGTTATTTGAAGGGAATAACATAAATCGTAAGATGACTCTGCGGAATCAATTGAAAGGGGTCAAGATGTTGAATGGAGAAACCATTCAATCTTACTTCTCCAAGGTATCTCAGATCAAGGATCAACTTGAAGCTGTGGATGAAGTAGTGGACAATGGTGAAATTTTTATGACCACTCTAAATGGCCTACCTAGGTCATGGGACTCCTTTATTCAAGGAATCTGTGCAAGAAAGAAATTGATCTCTTTCAGTAGACTGTGGGGGGAATTCTCTCAAGAAGAAGCTAGGCTTGTGGCTGTTGAATATTGTAACTTCTAAGAATATTATATTTGTACATTATTATTCCAGAGATGTTTCATCCCTCCGAGGTGACTCTATTATGTATCCGGAGATGTTTATTCCTCCGATGGTTTGTGGTAACTAGGGTTATTAGACCCACCATGTGGGGGTCGGCCCTGATTTTATATTTTAGGGGTTATTAGACTTCTCCAGGAGAGGTCGGCCCCATTAGGGACTTTGGTCAGTCGGAAACTAGTATAAATAGAGGAGGAGAGCTCCTCATTAGACACACTTACACAACTCAGAAAGGTAGCGCACTTGTGTCTGGGAGATCTGCACAGGAGGTAGAGAAGGAGGTCAAGTCTTGGAGCACATCTTGTATTTTGGTTGATCATCTTATTGAGGAAAGCTTTGCTGGGTTTTCTACCCCATGAGGGTTTCCCAGGGTAAGTTCTGTGTCTATCTTGTGATTATGTTTCTTTCAGTGATCTTGCTAGTCTATTTGGTGTAAAATTAACATGGTATCAGAGCTATCCTAAATAGAACATCTTTCACAAGGTGAAATTATATTTCTCTCTCTCTCTCCCAAATTTAGGGTTTCTGAAACAAGTTAGTATTTTTGGATTTTGGTTGCATGGCTGATTAGCCCTTTTAAAGATCTATCTTTTGAGCCTTGGATCGAAGTTTTTGGTTGGGTAGAACTCTGGGAAAGTCAAACCCTAGTTTTACCAGAAGTGCGATAAACCAGAAATTCTGTTGCAGTTTCCGGAAAAGTTAAAAGTTAAAATTTCTGGGTAAGTACTACTCTATATCTTGTCTCTTGGACTCCCCCAAGAGAATATGTCTCCAAGCACTAAGCTTGAAGACAAGCTAGAAGGTATAGAAAATTTCCGGGCATGGAAATACAGAATTGGTCTCATTCTTGAAGAGAATGATCTTGCTCATTATGTCAAGGATGAAGTTGTAGAACCTGAAGGAAATGAAGCCAAAGAGAAGCATAGGAAGGATTTGATTAGGGCTAAGAGAATCATAGCTAATTCTATTAAATACCACTTGATTCCCCAAGTGGCCTCCAAGAAGACTCCAAAGGAAATGTATGATGCCCTAGGAAGAATATATGAAGGAAAGAACATCAATAGGAAGATGAACCTAAGGACTCAGTTGAAGAGTACCAAGATGCACAAAGGAGAATCCATTCAAGACTACTTCTCAAGGGTCTCCCAAATCAAGGAGCAACTAGATTCCATTGGTGATACTCTTGATGAAGATGAACTTGTGATGACTGCTCTAAATGGTCTCACTAGACCTTGGGAATCATTCATACAAACTATGTGTGCCAGAAAAGAAAGCATGAAGTTTGATGTAGTATGGGAGGATTGTGTTCAAGAAGAGGCTATGGTAGCCAACAGAGAAGATCTTCTCAAAGAGGATGACCAAGCCTTGGACACCCACATCAAAAGAGGAAAAAGGGGTCACTTCAATAAAGTGAACCACAAAAAGTCTCAACCCTCTCATGGATTCAAAAGGAAAGGAGGAACAAACTCAGAAAGAGACCTCTCCACAGTCAATGTTTAATTGTCTTAAACTAGGACACTATGCTAGAGACTGTACTTTACCAGAAAAGAAGAAGAAGAAGTTTGTCCACAAAAGACATCATGCACATATGGTAGAAGATGATAGGAAGAAGAAGTAGGAGAAGAAGAAGAAGAAGAAGAGGAGGAAAGGCCTCGAAGGAAAAGATCTAAAGTAAGGAAAGAAGATCCAGAAGAATATGTCCTATTTTATGAACTCTTTGGATCTGTGTCTCCTTGTGAAGATACATGGCTCATTGATAGTGGTGCTTCAAAACACATGACAGGTCAAAAGAAAACTCTCTAAAGACTTGAAGAAAAGTCTTCACCACAAAAGGTATCTCTAGGAGATGATTATCAATTTCCCATCAAGGGAATTGGTGAAGCAAGCTACAAGCTTGATTCTGGAACACCCTTGAAAATGAAAGGAGTTCTATATGTACCAGGTTTAAAGAAGAACCTACTCTCTATCTCAGCACTAGATAAGAAAGGTTTTAGAGTGGCTTTCATAGATGGACAAGTACTCATGTGGTCCAAAGGAAAATCAATTGAAGATGCAATTGTCATTGGTGAAGAAGAAGGAGGTCTCTATAAGCTCAAGGGACATCCAGAAGTTTCCCTTGCTCATGAAACCTCTAGCCCCAGTGAGCTATGGCATAGAAGACTAGCTCACATTAACTACAAAGCTTTACCCTATGTAAGCAAGGTGGTCATAGGATTACCAGATTTGAAGGTTGATCATAATGGCTCATGTAAAGGTTGTAAGAAAGGGAAGAAAGTCAAGAACCCATTTCCAAAGAGTGAAACAAAGACTAAGAATATTTTGGAGCTAATACACTCAGATGTATGTGGACCAATTCCCACCACTTCCTTAAGTGGGTTTGAGAACTATCTCTCATTCATTGATGACTATTCAAGGAAGACTTGGATATACTTTCTAAAGGGTAAGAATGAAGTCTTTGGAAAATTCAAAGAATTCAAGGCCCTAATAGAAAATCTCTCAGAAAAGAAAGTCAAGATTCTCAGAACAGATAATGGCGGAGAATATACTTCAAAGGACTTTGAAGACTTTTGTAAAGAAGCCGGAATTAAGAGGCAACTAACCACTCCCTACAATCCCCAACAAAATGGGGTTGCTGAGAGGAAAAATAGAACCATCATGGAAGCTGTAAAGACTATGATAAATGACCAAGATCTACCCATGTATCTATGGGCTGAAGCAGCTAGGACAGCAGTCTATGTGCAAAATAGACTATCCCATAGTGCTCTTGAATTCAAAACTCCGGAAGAAGTGTTTACAGGAAAGAAGCCTGAGGTAAGTCATCTTAAAATATTTTGGTGTCCTGTGTACATCCACATTCCAAAAGAAAAGAGAAACAAGTTGGATCCTTCTGGTAAGAAGGGAATATTTGTTGGTTATTGTGAATCATCCAAAGCCTTCAGAATTTACATACTAGGTTTTCATCATATAGAAATAAGTAGAGATGTAACATTTGATGAAGAAGCAGCTCTCAATAAATCCAGGAAGTACCAACTTGAAGAAATCTATGAAGAAGATACACCTCCTAGAATCACAGAGGCTGTGCACATCCCTGAAGATGATTCACTAGAGGATCATGACATGTTGGAACCACAAGAACCTCCTATTACAGATTTATCTAAGAAAAGAAGGCCAGCATGGGCTAGAGATATTATTCAAGGAGCTGAAAGATATGGAGCTTTTGAAGGCTCCACTAGAGAAAGAAAGAAACCAAAGCTAGTATCCAACTATATTGCCTTGTGGATCAACAACCTACTAGCTATGAAGAGGAAGCTCAGAAGAAAGAATGGATAGAAGCAATGACAGAAGAATATCAGTCAATAATGAAAAATGATGTTTGGGATGTAGTTCCCAAACCAAAAGATAAAAGTGTGGTTTCTTCCAAATGGATTTTCAAGATAAAACATGCTACAGATGGTAGCATTGAAAAATACAAGGCAAGATTTGTAGCCAGAGGATTCTCTCATAAGGAGGGAATTGACTATGAAGAAACATTTGCACCAGTTGCTAGGTATACTTCAATTAGAACTATCATGGCACTTGCATCTATGATGAAGTGGAAATTACACCAAATGGATGTTAAGACAGCTTTTCTGAATGGTGTAATTGAGGAAGAAGTGTACATAGAGCAACCACAAGGGTTTGAGGTTAAAGATGGGAGAACTCATGTATGCAAACTGAAAAAGGCATTATATGGATTGAAGCAAGCTCCCAGGGCTTGGTACGGAAGGATTGACAATTTCTTAACAAGCATGGACTTTATCAAGAGTAAATTTGACCCCAATCTTTATCTCAAAGTGATGGATGATGAACTAGTTATACTGTTGTTATATGTAGATGATCTATTTCTAACCGGAAATGAGAAACAAATTATTGAAAGCAAGAAGAAGCTTTCTTCAGAATTCGAGATGAAAGATCTTGGATTAATGCACTACTTCTTAGGTCTAGAAGTATGGCAAGAATCAAAAGGAATCTTTCTAAATCAAGGTAAGTATGCTGTGGAGATTCTAAAAATATTTGATATGTTGGAGTGTAAATCCATGGCCACTCCCATGGACTCCAACTTGAAATTATTAGTTAATGACTCATCGGAATTAGTGGACCTAACTCTATATAGACAAATCATTGGGTCTTTGATGTATTTAACAAATACCAGGCCGGATATATGCTTTGCTGTAAATACCCTAAGTCAGTATCTAGTAGAACCTAGAAAGGTTCACTTAATAGCTGCAAAGCATGTAATGAGGTACCTAAAAGGTACATTACATTTTGGTCTATATTATCTTGGAGGTCATGAACTCAGATTACATGGTTACTCAGATTCTGATTGGGCAGGAAGTGTCTCAGACAGAAAGAGTACATCAGGTGGATGTTATGGTCTTGGATCTGCCATGATCTCATGGTTCAGCAAGAAACAATCTAGTGTGGCTCTCAGTACTGCTGAAGTAGAATATATAGCTACCTGCTCTGCCAGCTGTGAAGCAGTGTGGCTTTGAAAGCTATTATCTGGAGTGTTTGTCTTAGAAATGGATCCCACTGTGATAATGTGTGACAATCAAAGCTGCATTAAGATGACAGAAAATCATGTATTCCACGATAAGTCAAAACACATAGAGATCCGATACTTTTATATACGAGATATGGTGCAGAGAGGAGCTATCAAGCTCGAGTATGTGAGAACTGAGGATCAAATTGCTGATATCTTGACCAAACCTCTGTGTCGAGTGAAATTTGAATACTTCCGAGAAAAGCTTGGTGTAATTCAAAAGGACCCTCCTCAAAAGGCGGAGTAGTATAGTCACTGATGAGGATGAGGATACCTGTTTACTACACCTGGATACTTAGAAATATTTAGATTTAGGACTCTTATACTTAGAATACTTATTTTTTACTTGATTTACTTTTGATGATAGATGTATTAGTGAGAAAACATGCTTTTGATGATAGATGTATTAGTGAGAATACATGCTTTTGATGATGGATGTATTAGTGAGAATACATGCTTTTGATGATAGATGTATTAGTGAGAATACATGCTTTTGATGATGGATGTATTAGTGAGAATACATGCTTTTGATGATGGATGTATTGGTAAGAATACATACTCTTGATGATACATGTATTGATTAATGTACTTGTATGGCTGAGGATACTTGTACCTGTATTGATGAGGATACATGTGAGGATTGCATCATCCTTGAACACATGTTCTAAAGTGAGCCGTAGACAGATGTCTCCGAGAAAGAAGAGGGATTGTATCATCCTTGAACACTTGTTCTAAAGAGAGCCATAGATGCATGTCTTTGAGAATGAAGTCCTTGGTGGACATGTGAGGATTGGATCATCCCTCGACTTCAGTCCTAAAGAGAGCCATAGACATGATGTCTTCGATAATGAAGTCCTGAATAAACAGGTAGGGGATTGTATCTTCCCCGGACTTCGGTCCCAGAATTGAGTCGTAGACATGATGTCTTCGATAATGAAGTCCTGAATGAACAGGTAGGGGATTGTATCTTCCCTAGACTTCGGTCCCAGAATTGAGCCGTAGAATGGGTCTCCGATAATGAAGTCCTGAATGAGCAGGTAGTGGATTGTATCTTCCCCGAACTTCGGTCCCAGAATTGAGCCATAGACTGGGTCTCCGATAATGGAGTCCTGAATGAACAGGTAGGGGATTGTATCTTCCCCAGACTTCGGTCCCAGAATTGAGCCGTAGACTGGGTCTCCGATAATGAAGTCCTGAATGAATAGGTAGGGGATTGTATCTTCCCCGGAATTCGGTCCCAGAATTGAGCCGTAGACTGGGTCTCCGATAATGAAGTCCTGAATGAATAGGTAGGGGATTGTATCTTCCCCGGACCTTGGTCCCAGAATTGATCCGTAGACTGATGTCTCCGAGAATTGAAGATAGGATTGCATCATCCCTAGACATGAGACTTGTCTTAAAGGTACATGTGAGGACTGCATCATCCATGAACTGGGTTCAAAATGTACCTGATGGGATTGCATCATCCCTAGACATGAGACTTGTCTTAAAATGATAAGGACTGATCATCCTGGAACTTGATTTGGATTGTATCATCCATGGACCTATGTCCTAAAGAGAGCGGGATTGATCATCCTGTAATATGATCATGTGTATTGCAGAATATGCTGTAGATCGATCCTGATGCTGATGATCGTGTGATGACGATGTTGATGATCGTGTGATAACGATGTTGATGATCGTGTGACGACGATAACGATCATATGATGACGATGCTGATGATCGTGTGATGACGATGTTGATGATCATGTAATAACGATGCTGATGATCGTGTATGATCATATGATGACGATGCTGATGATCGTGTGATGACGATGTTGATGATCATATGACGACGATAATGATCATATGATGACGATGCTGATGATCGTGTGATGATGATGCTGATGATCGTACTGATGATGTTGATGTTCCAGTAATTGGCTGAGTTACTGATGATGATGAATTGAAGAAAGCTTCCGATGATTTATAGATGTATCATGTATGATGTAGTCGATGACTCCTTGCTCTTGCAGATGTTGTTATAATATCCTTCTCGTTAAGGGGGAGTGTTGAATATTGTAACTTCTAAGAATATTATATTTGTACATTATTATTTCGGAGATGTTTCATCCCTCCGAGGTGACTCTATTATGTATCCGGAGATGTTTATTCCTCCGATGGTTTGTGGTAACTAGGGTTATTAGACACACCATCTGGGGGTTGGCCCTGATTTTATATTTTAGGGGTTATTAGACTTCTCCAGGAGAGGTCGGCCCCATTAGGGACTTTGGTCAGTCGGAAACTAGTATAAATAGAGGAGGAGAGCTCCTCATTAGACACACTTACACAACTCAGAAAAGTAGCACACTTGTGTCTGGGAGGTCTGCACAGGAGGTCAAGTCTTGGAGCACATCTTGTATTTTGGTTGATCATCTTATTGAGGAAAGCTTTGTTGGGTTTTCTACCCCATGAGGGTTTCCCAGGGTAAATTCTGTGTCTATCTTGTGATTATGTTTCTTTCAATGATCTTGCTAGTCTATTTGGTTTAAACTTAACAGTGGCCAGAGAAGAAAAGATGGGAAATGAAGTTCAAGCTCTCACAACACATGCTAGGAAAGGCAAGTCCAAGAAGGAATCATCTCATAACAGGAAATTCTCACACCACCATTATCATAAAGATAAGAAAGATCTCAAATGCTTCAATTGCAATGAGAAGGGACACTTGTTTTCAGATTGTCCCAAGAAGAAGAAAGACAACAACAACAACTTCAACAAGAAGAAGAAGAATAACAAAACAAGATATCATGCTCATGCTGTCGAAGATGGTGAACCCCCAAAGAAGAAGGCTAGTGCAGAAAGTGATAGTGATGATGACTCATCAAGTGAAGAAGAGTATGTTCTAATTTCTGCTCTCACAGGTACTATCTCCCATGGTTGTAATGATTGGTTGATTGATAGTGGGGATTCCAAACACATGACTGGGTTTAAGGAATCTTTTGTGAATCTATCTGAACATGAATCACCCCATAAGGTGAAACTTGGGGATGATTATCAATAGCCAATCAAAGGAAGTGGTGAAGCCTCCTACAACCTAGATTCTGGAAAATCTTTGAAGACGAAAGAAGTCCTTTATGTACCTGGGCTCAAGAAGAACTTACTCTCCATCTCTGCATTAGATGAAAAATGTATGATGGTTACATTTGTGGATGGCCAAGTCCTAATGTGGCCAAAGGGAAAGACCATATATGATGCAGTAGTGATTGGAGAGCAAGAGGGAGGTTTGTATAAATTGAAGGGACAACCTAAACATGCCATGGTGCATGAATCCATGGAGCCAAGTGAACTTTGGCATAGAAGACTTGCTCATATGCACTATAGGGCACTTCCAATTGCAAGCAAGGTTGTAGAGGGTCTTCCTGAAATCAAGACCAAAGATGAAGGTGTTTGCAAAGGAGGTGCAAAAGGTAAGAACATTAAGAAGGCTTTCCCAAGCAGTGAAAGCAAGGCAAAGGATATCCTAGAAATCATCCACTCAGATGTCTGTGGTCCTATGTCATCCAGTTCTCTAAGTGGGTATGTTTACTATGTTTCATTTATTGATGACTTCTCCAGGAAGACTTGGGTATACTTCTTCAAGAACAAAGATGAGGTGTTTGATAAGTTCAAGGAATTCAAAACCTTGATGGAGAATCAAACTGACAAGAAGATCAAAACATTCAGATCCGACAATGGTGGAGAATTCACCTCAAGTGACTTCAAGAAGCTTTGCAGTGATTCAGGGATTAAGAGGGAGTTGACTGCTCCTTATAATATTCAACAGAATGGAGTTACAGAAAGGAAGAACAGAACAATCATGGAAGCAGCAAGGGCAATGCTGCATGACGAGGATCTTCCTATGCATCTATGGGCAGAAGCAGCTAGAACAGCTATAGATGTGCAGAACAGAACACCCCAAAAGATATTGGACAACAAGACACCAGAAGAGGTATTTTCTGGTAAGAAACCTGAAGTCAACCATATCAGAATATTTTGTTGTCCAGTATACACTCATGTCCCAAAGGAAAAAAGGACCAAACTAGATCCTTCGGGAAAGAAGGGTATCTTTGTGGGTTACAGTGAAAGCTCGAAGGCTTACAGAATATACTTTCCAGGGTTCAAGAAGATTGATGTTAGCAGGGATGTAACATTTGATGAAAACTCAGCATTCATCAAATCAAGGAAGGAACCTATCGAAGTTTATGAAGAACCTAAGGAAACTAGATTTCAAGACACTACCATGACTGAAGCAATTCCAGAAGTTGTTCGTGAGTTTGAAGATCTGCAAGAACCTATAGATCCACCCCATGAGGATAACTCTCACAAGAGGAAACCTGCATGGGCTAGAGAGCTCATTCAAGATGCAGAAAGACTTGGCATTCCAGAAGAAGAACACAGAGCAAAGAAGAGAACCAGATCACATACCAACTATGTTGCTTTAGTCTGTGACATTATGAACAAAGAACCTGTCAGTTATGAAGAAGTAGCGGAAAAGAAAGAATGTAAGGATGCCATGGTCAAGGAATACCAATCAATAATGAAGAATGATGTTTGGGATGTTTTCCCAAGACCTAAAGAGAAGTCTATTGTGACTTCCAAATGGATCTACAAAATCAAGCATGCTGCAGATGGCAGTGTAGAAAAATACAAAGAAAGATTCATAGCTCGTGGCTTCTCTCAGAAAGAGGGAATAGATTATGAAGAAACTTTTGCACTTGTAGCCAGGTATACTTCCATCAAAACAGTACTTTCCCTGGCTGCAGCAATGAAATGGAAAATACACCAGATGGATGTCAAGACTGCTTTCTTGAATGGTGTAGTTGAAGAGGAAGTATATGTGGAGCAGCCACTTGGTTTCGAAATACATGACAGGGAGTCATATGTGTGCAGATTGAAGAAATCCTTGTATGGCTTGAAGCAAGCTCCCAGAACTGGGTATGGTAGGATGGATAGTTTCTTATCTAGTTTGGGCTTTATGAAGAGTAAAGTGGATTCCAACCTTTACTACAAGGTTGAGGAAGGGAATCTTGTGATTCTACTCCTATATGGGGATGACTTATTTGTAACAGGAGATGACAGATTGATTGCAGATACTAAGAGGAAGCTTGTTGCCGAGTTCGATATGAAATATTTGGGAATGATGCATTATTTCCTAGGTATGGAAGTGTGGCAGAGTGCAGGTAGGATCTTCCTTGGTCAAGGGAAGTACACAGTAGATATCTTGAAGAGATTCGGGATGATGGATTGCAAGGCCATGGCCACACCTATGGCATCGAATCTGAAGCTTCTATGTAATGCTTCATCTGAGCTGGTTGATGTCTCTATGTATCGTCAGATGATTGGGTCCTTGATGTACCTGACAAATACGAGACCAGATATTTGCTTTACGGTGAATACATTGAGCCATTTCTTGATGGAACGGAGGATTGTTCACCTGGTTGCTGTAAAGCATGTTCTGAGGTACTTGAAGGGTACAGTGGATTATGGGCTCAAGTATGATGCGAATCAAAACTTTAACCTGTAGGGTTATGTTGATTCAGATTGGGATGGCAGTGCTGCAGATAGGAAGAGCACATGTGGATGTTGCTTCAATATGGGATCAGGTGTGATCTCTTGGTTTAGCAGGAAGCAGTCCTGCGTAGCACTGAGTACAGCTGAGGCAGAGTATGTTGCAGCCTGTTCAGCTAGTTATGAGGCAGTATGGCTACGAAAGCTATTGTCTGAGTTATTTGATCTCTCGTTGGATGCTATTGGTATCTTTTGTGATAACTAGAGTTTTGTGAAGCTGTCCGAGAACCCAGTGTTTCATGACAGGTCGAAACACATAGAGATCAAATATCACTATATCAGGGATATGGTGCAGAGAGGAGCTGTGAAGCTTGTAACGCCCCATTTTGACATTACTACCTAAACTATTATTATATGTTGTACTTGCTTGATTATGAGACTTCGTCGATTTGACGACACTGTGGACATGTGGTTATATTATTTGGCCGATATATATGTGTCTGTGTGTGTGTGATGTTAGTATTAGGATGCATAGTCATGTTAGATATGTATCATGTGTTAGTTATGTCTCATATATGCAAGTTAAGGAATGATGGGTACGTGGATACCGTTAAAGTTATTGTTGAATGAAAGAATGTTATACCAGGTGCATGGTGAAAATAATAAATTGATTATTGTGGTTATGTTATGACGAAATGTAAGTGTACATGTTGAGGATTTGTGCATGATATTCGAGATTGTATGTCGAGGACTGACTTACAGGTTAAAATGGCTAAGTGATAGCTGGATCCTACGAGGTGGGAGAGCCTCGGGGACATGGAATCCGAAAGATAAACAGTATGCAGGTGATGCATTATTTACTTTTGCATGATTATTATGTTGTTATTATGATGTATGGGTGGGGTAGGGTTTCAGGAAACTCAACCGCCCAGATTGGTTATATGATGACAAACCGAGTATAGGTGCAACGCAGTTATTATGTCAGGTAGACATAGTCCCTTGTTCCATTAGGGGGGTGGAGGATTTACCCATCGCTTATCCCCGAAACCCAGCGTCATGGGAGGTATGTGCTATGGCATGCTCCCCAAGGTGTGTGATGATGACTAGTGGTTGCCTATTGGGGAAGCTTGGTCGATGTAGTCGACACTTCCGCTTACGGGTTCTAGCTGGATTCGGTCATGGCTTGACACTTCAGGGTAGTCCAGCAGGGGAAAGGATAGGATGTGGAAGTTAGTTGTGATTAGGTAGATGATGTAGGTAGATAGGTGTAGCTTGAAACCGAAAAGAAAACGCTATCTAACTGTGTTTGTTGGAAAATATTTGATTGATTATGTGTCGTAACTCGGTAATGTATGAATTGTTGTAACTTAATAAGATGTCTTTCGGTAAAAGAATATACCTCACAAACTATCTTTAAACTTGTGTGAGTAAACAATAAGTTTTGTAATTTTGATTGATGTGTGCGATTTATTACTGTTAGTGTACTTACGCGAGGTATGTAAGCAGTAGCTACGCTTACATAACTCGCCTACATATTTATAAATTGCGTGAAATAAAAATGAACTATAATGTTTAGGAATTAATTACATCGTTACTACTTATCTAAATAAGAGATTATTAATTACATCGTTACTACTTATCTAAATAAGAGATTAAGTTAGCACGCCGAGTTAGTAAATTTTGGCTTAAAAAAAACTAAATAAGATAATAGAGTAAATTAGGTGGTAATGAAAGACGATTTAGTAATAGTGTTAATTATTGTCGATTAATGTTAATAACATTGATTAATGTTAGTCATTGTTGATTAATGATTAATAATGTTGATTAATGTTAAATATTGTCGATTAATGTTAAGAATATTGATTAATGTAATTATCGTTGATTAATGTGAATAATACTGAATAATAATGTTAAATATCGTCGATTAATGTTAGTAATGTTGATTAATGTTAATTATTATTAGTTAATGCTTAATAGTGTTGATTAATAAATGAACTATGGTTAACCTAATTAGCAACTAATGTAATTGATTAGTAATGCTCGATTGATTATTAATGAATTTAATTAGTCAAGGGTAAGTGTTAAAATGTTAAATGGTTATTGTAATATTAATTAAAGTAATATTAATCTGATAGGTTAGTATTAATTACAATGTTAATTAATTAATTAAAACATATGGATAAGAATTAATTTATAACTATTAATTTAATTATGTTCATGTCTAAGTTAATTAGAACCTAGGGTAAATTACAAATAGATATATTATGCAATTGATAAACAAGTGTCGGAATGTACATTTGTAGTTGTTTAATAAAAATGATGAATTAATTATGGAACATTTAATTATGATGTCACCGAGAGTGGACTAGTAATTATTGGGGTAAAACTTTAATTTTATAATATAACATTTTATTAATTATTAATTATAATTTTGAATAAAGGAAAGAATGTTAGAATATTTCTGAGAGGTTGTTGATTGAGTGGGAAGCACTTAAGGTTGGAAGATGAACCAACCCAAAGTTTAATTTAATAATAAAATAATACAAATTTTGGTTTATGAGTCAAACGGTGAGGGGCTCGAGGAGGAATGGGGGGGTTGGATAAAATTAATGAGGAGGATAGGGGTAGTTATGATAAGAGGAGTCGGTGGAAGGACAAAGGGGGGGAGTAAGGTCAAGAGGACAAGGAGGAGAAGGGGTCTTCTTCACTTGGGAGATCTTTTACCTTAGTTATTCTTTTGGGAGAAGTTTTTGGAGAGCAGAGATAGAAATTTTAGAGCAAATCTGAAATGGGGTTTTTGTTGGAGATTTTCTGAAGGGATATAACAGGTTGGCTTGTACTCGGTTTGGGCTCAGGGGTCCAAAGGGATACCTTTGGAGCTGGGTGGTCGGTGAGACCTCGCCAGTTGGCAGGGTGGCACACTTGTTTGGTCGGTTGAGTTTCAAAGGTTTGGGGAAAGGCTTTTGGCTGCAGAGAAACAACAAACAAGACATTCGAAAAAAAGGGAACAACAAAGGGGACAGCAACAAGGGTGGATCTACTAGCTATCTACAGGCATTTTCCAGTAGGTATATTTATCATTTCTACCCTTGTCAAATTTGATTTTAGGTTATGGAAACAATTAAAGTTATATGCTCTTACCCTTGAACAAACAAAACTGGTTAGAGGTAGATCAAATAGTAAATATATCTATTTTCAAAACCTGTAAATGTAATTGTTATTTTTTTATAGACCTGAAATTGAACACAAACCGACAAAACAAAAAAAAAACAAAAATTGACACATAGTGTAAACAAAAATAAATGATTAGTTATTGATAAACTGAGATTATCAAGGACCGGGGGTCTTACAAAGCTCCTGTATATTGCGACGGATGAGCAGATTGCAGATGTGCTGATGAAGCCACTAGCCAGGGTGAAGTTCGAGCACTTCAGGGAGAGGCTTGGTGTTCTTCAGATTGATGACACTTCGAGGAAGAAGTGATGGACACATTTGCAGAAGAAATTCCAAGCATGTTGGAAGGAAGATCCTTCACATGGCTGCGGATGTAAGCACTGGATGATGAGCATCAGGATGATGCTCCAGTTACTGCTCTGTATATGCATAATGTTGGATGCTGGATATGATCAGTTGGATCATTTATATGTATATGTATGTACGCATCATGTTGGATGTTGGATATGATCAGGTGGATCATTTATATGTATGTACACATCATGCTGGATGCTGGATATGATCAGTTGGATCATTTATATGTATGTACGCATCATGTTGGATGTTGGATATGATCGGTTGGATCATTTGTATGTATTTTGTGTATGCATCATGATAGGATGCTTGGACCATGTATCTGTATATGTATCAGGTGGAAACATTGTATGATCAGGTAGATCATGTATGTTGATATGTATCATACAATGTATTTGTATTTTTATCAGGTGGATGCATTAGTATGATCAAGTGGATCATGTTTGATGATATGTATCAGGTAGATGCATTGTATGATCAAGATGATCATGGATGATGAGCTTCAGGATGTTGCTCCAGATGACATGCAGCAGGATGCTGCAGTGATGATGATCAGAATGATCATGTGTACATCAGGATGATGTATGGTGAGTATCAGGATGATACTCTGTGGCCGTGGAACAGGTTGTGCAGATAAGCATGTAATTTGTGCCCTGGGAGAGTTGCAGATAGTCTTTCGAGGTTTTGCCTATGGCATGTAATTTGTACCTTGGGATATCTGGCAAATGATCTTTCGAGGTTTTTCTTGGGAGGACATATAATTTGTGCCCTGGGAGATCTGCAGATAGTCTTTCAAGGTTTTGCCTATGGCATGTAATCTGTGCCCTGGGATATCTGGCAGATGCTCTTTCGAGGTTTTGTCCTATGGCATATAATTTGTGCCCTGGGAGATCTGATAGGTTGAGCCGTGTGCTCGTAATCAGTCCTAGGATGCTCTTTCGAGGTTGTTCCATGACGACATGTAATTTGTGCCCTGGGAGATCCGATAGGTTGAGCCTTGTGCTCGTAATCAATCCTGGGATGCTCTTTCGAGGTTTTGTGGTGACCACATGTAATTTGTGCCCTGGGAGATCCGATAGGTTGAGCCTTGTGCTCGTAATCAGTCCTGGGATTCTCTTTTGAGGTTTTGTGGTGGGGTCACATGTAATAAGTCCTGGAGATCTGGACAGGATGAAAAAGGCCTCAGATGCTCTTTAGGGTTCTTGCTAGTCAAGAGACCCTTTTAAGGTTTTGTGATGCACGTAATAAGTCCTGAGATTTCCACAGTATGGCTAGTGATGACGAAGACCTGCAGGTGGTGGGCGTACATCCAGTATGAAAAAGGACTGGCTCTGTAGAGCTTCCTATGACGAGTAGAGTTAGAGATTGGTTGAGATAGCAGCAGCAATGACGATGATGATGACGATGCATCAATGACGATGATCCCGAGAAGAAGACTTGTCTAGTAGATCTGTGTCGAGAAATACCTTCCTAGTTAAGAGGGAGTGTTGATGTATATGTAACTTCGGAATGTATTTCATCTATGTATTTCATATATATTTATTGTACCCTTATAAGAGATGTGTTATTCCTCTATAAGAAAGTGTTGTCATGTGTATCAACAAGTGTCGCAAGTGTGTGTACTTGGCAATGGGTTATTAGACCACCATGTGTGGGGTCGGACCTAAAATATATATTATATTGTGGATGTACCTAGCTAGACAAGTAGGCCCCATAAGGTCATTGGGAAAACAGGTTAGTATAAATAGAGATCGGGAGATCTCTATTTTGATCATTCAGAAACTCACATTTCTCTCACTCAGAAAGTGGCGCACTAGTGAGGAGGAGGATCATCTGCTACTAGGAGACTATCTCAGTGTATTTTGGTTGTACTTTGGTTGAGCCATTGCTCTCTCTATCTCTAAGGAAGTTGTGGGGTTTTTCACCTTAGGGTTTTCCCCATGGAAACTCGGTGTCTCTTGTCTCTCATGCTTTTGATTCTTGTGATGCTTGTCATGCTTATTGTGATTGTTATGCATTGATATACTGTATATGTTATTCTCTCAGTGAAGATCCTAGAGTATTGTGAATTAATGCTCAAAATTTAGCACTCACTTCACAGTATGCCCCAGAGTTGCCCGCAACTGCTTAACAGTGGTCGGCGGTTGCAAGCTCAAAATGAGCGCAATCTTAGCCGGATCGACCAACAACCCTTGCTTACACACAATATGGCCTAGCAATATCCCAAACGGTGCACAAAAGATGCATTTCTTCAAATTTAGTGATATCTCGTGCTGTTGGCATCGCTCGAGCATCAACCACAGATTCGCCAGATGATCACGGACCAAGCCATAGACTGTTTAATCGTCCATGTATACCTGTAAAAACTTCTGATGAAATATTTGAATGCAGCAATGAAAACCCGCGAAAATATCGTAGGTGCATTCTTCAAGCCAAACGGCATCACGATGTACTGAAAGCAGCCCCATTCTCTAACAAAATTTGTCTTATGGTGGTCTTCTTTTGCAATGCGGATCTGATGGTAGCCAAAGAACCCATCTGTGAAAGAGTACATCTCCTGGCCACCCACAACTTTGAGCACTTCGTCGGTAAACGGGGTTAGGAAAGGATCGTGCAAACATGCATCGTTTAGCTTCCTGAGGTCAACACAAATGCGCACCTTGCCAATCTTCTTATCTTGTACCACCATAGGACTAATCCATTTCGACTCTTCGACCAGTTCAATGATACCAGCGTCCAGCATGCAGTCCAATTCTACCTTGACCCTCTCCTTATGTCACGGATTTAGCTGATAGGGATGCTGCCGGACCAGCTTAGCATCTGGTTTTAATGGAATCTTCATTTCCCTAAGTCTCCCAGGATCCCCTTCATGTCGGAAAACTTTGTCAGAAATACATCCTGAAACTCGTGGAGCATATCAGTGACCTTGCTTATCAGCTCATCATCCCAGTAATCCCTGACATTTGTGAACTTCGGAGTGTCCTCTGTCCCAATGTTAATCTTGAAGGTCTTCAGTGGCCGACTGATAGGATCGATTGGCGCATCAGGTGGTACCACAGCATGACTTCCTTCGAATTCTAGGATATTCACATTCTGTGGATCATCACCATATTTTGGCCCACCATTGATATTGAAGCATTCCATGAGAGACTGCATCTGGCAATGCGTATGCGGATCCGCAGGATAGGCCACCGGGACAACCTACAGAATTACATCATGGATGAGCTGTAATGCATTATTGACCTCGGGATCGGCATCTGCAAAACTGAATGTATGGGTAAAACAAACGATGAGCTCCAACCAAGTAGAAATTTCCCCTCGCAACTCAGCTGCAGTATACCATGAGCATGGCATCTCATCCAAAGTATGGATAAAAGCATGGACCCACTCATCTTTTGGTCGCGATACCCATAACCAGTGACACTCCATCAAATGACCACCAGGGTCGTCCCGACCATCATACTTCCCAGTGTGGTAGACCTCGGTATCACCAAAATGTACCATCATCAATCTTCTACATTTCGACCATCCATCAATTGATTCCTTGTGTGTTTCCCACCAGTGTGCTGGAGCAGCCTTCAATGCTTCATTCAATGCCAGCAATCACTGAGGTTCAGAAACTCTTTCTTTGAACTCTGTTAGAAAGTTAGACAAGCCAGGAATCCCTTCATATGTTGGTAGTGTAACCATTTCAGTTGTGATACGGCATAATGACTGTGTGACCAACCCGCACTTATGGAGTGATACCTCGTGCAAGCGGTTCTGCCAATATTCTAGTGCATCATCAAAGTCGGAATATGCAGAGCTGTCACTGTGCCATCCCAGCTCACCATTGGCAGTCGGATGAATATAATCTTCAAAAATATTGAATGCATGGTCCCATCCGCTGGGATCGTCGTCCTTCACTATCTCTATATAGTGGTGTCCTTCAGCCAGATCCAACGGGGCGATAACTCCGAGGTCGTGATTTTCAAAAGTCATCATGCATCACTTGAAGTTGATTATAGCTCCACTATCATTAGCCCATCCAATCCCCAGTAATGCAGGATAAGAGCTTCCTCCCTCGACTACTTCTATTACATCAAAGTCGGCATATGTTTTCATTCCCTCAATGTCCACCACCATTCATGGAACTCTCCCAATTGGTGTTACTTTATCCTGATTAGCTAATCGGAGCTGTACATGAGACCAGCTCAATGGGGGCTCCCCATCTTCTGCCAACCCTGCTTGGTCAAGATGTTGACATCCGAACCAAGGTCCAGAATAAATGAATCAACATCGTAGTCGCCAATTTGAATATTCATCTGCATCTCCTTACCCGTCTTCCGTCGTTGCAGGGAATTAACTTCTATCTCTTTTAGATCTTGGGCCAGTCATCGCAATAAGGCTTCAATCGCAGCAAGAGTGTCGGGATCTCTTGTTGGGACAAACAATGTTCCAAAAATGCTGGAAGTGTGCTGGATGGTTGCGATGGGCCAGCCTCCGAAGTAGTATCAAAAGCATAGGGCATGTCATACACAACAGCTTTACCTCGGTCGTTTTCTAGTGCATGTCGTGTTTGAAGAAACATCTTTCACTCCTCATCAATGTCAAATGATACCTTCTTTTGTCTAGCTTACCTGATCATTCAGCTATCCACTCCAGTTGTCTTTCCTCCGTGAGTGACCACAGCAACAGAACTATCTTGCGGTCTTGGCTCTATAGAAATTGTCATGATGTCTACACCCTGGGTCTGGTTCAGTGGCGGATTCCCGGGTGGGTTCACATTCTGATTCTAATTCTGCCGCATATTCTGGTTCTGCACTGGTTGTTGTACTTGGTTCTAGGCAGGTTGCTGTGCCTGGGGCTGGGTTTGTAACTGGGGATTATTTCCTGCTTGCCATCGCGCAATCAACTGTGGACAATTCTCAACTATGTGATCGTTAACAAAGAAGAACATACACTAGTTCTGTAGTTGTGGACAGTCTCATTGGTAGTGTCCCCATACCGCACAGTGATAGCATTGAACAGGTCTACGACCACCTCATCCTCCTCCATGACCAAATCCACCACCACGGCCTCCCCGGTATCCTCCTCGGAATCCTCCCTATATATTGGTACTGTGGTTGGTTGAACTGTTGCTGCATTGGTGCCAGCTGCATTCCTTGCCCTTGTTGTGCATACTGCAGTTGTTGTACATACTGTGGCTGTTGCGAAGCCATCTGCATTGGATCATATTGTGGCATGAACTGTGGTGATTGCTACTGTTGTGGTACAAACTGCATCTATGGTTGAGGTAGTGGCGGGGCTACCTGCTGTTGCGGATGTTGTACGGCACGCTGGTCGTCCTTTACATAGAACGCATCACACATTCTTTCTTGTAGCAACCCATATGCACGGCAATCCTTGTCATCGTGACCCACCAATTTGCAGAATGTACAATAAATATTCCTCAGTTGGTGACCATTTTCTGCATATATGGGCAATTGTCATGGTTGTGCCCATACACCTGGCAGACGTGACACCATGGCATGCTACCACCATTCAATGGATTTGGCGCTACTGAAACCAAATAATTGCGGAAGTCATGGTAATTGTCCTTCGTATGCCCTTCTCCTCGACATCGCATACACCAGACATCTTCGCACTGCTCCTTTCCCTTCTTCAGATCTTGCAGCTGTATAGTTAAGTTAGCGAGCTGTGTTTGTATCTGCGACATCCCAACTACATTTTCTTCAATTGGAGACGCCTCCAATCACATTGCAATTTCCAGAGCTTCACTGGGTGTCAAGATGGTTTATTGCATCAATGGTAGCCGAATATGTGGTAGCAGTGCCACGATGAATCATCCTTTATGTTGGATAGTGCTCATATCAAAACTCACCTTTGCAATCAGTGTCTTGAATCACTGGTTGAAATCCCATACCGTCTCATTGGGATACTACTTAATTTCTTTCAATTCTATAATATATTGATCCTCAGACTTGGGCTTTCTAAATTCGGCAATCAGCCCATCCCGAATCTCATCCAACGAATTCTCTGGGGCTCCTGTAGGGACTAGAACAAACTTCATAAATCAATATAATGCATGGCCTCGCAGAGTCGTCACTAACTGTCCTTTTTTAGCAGCATCATCGGTGATCTGTTTTATCGTCTAGACTGCTTCACACAAAAATCAATACTGCTCCGGGTTGTCTGTCCCACTCCCATGGAAAAATGGTAGCTTAGCATCATCACCCACCATTCTGGGCTTCCTTCCTCCTTTCGTTGTACTACTACCAATTAACTTATGTGGGATTGACGAACTTGGCAGTGTCGAAGTGGTATTTCTTGCTATCTGAGATATAGTGAGCGGAGGTGTGGGAACATTGGTGCTAGCGTTTGGCCCTGTCTCTATCCTGGGTGTAGCCTAGTTGTCTTTGTCAGGGCTGTGAGGTCGCTTTGTTCCGTGTGGTATTCCTTCATGGTCTTGCGGTTCAACCGCAACAGGACCTTCTCCCGTCCTCTACCTCTTTTCCTGTCAGAACCTCTCTCCTCCCTTCGTAAGACCACTTTCTTCCTGCATGTCCTGAATCAATTCGGGAGTCTAGATCGTCAGTTCACCACCTTGGAAGTTCCTCTTTTGGAATGTCAACTTTTCCAACCATTCGAACAACAGGACCAGGAACTCACAAAAGAAACATTCATGCGGACCGTCGTGAATATATCTATCTACCCACTGACCTACTGTCAGTGGAGTGTTATGGATTTCTTCTTCAGCAAATTCCTGCAACTTCTAATCAAACCATTCTTGGATCTCCGGTTGCATCTGGTGCCACAACATATCCTCCTTTCACTTCATACACGGTCCCAGATACAGAACCATTTGTTGGCACGATGTCAGTCGACAGTGGTTCCACTCACTGTCAACACATACTATAGTCTCCCTGGCCACCAGCCCGGACAGGTTTTAGCCCACCCAGCAACACCTGCATAGCAGATGAAGTCTCACCCGAGGCATCCAGGAAGAGCAGACGGAACCATGTTTCCGCCGAATGAAGGAGGATGGTTGCAGCTGTAATACTTAGACTTATTGCATAACTGGGACGGAGATTTCTAAGCATTGGACATGGTATTAAAGCAATATTCCACCAAGACATTCATCATTTCAACAACAGTAATTGTAAAACAAGTATCGCACTAAATAAGCATGACATTATTTGTATAGTGCAACATCGCATTACCATAACTGAATAGATTGAACACAAAGATTATACCAAAATAGCTTCATCATATTATCATTATCGACCCAGTTACAATGTCTTTGCAAAAACTAGATCTTTGCGATGACTCTTGACGTCAAAACATACCTAGAAGACATACAACCAACAACAGAGCTTCGCCTAATATCTCCAGCATTCGATGATGCCCTACAACACTTACAACTCTTATCTATATATAGGATTCTTCCTTACAACTCTTGTCCACTTTCTAACAACTTGTTAACAGACACTATGGAAAAATGACTAAATATCTAACTGACCTAGTCCAAAAACGACCACAAACCCGCATTCTGTGGTATAACTCATGTTGATGTATATGTAACTTCGGAATGTATTTCATATATATTTATTGTACCCTTATAAGAGATGTGTTATTCCTCTATAAGGAAGTGTTGTCATGTGGATTGACAAGTGTCTCAAGTGTGTGTACTTGCCGATGGGTTATTAGACCACCATGTGTGGGGTCGGCCCTCAAATATATATTATATTGTGGATGTATCTAGATAGACAAGTCGGCCCCATAAGGTCACTGGGCAAACAGGTTAAGTATAAATAGAGATCAGGAGATCTCTATTTGGATCATTCGGAAAGACACACTTCTCTCACTGAGAAAGTGGCGCACTAGTGAGGAGGAGGATCATCTGCTCTAGGAGACTATCTCAAGTGTATTTTGGTTGAGCAATTTCTCTCTTTATCTCTGAGGAAGTTGTGGGGTTTTTCACCATAGGGTTTTCCCCACGGAAACTCTGTGTCTCTTGTCTCTCATGCTTTTGATTCTTGTGATGCTTGCCATGCTTATTGTGATTGTTATGCATTGATATACTGTATATGTTATTCTCTCAGTAAATATCCAAGAGTATTGTGAATTAATGCTCAAATTTTAACATGGTATCAAAGCTAACCTAAGAAGAAGACATTTTGCAGTGACGAAAACTTGAGTTTCTTGTTTATTGGGTTTCTCTCCACAGCTTTTGGAAAAGTAGTATAGTATATTGACTCTAATCATCAAGGAGAATCTATATGTCCAATCAGAATTCAATTCTGAGCATTTTCAGATTTGGCCCTAAAAACTAGGGTTTCCACAAAAATAGGAATTTCTGAAATCTGAAGACATAGCTGGAAGATCCTTCCAAAAATAGAAGTTTAGAGCTTTGGATCGAGATTTTTGGCTGGGTAGATCTTCAAGAAACTCAAACCCTAATTCAGGGCTCTCCCTAGTGAACCCAAGAGGACAAAAAGGGAAATCTGAAGGGTAAAGCTTTGCTGATCTCAAATTCTGAATACGCCAGGATGATCAGCTCATCAAGGCGCATCTTTCTATCTTTTCAGAAAGTTGAAATTCACATTTTGAATTTTTAGGGTTTTTTCCAACAAACCCTAATCCGAGACCAGATCCAGTTTTCAGCATTTCAAGTGGTAAGACCTAAGTCTTTTCTATTTCCATTTGAAGTACTCTTTAAGATGTCTCACCACACCAAGCTTGAGGATAAGCTTGAAGGGGCTGATAACTTCCGAGCTTGGAAGTATAGGATTGGGTTAATCCTGGAAGAGAATGAGTTGGACTTATATATAAAAGAAGACATCCCTATCCTAGAGGATGAAGAGGCTAAGGTATTGCATAAGAAGAACTTGGTCAAGGCAAAGAGAATAATTACTGATTCTATCAAAGACCATCTCATACCCCATGTGTCTTCTCTAAAGACACCCAAGGCTATGTTTGACTCTTTGACCAATCTATTTGAAGGAAAGAACATAAATCGGAAGATGACCCTGCGGAATCAATTGAAAGGGTCAAGATGTCGAATGGAGAAACCATTCAATCCTATTTGTCCAAGGTCTCTTAGATCAAGGAACAACTTGAAGCTGTAGATGAAATGGTGGAGAATGGTGAAATTGTTATGACTACTTTGAATGGCCTACCTAGGTCATGGGACTCTTTTATGCAGGGGATCTGTGCTAGAAAGAAGTTAATCTCCTTCTGCAGATTATGGGAGGAATGTTCTCAAGAAGAAGCAAGGCTTGTGGCAAGAGAAGAGAAGATGGGAAATGAAGATCAATCTCTTATAGCTCACACTAAGAAGGGCAAGTTCAAGAGGGAGCCATCCCATCACAAGAAGAAATATTTTCATCATTTTCACAAAGACAAGAAAGATCTAAGGTGTTTCACTTGTAATGAGAAGGGTCACTTTGCTTTAGAATGTCCCAAGAACAAAAGGGACAACCACAACAACAACAACTCCATCAAGAAGAAGAAGGGTAACAAAAGAAGGTACCATGCTCATGCTGCCGAAGATGATGAACCTCCAAAGAAGAAGGCTAGGGCAGAAAGTGATGATAGTAATGATGACTCATCAAGTGAAGAAGAGTATGTTCTAATCTATGCTCTCACAGGTATTATCTCCCATGGTTGTAATGATTGGTTGATTGATAGTGGGGATTCCAAACACATGACTGGGTTTAAGGAATATTTTGTGAATCTATCTGAACATGAATCACCCCATAAGGTGAAACTTGGGGATGATTATCAATACCCAATCAAAGGAAGTGGTGAAACCCCCTACAACCTAGATTCTGAAAAATATTTGAAGATGAAAGAAGTCCTTTATGTACCTGGGCTCAAGAAGAACTTACTCTCCATCTTTGCATTGGATGCAAAAGGTATGAGGGTTGCATTTGTGGATGGCCAAGTCCTAATGTGGCCAAAGGGAAAGACCATAGATGATGCAGTTGTGATTGGAGAGCAAGAGGGAGGTTTGTATAAATTAAAAGGACAACCTGAATATGCCATGGTGCATGAATCCATGGAGCCAAGTGAACTTTGGCATAGAAGACTTGCTCATATGCACTATAGGGCACTTCCAATTGCAAGCAAGGTTGTAGAGGGTCTTCCTGAAATCAAGACCAAACATGAAGGTGTTTGCAAAGGATGTGCAAAAGGTAAGAATATTAAGAAGACTTTCCCAAGTAGTGAAAACAAGGCAAAAGATATCCTGGAAATCATCCATTCAGATGTATGTGGTCCTATGTCATCCAGTTCTCTAAGTGGGTATGTTTACTATGTCTCATTTATTGATGACTTCTCCAGGAAGACTTGGGTATAATTCTTGGAAAACAAAGATGAGGTGTTTGATAAGTTCAAAGAATTCAAAACCTTGATGGAGAATCAAACTGACAAAAAGATCAAAACATTTAGATCCGACAATGGTGGAGAATTCACCTCAGGTGACTTCAAGAAGCTTTGCAGTGATTCAGGGATTAAGAGGGAGTTGACTACTCCTTATAATCCTCAACATAATGTAGTTGCAGAAAGGAAGAACAAAAAAATCATGGATGCAGTAAGGGCAATGCTGCATGACCAAGATCTACCTATGCATCTATGGGCAGAAGCAGCTAGAATAGATGTATA
This sequence comes from Larix kaempferi, assembly GCA_027924585.1. NCBI lineage: Eukaryota > Viridiplantae > Streptophyta > Pinopsida > Pinales > Pinaceae > Larix > Larix kaempferi. The sequence continues at coordinate 17,138,818 of BSBM01000073.1, forward strand.
TGTGCAGAACAGAACACCCCACAAGATATTGGACAACAAGACACCAGAAGAAGTATTTTCTAGTAAGAAACCTGAAGTCAGCCATCTCAGAATATTTGGTTGTCCAGTATACACACATGTCCCAAAGGAAAAGAGGACCAATCTAGATCCTTAAGGAAAGAAGGGTATCTTTATGGGTTACAGTGAAATCTTGAAGGCTTACAGAATATACTTTCCAAGGTTCAAGAAGATTTGATGAAAACTCAGCATTCATCAAATCAAGGAAGGCACCTATCGAAGTTTATGAAGAACCTAAGGAAACTAGATTTCAAGACACTACCATGACTGAAGCAATTCCAGAAGTTGTTCATGAGTTTGAAGATCCGCAAGAACCTATAGATCCACCCCATGAGGATAACTCTCACAAGAGGAAACCTGCATGGGCTAGAGAGCTCATTCAAGATGCAGAAAGATTTGGCATTCCAGAAGAAGAACACAGAGCAAAGAAGAGAACCAGATCACATACCAACTATGTTGCTTTACTCTGTGACATTATGAACAAAGAACCTGCCAGTTATGAAGAAGCAGTGGAAAAGAAAGAATGGAAGGATGCTATGGTTGAGGAATACCAATCAATAATGAAAAATGATGTTTGGGACCAAGCTAGACCTAAAGATAAGTCCGTTGTGACTTCCAAATGGATCTATAAAATCAAGCATGTTGTAGATGGCAGTGTAGAGAAATACAAAGCAAGATTCGTAGCTAGTGGCTTCTCTCAGAAAGAGGGAATAGAGTATGAAGAAAATTTTGCACCTATAGCCAGGTACACTTCCATCATAATAGTACTTGCACTGGCTGCGACAATGAAATGGAAAATACACCAGATGGATGTCAAGACTGCTTTCTTGAATGGTGTGATTGAAGAGGAAGTATATGTGGAGCAGCCACTCGGTTTTGAAATACATGACAGGGAGTCATATGTGTGCAAATTGAAGAAAGCTTTGTATGGCTTGAAACAAGCTCCCAGAACCTGGTATGGTAGGATGGACAGTTTCCTATCTAGTTTGGGCTTTACCAAGAGTAAAGCGGATTCCAACCTATAGTACAAGGTTGAGGAAGGGAATCCTCTGATTCTACTCCTGTATGTGGATGACTTATCTATAACAAGAGATGACAGATTAATTGCAGATACTAAGAGGAAGCTTGTTGCTGAGTTCGATATGAAAGATTTGGGAATGATGCATTATTTCCTAGGTATGGAGGTATGGCATAATTTAGGTGGGATCTTCCCTTGTCAAGGGAAGTACACAGTAGATATCCTGAAGAGATTCAGGATGATCGATTTCAAGGCCATGGCCACACCCATGGCATTGAATCTGAAGCTTCTATGTGATGCTTCATCTGAGCCGTTTGATGTCTCTATGTATCGTCAGATGATTGGGTCCTTGATGTACCTGACGAACACGAGACCATATATTTGCTTTGCAGTGAACACATTGAGCCAGTTCCTGACGGATCTGAGGAGTGTTCACCTGGTTGCTGTAAAGCATGTCCTGAGGTACCTGAAGGGTACAGTGGATTATGGGCTCAAGTATGAAGTGAATCAAAAGTTTAACCTGTAGGGTTATGTTGATTCAGATTGGGCTGGCAGTGCTACAGATAGGAAGAGCACGTCTGGGTGCTGCTTCAATATGGGATCACCTATGATCTCATGGTTCAGCACGAAGCAGTCCTGCGTAGGATTCAGTACAGCTGAGGCAGAGTATGTTGCAGCCTGTTCAGCTAGTTGTGAGGCAGTATGGCTATGGAAGCTACTGTCTGAGTTATTTGATCTCCCATTGGATGCTACTGGTATATTCTGTGATAACCAGAGTTGTGTGAAGCTATCTGAGAACCCAATGTTTCATGACAGGTTGAAACACATAGAGATCAAATATCACTATATCAGGGATATGGTGCAGAGAGGAGCCATGAAGCTCCTGTATGTTGCGACGGACGAGCAGATTGCAGATGTGTTGACGAAGCCACTAGCCAGGGTGAAGTTCGAGTACTTCAGGGAGAGGCTTAGTGTTCTTCATATCGACGACACTTCGAGGAAGAAGTGATGGTCACTGTTATCACATATATAGTAGCCGGGCTACCATACATTATTTTTCTGATGCCAGTACACTATTCAGTCAGTTCCCTTGCATTTGAGACGCCGAGATGAGCATTTATATTGGATCACTATCAGATTGTGGACAGCAGTTATATTCCCCATGCCATGACTGAGTTTCAGGACACTCAGAGAGATGCCCGATATAGCCATTATGCCATTGGTACAGAGCAGACAGTAGTGCCCAGAGTTACAGCAGCAGTCTCAGAGGACAGATGATGGTACAGGTTGATGAGCTTTCAGGTATATGACTCAGCAAGTATATCATGGTATTATGGTTAGATTGCTTTTATACTTATTCTTTTAGCATGTCTTAGCACTTAGTGTCATGATCTGGCGATCATATAGATATTTGGACCTGGTTGACCTATTATATATATATTACTGTCCCTACTCAGACTTAGAAGTTCACTATTCATACTCATTGGTACATACCCTCCTTAGGGAGAATAGAGGTGATCATTACACCATACTATGGCTTGCTAGTGTTGGCTCCATCATTTCATTGTCTTCATCCATCCGTGGCCTACCTTTTAGATTATTACCCTGATTTACTACTTGACTAGTGACATGGAGGACCTTTCCCCACTGTAGCCTCTGTATTGGATGAGCTCCCCTGTTTATTGTGTCTCGGCTCTGAGTTGGTGACAAAACTTACCTATGGTGAGTTGGAGTTCCTTGAGAATTCCCCCTAGTCACTAAAGTTGTGTTGGCTAAACCTGAAACTTTTAGTGCTGCCATCAATACAAAATCTGGAAAAATCAAATGCTATATCTTGTATATGAAAGAAATGCCAAATGAAAATGGCCATGAAAAATAAAATGTTATATCTTTTGGAAAAATAAATACCTAGGTAAACAAGCTGTCCATGACACACCTAGAAGTGCTCAGGTAAACAAGTGCCTTAAAAAACACACCTGCAGCAGAAAGCCTAAAAATAAATGTAAATCTATGCAATGTGTTTGTAAACACACATAGATCAAGGCTATGGAAACCTCAGGCCCAAAAAGCAATGGAACTTAAATGTTATATCTAAACAATTGCTGGCCTTGCTTGTATTATGGATTGTGCGCATCTGTGAAGGTCAATAAACCCTCTTTAAACAACTCATCCATCTGTGAGACACCGCCATTCCCTGTGTTATTGCTCATTCAGTATATACTACAGTGTGTATTCCCTTTCCCTTGCCAAAGTGTCACAAAGTCAAGTTAGTCAAGTCATCCCTTAGCCTAGCCATTTATTTCAGCCTTCACCCTTCACTAGCAAATTGATCACAACTATGAAGTGAGTATGGTCCTGAAAGTCTAGTCTGAGTAATAATAATAACTAACGACACTATATATTTGGATTTAGATCGCCAGTCATGATTACTCTGTGTTATAGAAGCTATTTGAATAAATTGTAAAGCATGTATTAACCTTGACACCTTGCAGCAGCTATGGATGATAGTCTGAGTTATATTTGGTCTTGGTTAGACCTAGTTTGACCATGGAGGACCATGGGACATGAGATGTTGAACCTTATGATGATATGGATAGATGATATATGGTCCATGTACACATACAGGATGATTCTATGCAGCAGCTACAGGGTTATGATGATGATTCTTGGGATACAGCAGTGTTTGGTCATTTACAGATCATTATTATTGGCCTTGTTCCGGTACATTGGATATTTATTTTGATCATGCAGAGATTCATATGGTGTATGAGTACACATCTTGGATGGATTTGGACCTTCTGAGTCCAATGGGACAGTTTGTTTTCAGTTCCGGGCACTTACAGTGATGATTTAGCCTCAGTAGGCTGTCCTAGTGCAGTTTTGGTCTATTGGAGGCCCTGTCGGAGCAGAGATGACTTTTATCCGGATGACCTAGGGCGCTGATGATGGAGGGGGTGGTCCAGCCACTTGTTTTTACCATATTACCCCCCTCCCGGACACATTGGCACCCTCACCTTGACAGCGCCATCACTCCAGGAGGCAGTTTGGGCAGTTTCACGTTTCCCGAGGCATTTCAGGATTGGTAGAAATGGCTATTGAGGAAATCGATTTGGGCTACTGAGGCAAAGTTATGGCATGGGATGATCAGTGATGATAGATCGGGACCTACCACACCTCCTCCTGCAGTTTCAGCTTCATCGGGGCCCGCATCCATCACTTATGGCACTTTCTGTGGATTTTTTGAGGTCTTTTGAGGACCACGACTTCACCTTGGAGGCACGATTTGGTACTTTCATGATTATGTATTGGTTATTGTGCCATGGGGATTGACCAAGGAGGGATAAAATTACCCCTTGGACCCACCATGAGCCTCTTATGATATTTTGTCATCATGATTTGGTGGGATTCCCCTCTCCTAGGGCGACTTTGTCCACTTATGTTATATTTTATGTGTGATCCATGTACTATGTTGTTGAGCTCATCTCAACCATTGATTAGACATTTGTATCTCTTAATCTTAACCACTCATTCAAAAAGTGGTTAGGGTTTTGGTGCCTCTCCTTCCTATTTAAAGGAGAGAGCCTCTCATTGTAAAGGGTCTTTGGCTCTTGGATTATTGGTATAGAAAAATATTCTTGTGGAAATTCTTGTGGTCTCCTTTGCATCTGGTGTTCTTAGATGGTGATTGGAAAGTCTATTGCAACCTAGCATTTGGAAATTGTGGTAAGATCTATCTTGTTTGGAAATCATTGTTTGTCTACAGGAGGGCGACTTCAACAAGGGCGATTTTGCAAGGCTTCTTCAAATCGACTTTATTGGCATTCGCTTGTATCAGGGGGTTATCATTAGCATCATTGTGATCTATGCTATCTTTCTGTTACTTCTTTTGTGGCATTAGTCTTATCTCTTGATGCATCAAATCTGATATGGTTGACGTTTGTTGTGCAGGAGAGAGGACGCATTGGCTTCTTGGACTAAATCGATTTGCATAGAGACTACTTCAAAGCTTCCAAATTGATCGGGATTGCATAGATCATCATCATCAAGGCATCTACAAGGTTATCCAGGTAAGATCCACAGGTTTGTTTCTCTTTCCTTTATCCAATCCATTGACATAATTCATAAATTGTTAAAACCCTAAATACTTCAAAACCCCCATTTTACATTTTGTCAGATCTACCAAGATCTAGTGGGTTGTTGGGCATGATATTGAAAATCCACCTCTATAGCATCCACGGCATCCCGGATCTATAGTTTGGTGTGGATTGGCCTCCGTTTAACCCCTCTCCCAAGCCAACCTAGCTTCTCCCAAGGAAGGCGCACTTCACCATTTGAGCAGGTTGACCTAGATCTAAGCGATGGGTGTTTGAGATTCCACTTGATTTGACATCTACACATCAAATAACATACACCCAGGTTGTCCCTTTCTTGAAAATCACCTTGTGGGCCCCATTCCACATTTTAAGGGATTTAATCCCCATTTTGGACCACTTGGAACATTTAAACTCAGATCTACAAAGATCTAACCGGTGGATTGCCACGAAATTATAGATCCATACCCCTACTTGACTGATCTACTCGGATCTAAAGTTTGGATGCCATCCGACATGATTTGACCCACCTAAACCCCGATTGAAGCCTCCTTAGGGAAAGTCGCACCACCTTGGAGAAGTGAGTTCACTCACTTCGAGGAACTGGGTACTTGAGATTTTTGCAGATCTGGACTCAGAATAATTCAAAACCTAGGTCTAGACTGTCACTTTGTCAAATCTTGCCTTGGGGATTGCATTCCTTGTTTTTAGGGATTGTGGTCCACTTGGGTCAAACCTAGATCTAGACACATTTATCCATCAAGAACTGTATTGTCCACTTGTCCCAAGTACTAGGAGTCCTAAACCTCAAGTCAACCCTACTTTGACTCCACTTCCCAATTCCCAAGGCACTGGCCTCTCTCCAAGTTAACTCAACTTTCCTAGAATGTTGGATTGACTTGTGGTTTGACTTTTGCATGGTGAACTATACCTTTGAAGACATCATGAACTACGGTCAATCTTGTCTCATGTACTAGTTAGCCCCAATACAACCTTTAACTATCCTGCATTGGACACGGTACCCAAGGCAGTGAATCTTTTGACATTGACCTAGTACACTAGCCCTAGATCTCACTTTAAACATTGCAAGTCACTTTCACTTCAACTATGAACCAAAGCTATACCTATTAAACCCCTCACTTGGCTTGTGACTTCATCCTTAGGTCTAGGATAAACCATACACCTAACTTCAACTAGAAATACCCTGATTTGGTGTCTTGGTTTTGATCTCTCCTGTCGGGAGTAGATCGGGTCTCCCCCTTTGTTGTCTGGGCTAGATAACATAAAGCGAAGGTTGCCTCGACTGGCGTGACAACCATACATATTGGAGGTCGAGGTGATCGTGGTTGCACCTTTCAAGTTGCCCTTCCCTATTGCCATCCATGACTGGATCCTTCCATAGGGGTAACTACAGTTTGGGTGATAACATTTTGGCGCCGTTGCCGGGGAGGCAATAGCTTGCCCTAGTTCGACATACTTTTCTTCAAGAATTCCCGTTCTCTTTGCCTAACATTTTGGCGCCAGGGACACAATAAGCTTACCTTAGAAAAGCTACTAGTCCTTCCCGCATATACAACGACACATATCTTGGTAGAAGATTTTAAATCTACCTGGCGACTCCCAACCGTGACTCCGCTGAGGAGCGAGCTCATTTACATCCCTATAAACAGATCTTATCGTTATCTAGAACCCATGGGGTGTATCATTTTGTTTTCAAGTTCTTAAATTTAAAAATAAATATAAAAATATAAAAAATAAAAAATAAAATTATTATCCATGGCTGCTTCTGAGCGACCTAGAACTTTCGGTCGTTTAAAAGCCTTTGACTTCTCTAAAATTTATGGGGCACCTCATCCTATGCCAAACAATTTTAATCAAAGATTACCTCGTTTCAATGGAAGCAATGGTGTTTCAATTATAAATCATTTGTATGATCTCTGGTATTATATGGATAGTTTGGGAACAACCGAGGAGGATGTTCTAATGAGGGCTCTGGGTTCATCTCTAGAGGGAAATGCTCGGATATGGTTTGATTATCTAGCACCGGGATCCATCACCGGGTATGACATGTTCCAACAGTTGCTAGTAAGTCAATGGAAAGAAACAATTGGTGAATCTATGGAAGGGCAATCAGACGATGAATGTATTGATGAAAATCAACTTGATGAAGATGATGAATATTACGATAATGAGTTAACTAACGATTGTTCTTATCAAAGTAATTCCTCTTCTCCTGAACCAATTGAGTCCCATGATGAGGTAATGTATGACACTGAGCAAATTTCAACCCCTCAGGATTATTGCCTTAATATTGACATAAGAGGGGAACTTATGAGAATTTTATCATCATTACCTGAAGAAGTTTCAGATGAAGAGGATGATTCCAATGATTTCCATCAAGAAGCATCCATGGTTGAGTCTTCCATTAGTGAATCTTTTGAAAATATTTTTGAGATCCCTTTTCATAATCCTTGTGTAATTGATGATTTTTCTTACCATGACACTGAAGAAGAAAGTAGGGACAACAACCAAGTTTCTTTAGAAGCCAATGATCATCCTGTTTTTAGAGATCAATTTTATAAAAATGTTCAAATGGTTGTTAATCAATTGGTCAATGCTATTCCTGATAAATTATTGTCATATGAATTTAGTGACGAATCAATTGAAGAGAAGTCTCATGATGATGGGTTGGTGAATCAAACTAATCAAGAGTTTTCCTTAATCAAATCCTCAAATCAATATCTTAATGTTTATGGGAAGCTCGGAAATAATCCTTCACTTAACTCATCCAATGGTTATAATTTTTCCAATTCAATTTTTATTCAGGATTGTCTTTTTCAATTGTTGGGGTGGGGTGCTCGCAATAAGTTCTGTCCTTTTTCTAAAAAAATTGGGTCAATCAATTTTCAATCCGCCCCCCCCATCTAATTTTTCTAAGTCTACTTTGAATTTGTGGTCTGGTAAATCTTTGAATGTTGAAATTTTCAAACCAGAGTCTAGGTATTGTCGCATAAATGGAGATACAGAGTTTTATTTTCCCTTTCAGTTATCTTTAACAAATAACATTCTTAAATCTTCTTGGTGGCTGGAAGGGGTATATGAAAATCAATTTCATCGATTTTCCATCCTTAAACAACAAGTGGGGCTAATCTCAATCTTAATTTTATTCCACAATTTATCCCTACTTGGTTTATGCATCATTCCTGGAGCTCTCAGAATTGAATATCCTGGTCAGGTAGATGAGGAAAGCATTTTGAAACAAGGGGAGTTAAATTTGTTATCACATCTTTTTCCTCCATATATTTTGAATAATAACTTGCACAATTTTTATGACCCTATCAATTCTTGGATGGAGGATGTTTTCAGTAATCAGTCTTTCCCTTTGCATGATTTCATTTTGCACCATTCAACTCCTTTCTCAATTTTTGAACAAGTCAGGAAAGTTGTGCTATCTATTTCATTAACCCTTAATCTAGTCTTGACTCGTTCTTTAAGCAAAAATCAAAGAAGAATTATTAACTTATTTGATGAATGGTTGCACTGGATTTATGATTTTACCTAACATTTGTGATGACTGGTTAGATTAGGGTAGGTAGGAAACCAAATAAGCCTACTTGGGCAGTAGTTAGTCTTTTCAGCCATTGAGTCTGGCACCTTCTTAGTCTTTAAGCTCCTTTGTAAGCTCCTAGTTTAGTTGAGTACCTGCCACTTTTCTTTTCCTGCACAATAAATTTCAAATTTTGCAAATTATGTTAGTAGTTTAATTTACTTTCTGCACTTATATATTTCATGCATTTTTATTTCTGACATAGAGTAGATTTTATTTCAGTTGGTTTTATATTTTTCCCACACATGCGGCATGAGGTATGTTTGATGTTTGTGAATGCAGAAAATAGGTTGCAAGAATAAAAGCTGGAAATAAAATGGTAGAGTGCTGGATCGTGGATTCGAGTAGCAGAGTTCGAGGACCAGAGATTCTGAGGTTCTCAAGCGCTCATTTCAGCAGAGCACTTGTCCCAGCCGGAGCCAGATGTTATCACATATATAGTAGCCGGGCTACCATACATTATTTTTCTGATGCCAGTACACTATTCAGTCAGTTCCCTTGCATTTGAGACGCCGAGATGAGCATTTATATTGGATCACTATCAGATTGTGGACAGCAGTTATATTCCCCATGCCATGACTGAGTTTCAGGACACTCAGAGAGATGCCCGATATAGACATTATGCCATTGGTACAGAGCAGACAGTAGTGCCCAGAGTTACAGCAGCAGTCTCAGAGGACAGATGATGGTACAGGTTGATGAGCTTTCAGGTATATGACTCAGCAGGTATATCATGGTATTATGGTTAGATTGCTTTTATACTTATTCTTTTAGCATGTCTTAGCACTTAGTGTCATGATCTGGCGATCATATAGATATTTGGACCTGGTTGACCTATTATATATATATTACTGTCCCTACTCAGACTTAGAAGTTCACTATTCATACTCATTGGTACATACCCTCCTTAGGGAGAATAGAGGTGATCATTACACCATACTATGGCTTGCTAGTGTTGGCTCCATCATTTCATTGTCTTCATCCATCCGTGGCCTACCTTTTAGATTATTACCCTGATTTACTACTTGACTAGTGACATGGAGGACCTTTCCCCACTGTAGCCTCTGTATTGGATGAGCTCCCCTGTTTATTGTGTCTCGGCTCTGAGTTGGTGACAAAACTTACCTATGGTGAGTTGGAGTTCCTTGAGAATTCCCCCTAGTCACTAAAGTTGTGTTGGCTAAACCTGAAACTTTTAGTGCTGCCATCAATACAAAATCTGGAAAAATCAAATGCTATATCTTGTATATGAAAGAAATGCCAAATGAAAATGGCCATGAAAAATAAAATGTTATATCTTTTGGAAAAATAAATACCTAGGTAAACAAGCTGTCCATGACACACCTAGAAGTGCTCAGGTAAACAAGTGCCTTAAAAACACACCTGCAGCAGAAAGCCTAAAAATAAATGTAAATCTATGCAATGTGTTTGTAAACACACATAGATCAAGGCTATGGAAACCTCAGGCCCAAAAAGCAATGGAACTTAAATGTTATATCTAAACAATTGCTGGCCTTGCTTGTATTATGGATTGTGCGCATCTGTGAAGGTGAATAAACCCTCTTTAAACAACTCATCCATCTGTGAGACACCGCCATTCCCTGTGTTATTGCTCATTCAGTATATACTACAGTGTGTATTCCCTTTCCCTTGCCAAAGTGTCACAAAGTCAAGTTAGTCAAGTCATCCCTTAGCCTAGCCATTTATTTCAGCCTTCACCCTTCACTAGCAAATTGATCACAACTATGAAGTGAGTATGGTCCTGAAAGTCTAGTCTGAGTAATAATAATAACTAACGACACTATATATTTGGATTTAGATCGCCAGTCATGATTACTCTGTGTTATAGAAGCTATTTGAATAAATTGTAAAGCATGTATTAACCTTGACACCTTGCAGCAGCTATGGATGATAGTCTGAGTTATATTTGGTCTTGGTTAGACCTAGTTTGACCATGGAGGACCATGGGACATGAGATGTTGAACCTTATGATGATATGGATAGATGATATATGGTCCATGTACACATACAGGATGATTCTATGCAGCAGCTACAGGGTTATGATGATGATTCTTGGGATACAGCAGTGTTTGGTCATTTACAGATCATTATTATTGGCCTTGTTCCGGTACATTGGATATTTATTTTGATCATGCAGAGATTCATATGGTGTATGAGTACACATCTTGGATGGATTTGGACCTTCTGAGTCCAATGGGACAGTTTGTTTTCAGTTCCGGGCACTTACAGTGATGATTTAGCCTCAGTAGGCTGTCCTAGTGCAGTTTTGGTCTATTGGAGGCCCTGTCGGAGCAGAGATGACTTTTATCCGGATGACCTAGGGCGCTGATGATGGAGGGGGTGGTCCAGCCACTTGTTTTTACCATATTACCCCCCTCCCGGACACATTGGCACCCTCACCTTGACAGCGCCATCACTCCAGGAGGCAGTTTGGGCAGTTTCACGTTTCCCGAGGCATTTCAGGATTGGTAGAAATGGCTATTGAGGAAATCGATTTGGGCTACTGAGGCAAAGTTATGGCATGGGATGATCAGTGATGATAGATCGGGACCTACCACACCTCCTCCTGCAGTTTCAGCTTCATCGGGGCCCGCATCCATCACTTATGGCACTTTCTGTGGATTTTTTGAGGTCTTTTGAGGACCACGACTTCACCTTGGAGGACCACGACTTCACCTTGGAGGCACGATTTGGTACTTTCATGATTATGTATTGGTTATTGTGCCATGGGGATTGACCAAGGAGGGATAAAATTACCCCTTGGACCCACCATGAGCCTCTTATGATATTTTGTCATCATGATTTGGTGGGATTCCCCTCTCCTAGGGCGACTTTGTCCACTTATGTTATATTTTATGTGTGATCCATGTACTATGTTGTTGAGCTCATCTCAACCATTGATTAGACATTTGTATCTCTTAATCTTAACCACTCATTCAAAAAGTGGTTAGGGTTTTGGTGCCTCTCCTTCCTATTTAAAGGAGAGAGCCTCTCATTGTAAAGGGTCTTTGGCTCTTGGATTATTGGTATAGAAAAATATTCTTGTGGAAATTCTTGTGGTCTCCTTTGCATCTGGTGTTCTTAGATGGTGATTGGAAAGTCTATTGCAACCTAGCATTTGGAAATTGTGGTAAGATCTATCTTGTTTGGAAATCATTGTTTGTCTACAGGAGGGCGACTTCAACAAGGGCGATTTTGCAAGGCTTCTTCAAATCGACTTTATTGGCATTCGCTTGTATCAGGGGGTTATCATTAGCATCATTGTGATCTATGCTATCTTTCTGTTACTTCTTTTGTGGCATTAGTCTTATCTCTTGATGCATCAAATCTGATATGGTTGACGTTTGTTGTGCAGGAGAGAGGACGCATTGGCTTCTTGGACTAAATCGATTTGCATAGAGACTACTTCAAAGCTTCCAAATTGATCGGGATTGCATAGATCATCATCATCAAGGCATCTACAAGGTTATCCAGGTAAGATCCACAGGTTTGTTTCTCTTTCCTTTATCCAATCCATTGACATAATTCATAAATTGTTAAAACCCTAAATACTTCAAAACCCCCATTTTACATTTTGTCAGATCTACCAAGATCTAGTGGGTTGTTGGGCATGATATTGAAAACCCACCTCTATAGCATCCACGGCATCCCGGATCTATAGTTTGGTGTGGATTGGCCTCCGTTTAACCCCTCTCCCAAGCCAACCTAGCTTCTCCCAAGGAAGGCGCACTTCACCATTTGAGCAGGTTGACCTAGATCTAAGCGATGGGTGTTTGAGATTCCACTTGATTTGACATCTACACATCAAATAACATACACCCAGGTTGTCCCTTTCTTGAAAATCACCTTGTGGGCCCCATTCCACATTTTAAGGGATTTAATCCCCATTTTGGACCACTTGGAACATTTAAACTCAGATCTACAAAGATCTAACCGGTGGATTGCCACGAAATTATAGATCCATACCCCTACTTGACTGATCTACTCGGATCTAAAGTTTGGATGCCATCCGACATGATTTGACCCACCTAAACCCCGATTGAAGCCTCCTTAGGGAAAGTCGCACCACCTTGGAGAAGTGAGTTCACTCACTTCGAGGAACTGGGTACTTGAGATTTTTGCAGATCTGGACTCAGAATAATTCAAAACCTAGGTCTAGACTGTCACTTTGTCAAATCTTGCCTTGGGGATTGCATTCCTTGTTTTTAGGGATTGTGGTCCACTTGGGTCAAACCTAGATCTAGACACATTTATCCATCAAGAACTGTATTGTCCACTTGTCCCAAGTACTAGGAGTCCTAAACCTCAAGTCAACCCTACTTTGACTCCACTTCCCAATTCCCAAGGCACTGGCCTCTCTCCAAGTTAACTCAACTTTCCTAGAATGTTGGATTGACTTGTGGTTTGACTTTTGCATGGTGAACTATACCTTTGAAGACATCATGAACTACGGTCAATCTTGTCTCATGTACTAGTTAGCCCCAATACAACCTTTAACTATCCTGCATTGGACACGGTACCCAAGGCAGTGAATCTTTTGACATTGACCTAGTACACTAGCCCTAGATCTCACTTTAAATATTGCAAGTCACTTTCACTTCAACTATGAACCAAAGCTATACCTATTAAACCCCTCACTTGGCTTGTGACTTCATCCTTAGGTCTAGGATAAACCATACACCTAACTTCAACTAGAAATACCCTGATTTGGTGTCTTGGTTTTGATCTCTCCTGTCGGGAGTAGATCGGGTCTCCCCCTTTGTTGTCTGGGCTAGATAACATAAAGCGAAGGTTGCCTCGACTGGCGTGACAACCATACATATTGGAGGTCGAGGTGATCGTGGTTGCACCTTTCAAGTTGCCCTTCCCTATTGCCATCCATGACTGGATCCTTCCATAGGGGTAACTACAGTTTGGGTGATAACAATCACATTTGCTGAAGCCATTCCAAGCATGTTGGAAGGAGGATCCTTCACATGGCTGTGGATGTAAGCACTGGATGATGAGCATCAGGATGATGCTCTAGTTACTGCTCTGTATATGCATCATGTTGGATGCTGGATATGATCAGTTGAATCATTTATATTTGTATGTATGTACGCATCATGTTGATGTTGGATATGATCAGTTAGATCATTTATATTTGTATGTATGTACGCATCGTGTTGACGTTGGATATGATCCGTTGGATCATTTATATGTATGTACGCATCATGTTGGATGCTTGGACCATGTATTTGTATATGTATCAGGTGGATACTTTGTATGATCAGGTAGATCATGTATGTTGATATGTATCATCTATTGGTATTTGTATCAGGTGGATACACTGTATGATCAGGTGGATCATGTATGATGATATGTATCAGGTAGATACTTGGTGTGCATCGGGTGGATGCATTGTATGATTAGGTTGATCATGATAATGAGCTTCAGGATGTTGCTCCAAATGATATGTACTAGGATGGTACAAGTGGTGATGATCTATATGATCATGGGCATCAGGATGATGCCTCGTGCGATGATGATCTGTTGGATCATGAGTATCAGGTTGATACTTGGAGGTCAGAGATGATATGTGGAAGGTTGTGCAAATAGCATGTAATCAGTCCTGGGAGATCTTGTCGGTCGTGCTGCGGCACATAAATGTTCCTGGGGTACTCTTTCTGGTATTGCTATGTAGTATGTAATCAGTCCTCAGATATCCGATAGGTTGAGCTGTGTGCTCATAATCAGTCCTGGGATGAGGTATTACTACGGAGACATGTAATCAGTCCTGGAGATCCGAGAGATTGAGCTGTGTGCTCGTAATTAGTCCTGGGATGCTCTTTAGAGATCTTATCGGTCGTGCTGCGGCACATAAATGTTCCTAGGATGCTCTTTAAAGGTTTTGTCTATCCACATGTAATTAGTCCTGGAGATCCGAGAGGTTGAGTTGTGTGCTCATAATAAGTCTTGGGATGCTCTTTAGAGATCTTGCCGGTCGTGCTGCGACACATAAATGTTCATGGGATGCTCTTTAAAGGTATTGTGGAGGAGATGCATGTAATCAGTCCAGGGAGATCTTGTCGGTCGTGCTTAGGCACATAAATGTTCCTGGGATACTCTTTCTGGTATTGCATCCGCACATAAAATTAGTCCTGAGAGGCCACCTCTATCAGATCGTTCGCACAGATGATGAAGACCTGCAGGTGGTGGGCCTGCATCCAGTATGAAAAAGGACTGGCTCTGTAGAACTTTCTATGATGAGTAGAGTCAGAGATTGGTTGAGATAGCAGCAGCAGTGACGATGATGATGACGATGCATCGATGACGATGATCCCGAGAAGAAGACTTGTCTAGCAGAACTGTGTCGAGAAATACCTTCCTAGTTAAGAGGGAGTGTTCATGTATATGTAACTTTGGAATGTATTTCATCTATGTATTTCATATATATTCATTGTACCCTTATAAGAGATGTGTTATTCCCCTATAAGGAAGTTTCGTCATGTGGATTGACAAGTGTCGCAAGTGTGTGTACTTCTCGATGGGTTATTAGACCACCATGTGTGGGGCCAGCCCTAAAATATATATTATATTGTGGATGTATCTAGATAGACAAGTCGGCTCCATAAGGTCACTGGGAAAACAGGTTAAGTATAAATAGAGATCAGGAGATCTCTATTTGGATCATTCGTAAAGACACAATTCTCTCACTCAAAAAGTGGGGCACTAGTGAGGAGGATCATCTGCTCTAGGAGACTATCTCAAGTGTATTTTGGTTGTACTTTGGTTGAGCAATTGCTCTCTCTATCTCTGAGAAAGTTGTGGGGTTTTTCACCTTAGGGTTTTCCCCACGGAAACTTTGTGTCTCTTGTCTCTCATGCTTTTGATTCTTGTGATGCTTTTCATGCTTATTGTGATTGTTATGCATTGATATACTGTATATGTTATTCTCTCAGTGAAGATCCTAGAGTATTGTGAATTAATGCTCAAATTTTAACAAATGACTCAACAGTACATAATATGTGGTCCAAATGACCCAAAACCCGCAATCCATGGTACAATTGACCCACAAATACATAAAATAATCTTCCACTTGTCGCCTTTCGCTCCATCTTCTGCCTTGTCGCAGCATCAGAGATGCTGCAATAGCACTTTACCAAACCACCTTCCAACACATGACGTCGTCCTAGAAAGCTGACACTGAAAAATTCATGATGATCATGTGTCGATGACTGGCGCCATTATAATTATGGACATGAAGCATATCTTTTACACCGTTTACATTAACGACCTTATTATACGTTGACGTAGTCTTCGATATTAATCCTTTATTTTAATTGATTTATTTTCACTCACTTGCATGGGATGAGGTTTTGTGTTGGAGGCACCCTAATACATAACTATTTATTTTGGTTATAATGAGAGGTGTGAGTTATGGATTTATTTTGTTTCCCTTTAATATTTATGACACTTGGTAGTTGTACTTTAATTTTGGCATCTTAATACTTTTTAGGTTATTCTCTTGCTTTTCTATATGAATTCTTATCTCTTCTAAAGATTCTAGTAAGCATAAAGTAGAATAATATCATGGCCATTGTTAACACCCAAAAAGTGCTCACTAGCTCATTTCCTTATTCACATGACCCATTTGTCAACTTTTTCACCATTTGAGCCTCTAAAGCCACCAAAAGGTCACCAAAAGACCTCAATACACCCCCTTTTCCACTCAAAATGAATATTTTTCCTCAAAAAGCATAAAAAACCCTCAAAAAGGGTCCAGAATTCCCAAAAATATTAAAAAGGGAATAAAAATATTCAAAATATTCAAAAAAGGAAAAAGGAGGGAAAAGGTACCTAAACCATGTTGGTCAATACCATTGGTTTCCTCAAAACCATAATGGTATTCCCCACCACCAAAAATTATAAAAAGGTGGTAGGGGCTCCTCACTTTCCATCCATCCATCTTCCTATCCTCATGCTGTCAAAATCTCCCATGAGCGTTTGACCATTGTAGCTATCTTGGAGAAGAGACCTTTGGATCTTGGAGCTACTCACCTTGGAAGTTGCTCAACAATCTTCACCACTTGGAGGTATTACTATTGCAATCACTTGCTTGCCCCTATTCTTAATACAAAATCGTTTTTTACATATTGTCAATTGTTTGGCTTTTCATAATATTTCCATTGTTTGCTTATCTTTTTTACATAGATCCATCATTAATATAGTTTAAAGTAGTTTGTTGTTTATTTCTATTGAAACTGCTGCTACTAGTTAGCAGGTGCCCATTGCACTAAGCTAGGTTGCAAAACCAATCCAACAACCATTTTTGTTCCCTAATAATTTCACATGTGAAATGGAGTAATCCAAGAACCTTGGTTAATTTTGATATCAGGTTTAACAAAGTAGAGACTTTCCTCTCAAAATTTTAACATGGTTAATGTTGATGTATTTGTAACTTTGGAAGATATTCACTTGTATATTGTATGTATTACATTTGTACTTTATTCTATCCCCAACAGAGATGTATTATTCCTCCAGTTGGAAGTATCGTCATTTGTATTTGCAAGTGTCACAATTATTATTGTAAGTGTCGCAACTTACATATGATGGGTTATTATACCACCTTAGAGGGGTCGACCCAGTGTGGGTTAAAGGGTTATTAGACCACCCTAGTGGGGTCAGACCAGTGACAAGTGGTAATGGGTTTTTAGACTCTCCTAAGGGAGGTCGGCCCAGTTAGAGTAAAAGGAAAGTCAAGTCATTGTATAAATAGAGAGTGTGACTCTCTCATTTATTCATTCACTCACTCACTCACTTAGCATTAGTGAGAGAGAAAAGGAGTGCACACAAGTGGAGGAGGAGTAGCTGCTGTAGACAGTTATCTTTTGGGGATTCATCTTGGTTATCTTTTTATTGGTGCTTATTCTATCTCTGAGGAAGTTGCGGGGTTTTTCACTTTCTTGGTTTTCCCCAGTGAAATGCTTTGTGTCTCTTGTCTCTTGTCTCTTGTCTCTGATGCTTGATATGTTGTACATGTTGTTATTTCAGTTAAAGATCCTAGATAATATTGAATTAAATGATGAAAAACTAACTTGCTATCAGAGCTATCCTGAAGGAAGGCATTGTATGGCATTTACGACACTTGTTGCACTTGCGACAAATTGGAAGCTAGGGCTTCGTATAGTAAAAATCAGTCGTCGTGGAACTTTCGCTATAACTCTGTTTTGGTGAAGGTTCAGGATCTGAAACGTTTACAGGTAGAATATCAAATCTGCATGTACCTTGTTTCCGAAGATCAACCTCATATTCATTGTACTTTGTGAGATATGATTCGTACAAGTTAGGGTTTCTGCCTCTTCCAGAATGAAGTCCTAAATAGGTGACCTAGGAAAAAAGGTGATATCTCGGGCTAGGAAGCTCTAAATGGAATTCCATAAAATGTGACAGTTAGGCCATAAACTAAAGATTCACAGGTCCCGGTTTCAAAGGACAGAGTTGAAACAATGATACGTGGAACTCCATACAAGTTTGGTATACTTTTTTATCCCATAAAAAGGTCACGTTGCGACAATTGGCATATCTCTTTCTTGGAGAATCCATTAAAGATCAGATCTGTGGGGTTGGAAATATGATAGGTCAGTCTACCACAGGCCAAAGTTTCAGACCCTGAGGATCCAAAATTTCAGAGATACATTAGAAACAATATGGAATATATTTCTATCCAAACAGAATTGGATTTTGAGCACTTTCATTTTTGGTTTGTCACTGTTGCGGGAAATTAGGGTTTCTGCAAAAGTTGGAATATTTAGAATTTGAGACCACAGCTGGATGTTGCTCATCAAAATTGAAATTTAGAGAACAAGATTGAATTTTTTGGTTGGGTAGAACCCCAGGCTCTATCAAACCCTAGTTCGGGATTTTGACCAGAAAACTAGAATTTGATAGAAGTTGCAGATCTGAAACTTTCAAAGTCAATTTTGTGGGGTCAAATTTTAGAGATTTCAAAATTAAAGTATACCAGCTTGATCATCTCAGCAAGGTGCATCTTTTCATCCAATCAAAAGTTTGAAATTTCAAGTTTGGATTTTTAGGGTTTCTCTGTCAAACCCTAGCCAACTCTGGCAGATCCAATTTCAGCAAATCAAAGTGGATTGGGTTAATCCTAGAAGAGAATGAATTGGACACCTACATAAGTGAAGAAGTTCTAGCTCCAGAGGGAGATGAGGCTAAGGCCTTACAAGTAATCTACAAGTATTACTTGAGGAGATACAGGTATGTTTTTAAATATGTTCATGATTAAGTTTATGATATGTTTTTCTTCATATTATTAAGGTTCGTACAATATTGATTAATTTTAGACTTGTCTTATCACCTTAGTAAAAGTATGAATGCATGTGAATGATAGAAGACATTCATTGATTAGGGTTATGACACTTATGATTGTACTAATGCACTATGGTGTTGTATGAGGATAATGGTGTCCACTAACGTGAAAGGTATAGCAAGAAAGACAAATCAAGTTCTAGACCATGGTGGCATGAATACAAAGACTCATCCATAGCCATTGATCACATAGAAGCTCTACCTACGAGGTATGTATATTTGGTTCTACATTGCTTAACTTATGAGATATGCAGGTTACTAGCACAAGGTCTCTAAATCATTGAAGAAAACAAAGAAGACATTGTTTTGGTATGTTAGTGACGCAAGTCACCCTGCGGGATACTTTCTTGCTTAACAATACACACGACACAAACCACAATGCTTACATAAACAAGGTGTAAAACAAGATGCCAGGAGTGGCTTATATTACTTCTCTGAAATCGGTTACAATGTAAAATAACTATAAGAAAATAACTAACAACGATCGGCCTCAGTCGTTACAACTTAGAAGTAACTGTGGTGTGTTCTCCCTATGTGTCGACCTCACCCTCTCTTGGTTCGCCATGAAACTCTGAGCTGTGGTTCGATCTCAACTCACTGCTCTACAGCCGGTGTGACTCTTCACAACTCTCTCAGCTCTGCTCTTTTCTCTCGCTCTGCCTCCTCTAAGACTGAAGGCCTTCTCTCCCTGTTCTACTATGTTGGGTGTTGTTCTTAAGACGATTACAATCCCGAGAAACGCTTTTCCCTCTATTCGCCAATCCTGTCAAATCTTACGAACCTGCACTATCAGCTTCTAGCCGTGTTGTACAGCTTTTTTCCATGACATCCCCTATCATGTCCTTCACCAACTCACAATAACTATAATAACTTCCTCAGCAACCCCGAACGGCTACTAGGTACAGTTCCTTGACTTTCTGACTGACTGCTACAGCAGTCAGTCACATCTTGACTTTCCTGTCGGTTCAATCCTTTCTCAATTACACTTGGCTTTGCCAAATCCTGTTGCGTCGTAGTTTGACCACTTGTCGACTACCCGACAGCTTACGTCGCTCATCGTCTATCGACCATTCCTTGTCAATCTTCGACCTCTCGCGACATCCGCTGATCTTTCAGTCGACCGCACCCTGACTGTTTCTGCCCGACTTGTTGACTTCGAAAAGTCAACCTGCTCTCTGCACCAGTGGTCATCAGAACTCCCACTGGTCGGTTCCCTTCAGTTGATCAACTTCGACTGATTTTCCTAGGCCTCGATGCTCCTGCATCAGACTCCCCAGGTGAAAAAGAATTCAACTGCTCCGTCAGTCTCCTGACCTCTTCTTCAGAAATCCATGTCGCTTCCTGCAACTTATCATTTGTCCATCACACCAAGTATTCCTTCATGCGCGATCTACGAGTATGCCCTACTTCACATTCATCGATTACTTCTGCAATCCCTTCTTTACGTCGGTCTAGAATCTGTTCTGTCCAGTCGATACTAGTTCCTTCCCCCTGTCTGCTGCTTAACCCTTCTTCAAATTTGTACAGGTCTGAGACATTAAACATTGCTGAAATGTTCAAGTCTTCCGGCAATTCTAACACATATGCGTTGTCCGAAATATTCTTCAGAATCCTACATGGTCCTATCTTTTTCAGCTTCAGCTTGTTGTATGTTCCTGTCGGAAATTGCTCCTTCCGCAAATAGGCATATACTAAGTCTCCTTCTTGGAATGACAGTAGCCTCTTTCTCCGGTCGGCTCGCAACTTGTAGGCCGCATTACTCTTCTCGATGCATTTTTGCACATTCTCATGAACCTCATGCATATGCTCTGCGAATGATTCTGCATCCGCACTCTTCCTAGTTTCTATCGGCAATTCGACCAAATATACCACTACATGTGGTATCCTCCCTTGAACAATCTGGAATGGGCTCAATCCTGTCAATCGATTCACAGAATTGTTATATGCAAACTCTTCCTGTGCCAACACATTTTCCCACTGCTTGGGTCTGTCGGCCGCTAAACATCTCAGAAGGTTTCCCAAACTTCTGTTCACAACCTCGGTTTGTCCGTCCGTCTGCAGATGATGTGCCGATCTAAACTCTAATTTCGTGTTGAGTTTCTTCCATAGGGTCCTCCAGAAATGCCCCATGAATTTCATATCCCGATTCGACGTGATACTCTTTGGCGACCCATGCAACCTGACTATTTCCTTGAATAATAGTACAGCGATCCCTGTGACATCACTTGTTTTCTTACATGGTATGAAATGTGCCATCTTCGAAAATCTGTCAACTACAACAAATATTAAGTCGCTCTCCTGCTGAGTCCTTGGTAATCCTAACACAAAATCCATGCTAAGATGCTCCCACGGGTTCTCTGGTACCAGTAATGGTGTATACAACCCTGTGTTCTGACTCCTTCCTTTTGCCAACTGGCAAATTTGACATTGTCGAACCCATCTTCCGACATTTGTCAACATCCTTGACCAAAAATACTTCTCTTCAACTAGTGCTTTGGTCTTGTCAATCCCAAAGTGGCATGCTAATCCGCCATTATGAAACTCTCAGATTAGGCTCTCTCTCACCGATCCTCTGGGAATACACAGCTGACTTCCCCTCAATAGGTAACCTCCTTGAATGAAATAACTCAAATATGGAGTTCTGTCAATTCTCCAAGGCTCACGACAAGCCTTCCATGCTTTCGCAAAATATTCGCCTGTCTCATGCTCCGTCTTTATCGACTCTATCCCTGTTGCCTGAACAGTCATCGTGCCCAACAGCGCAACTCTCCGGCTCAATGCGTCGGCAACTTTGTTTAACTTTCCCGACCTATGTCGCAACACGAATGTATATCTCTGGAGCAGCTCCACCCACTTCATGTGTCTCTGATCCAATTTCGACTGAGTATTCAGATACCCCAGTGCTTGATGGTCTATGTATAACACAAACTCCTATGTCAACAAATAATGCCTCCATTTGTTCAATGCTTGTATGATAGCATAAAATTCTTGGTCATAGACCGAATATTTCCTCTTTGCTCCATTCAATTTTTCACTAAAGAATGCAATTGGTTGGCCTTCCTATCTCAACACTGCTCCAATTGTTGTTCCACTCGCATCACAATCAACCTGGAAAACTTTGTCAAAGTTTGGGAGCACCAACACTGGGCTCTCAATGACCTTTTGAATCCTTTAATTTGTCAAAAGCTTCCTGGGCCTTATCCATCCACTTGAACTCGCCCTTCCTCATGCATTCTATCAATGGTGCACAAATCCGACTAAACCCCCGAATGAACTTCCGGTAGAAACTAGCAAGTCCATGGAAACTTCTCACTGCAGTCATACTTGTCGGTTCCGCCCAATATACTATTGCCTTCACCTTCTCAAGGTCCATCTCCAACCCTTTACCTAAAATTACAAATCCCAAGTACACTAATTCCTTCTTCATGAAGAAACACTTTTGCAGGTTGATCATCAGCTTCTCTTCCTGCAATTTATGTAATACTTGTCGGACGTGATCCAAATGTTCTGACTTGGTCCGACTGAAAATCAAAATGTCGTCTAGATAGACTATGACAAACTTTCCTAAGAATGGTTTCAGCACTTCACTCATCAGTCTCATGAATGTACTAGGTGCATTAGTCAATCCAAACGGCATGACTAACCACTCATATAACCCTTCTCTCGTTTTGAATGTTGTCTTCCATTCATCTCCTTCTTTGACCCTAATCTGGTGATACCCACTCTTCATGTCTAATTTCATGAAGTATGTCACTCCACTCAGGAAATCCATCAAGTCATCCATCCTTGGCAATGGGAATCGATACTTGATTGTGATCATGTTGATGGCTCTGGAATCGGTACACATTCTCCATTCCTCGCCCTTCTTTGTTGTCAATACTGCTGGTACTACACACGGGCTCAAACTTTCTCAGATCAATCCCCTGTCCAACAAGTCTTGGACCTGTCAGTTGAGCTCCTGTCCCTCTGTTGGACTAATCCTATAAGGTGCCTTTTTTGGTAGACTCGAACCTAAAATCAAGTCGATCTGATGGGATATGCTCCTTGTCAGCAGCAATCCCGTCGATTTCTCATCAGCCATTATGTCCCGAAACTCATCAAGAAACTCCTCGACTTCGACTGGAATGTTCTCCATGTTGGTCGTTCCTACGACATATGGTCCTTTTGGAATGATTGCATAACATCTCGACTATTTTTCCTCCTCTGCGAGGAATTCCTTAGCAGTGCTCATCAACACTCGCTTTTCCCAAAGATTGCTCTCACCGTCCCTCGGCTTAAGAGTCCTTTTCACGCCATTCTTCCACACTGTGACTGTGTTAGCTCGACCATCATAGATCATCTTATGATCATATTGCCATGGTCTCCCTAACAACAGATGGCATGCATCCATGGGAACTACATCACACAGTACACTATCCTCCAATCCTTCAACTCTGAAGTTGATCAGGCATTGGTTGGTCACCTTAACATGGTGTCCTTTCTATAACCATGAGATCTTGTAAGGGTGTGGATATTCTCGACATTTCAACCCGACCTTGTCGATGACTTCTGTTGACACAAGATTCTTTGTACTCCCACCATCAACTATGGTCTTGCAACACCATTCTCCGATCCACACCTTCGTTCAAAAGATCACCTTCCATTGTGCTGGTTCCATCGGATCACGTTGATCTTCCTAGATCAAGGCTCTCTGAACTGTCAGATTCTGGTTCTTCTTTTTCTCACTTCCACTACTATCTAATGCCGATTCTTCCCTCTCGTCGACTTAATCATCCTTTCGACTTCTAGGTTTCGACTCTTCTGCAGTATGTAGGTTTTCTGGACATTCATATGCCTTGTGTCCCATTCATTAACATTTGTAAAAGATTATGGCTGGTCTGTTAGCTCCCTTCTTGTCGAATGGACCACTTCGACTATACGCGCCTTGACTGCAGTTCTCACGACCATCGCATCGGTTCTCTTGCACTCTTTCTTTCATCGATGTCCCTTCTGTGCATCGACTATCTTTGACACCTTCTTTTCTATAACCGTTACTTTTACCTTTCACGGAGACAGTCTTTGCACCCCGACCAGTCATCCTGCCTCTGGTCACTGCGGACTTCCTCGACAGTTTCTCTTCCGCCTTCAGAGCTAGCTGATAGGCTTCTTCGACTGCCCTGAACCTTGACATGCTGAGTTCATCCTAAATAGCATACTTCAAGACGTTTACATATCTGGCGACAGCTCCTTCTCCTTCACCAGTTTGTCCTGACCGAATCGACAATCGGTAGAACTCCTCCATGTACTCTTTCATGGTCATTTCCTTCTGTCGAAAGTTTTGTAGCTTTCGAAACAAGGAAACCACATAGTCGTTTGGCAAGAACGTCCCCTTCAACTTGGCAACCATTTTGTCCCAAGACTTGATTTTCTCCTTGCCTTTCTTGAGTCTGTCAGCCTGTACATTGTCCCACCATAATGAGTCATGACCCTTCAACCTTAGACATGCAGTCTTAACCCACTTAGGATCCTCGATCTTCTCTACGTCAAAGTATTTCTCCATCTCTCTGAACCAGTCGATCAAGTCTTCTGGGTCGAGGATTCCCGAGTACATACGCACATCTATCTTCGCCCGACCTCTCATTTCTGTCAGAAGCTTGATGAGTTTTTCCTCTGGTTCTTTTGCTGCAGCTTCCCGAGCTTCCATTTCTTCGACTTCCTCGTCGCTGTGGTCCAGTGCTTTAGAAATGAAAGCATACCTTTGGTTTTCTTTGATTGCTGCAACTTCATTTGTCAAAGTCCACATCGTTTGGATGCATTTGTCAAACATCTCACGATCCACTGTGATAGCTGTGCCATGCGCTCTTCGTCCTCGGACGTTAATGCCTCTATGAGCCATTTCAACCTTCGCTAAAAAATCTCCAACCGGACTCACTTCCGGGCTCTGATACCAACTAACGCAAGTCAGGTTGGTATAGTCATCTTCTCCAATCGAACTCGCTTCCGGGCTCTGATACCAACTGACGCAAGTCAGGTTGGTATAGTCGTCTTCTCCAACCGGACTCGCTTCCGGGCTCTGATACCAACTGATGCAAGTTAGGTTGGTATAGTCGTCTTTGAGAAAATCCTCACAGTAGATCTAAGAGATGATGTATACCTCACAAGAGTAATTATGATTAAGCAGGAAAATAGAAGAAGAGTATGGACAAATAAATAGTACAATGGTAGAGAGGATTCGAATGCCTAAGGTGGCATTTCGAATTAGCCTCTCAGAGTGATCATAATATCAATTGAGTGTCATCGGAGCACAACTAGGTGTCCTCATGATCATCGGAGCGCAACTGGAAGTCTTCATCATCATCAGTGGAGTCATCAATCCTCAAGTAACTGTCAACCATCAGTAAAACTAACTCTGGTAGGTGTAACTAAGTGTAACTCAATGTAACTAAGTGTAACTAACTGTAACTGACTGTAACTGACTGTAACTGAGTGTAACTGAGTGACAACTGGACTTGTAGGTGAAGAAGGGCGAGTTGCTCCCTAAAATCAAGGAAGAAGGGCGCATTAAGCAACTAGAGGGCTAAAATTGAATAGTGAGAAGCTCCTGGGGGTTGGCTAACTGAAGGATAGGTGCTGGACTGATGACTACGATGCATGCAAACCCTAGAAGGCATGCAAACCCTAAAGGTGCATGCATGACTGAAAATGTAAAGGATCAAAATATTGGTGGGACTAGGATGGAGTATAGGAATATCCTAATAGTCTTCTCCAACCGGACTTGCTTCCGGGCTCTGATACCAACTGATGCAAGTCACCCTACGGGATACTTTCTTTCTTAACAATACACACGACACAAACCACAATGCTTACACAAACAAGGTGTAAAACAAGATGCCAGGAGTGGATTATGTTACTTCTCTGAAATCAGTTACAATGTAAAATAATTGTAAGCAAATAACTAACTATGATCGGCCTCAGCCATTACAACTTAGAAGTAACTATGGTGTGCTCTCCCTGTGTGTCGACCTCGCCCTCTCCTAGTTCGCCATGGAACTCTGAGCTATGGTTTGATCTCAACTCACTGCTCTGCAGCCGGTGTGACTCTTCACAACTCTCTCGGCTCTTCTCTTTTCTCTCACTCTACCTCCTCTAAGACTGAAGGCCTTCTCTCCCTGTTCTACTCTGTGGGTGTTGTTCTTAAGATGATTACAATCCCGAGACATGCGTTTCCCTCTGTTCGTCGATCATTCCAAATCCTGCGAACCTGCACTGTCAGCTTCTAGCCGTGCTATACAGCTTCTATCCATGATGTCCCCTGTCATGTCCTTCACCAACTCGTAATAACTGTAATAACTTCCTCAGCAACCCCGAACGGCTACTAGGTACAGTTCCTTGACTTTCTGTCCTTCCGACCCTGCTACAGCAGTTAGTCACATCTCGACTTTCCTATTGGTTCACTCCTTTCTCAATTACACTTGGCTTCACCAAATCCTATCGCTTCGTAGTTCAACCACTTGTCGACTACCCGACACCTTACGTCGCTCGTCGTCTATCGACCATTCCCTGTCAATCTTCGACCTCTTGCGACATCCACTGATCTTTCAGTCAACCGTACCCCGACTATTTCTGCCTGACTTGTTGACTTCGACAAGTCAACCTGCTCTCTGCACCAGTGGTCATCGGCACTCCCGCTGGTCGGTTCCCTTCGGTCAATCAACTTCGACTGATCTACCTAGGCCCCAATGCTCCTACATCAGTTAGACATATCTCGCAAACATGATAACTAGGTATTTTTTTTTCTTATATCAAGTTAGAATCCTACCTTATGTTAGGATCTCATATAAGTATAACTTTTTTATGATTGATAATGATTATTCATGAAGTTATAAGTTTGAGTAATCATGGGTTTATGTATATTATGCTTCTTACTTTGATTAATGTTATGACAAACCAGAAGAGTCCTATGGTCAAATAAGAATATGCATGAGTAAAAGAAGTCCTCCCTGAAGCCTTGAATACTAATGCTTATGATAAATTATCTGTGTATGAAATGACAATGACCATACATGTTTAAGATTATTTAGAATTATAATGTTTTGATGGTATTGAGGTTATACTAATGAATATATGATTACGTATGAGATCTTGAGGATGACACAATGATGACACTAGTGCACACTTAAGCATGCAAGTGATATAGGATGAATAGAAGTTCAAAGACATATAATCATAATGATATCATAAGGGAAGCAAAGATCAAGAGGGGACACACTCCAGTAGTTCCTGCAAGGAAGCAATGATTGAGAGGGAGTCCACCCAACAACCAAACAAAGATAAGTATTTGAATTGTGATTTCTTGTATATATGATTACTTAAATAATGTTGTTCAGTCATGTACATACTTATGTTCCTATATTTAGGATGTATATTATGCATTTTAGAAAAGTTGCATTAATGAACAAGATACTGCTAATATGCAAGTAATGGGTAAGTGACCTATGGTACTGTACAACATTCCATTGCTACTTATCTAGAATGAAACTTCTTTGCTGACATGTTGGGATTTGTGCACACTCTTAACATTGTTCTGGCAGAGATGGAAGGCATCTAGAAAGTTACAGGATATGAATAAATGTTGTATTCAAGCGTTGGCTAAGATAATTGCATGACTGTATGACATATATATTTATGTGTAAGAATTTGTTCTGAAATCTATGAGATGTTTATAATCATGCAATTGAAGTTATCTTGTAGAAAAGATCATGTACAATCACCTACAAAAAAAGGACAACGACATATGTTCCAGCAACAGGAAAACTACCTATTGAAGATATTGAAGAATCTGAAGTTCCCAGGATTCGGGATATAATAATGGAAGGATGCCATGATCAAGGAGTACCAAGTCGATCATGAAGAATGATGTTTGGGATACGGCCCCAAGACCAGAAGGGAAGTCTGTTGTGACTTCCAAGTGGATCTACAAGATCAAGCATGCTACAGATGGAAGCATAGAGAAATACAAGTCAAGGTTTGTGGCTCGTGGCTTCTCCCAGAAAGAAGGGATAGATTATGAAGAGACTTTTTCACCTGTAGCTAGATACACTTCCATCAGAACAGTACTTGCTCTAGCTGTAGTGATGAAGTGAAAGATACACCAAATGGATGTCAAAACAACTTTCTTGAATGGTGTAGTTGAAGATGAAGTGTATGTGGAGCAGCCACTCGGTTTTGAGACACATGACATGGAGTCATATATGTGCAAATTGAAGAAGGCCTTGTACAATTTGAAACAAGCACTCGAGACATGGTATGGAAGGATTGATAGCTTCCTAACTAGTTTGGGCTTTATGAAGAGTAAAGCGGATTCCAACCTTTACTACAAGGTTGAGGAAAGCAATCCAGTGATACTCCTACTATATGTGGATGACCTGTTTCTGATAGGTGAGGATAAGTTGATTGCCGACATGAAGAGGAAGCTTCCTGTTGAGTTCAAGATGAAGGACTTGGGTATGATGCATTACTTTCTAGGTATGGAGGTGTGGCAGAGTACAGATGGAATCTTCCTTGGACAATGGAAGTATACAGTAGATATCTGTAAGTGGTTCGGGATGATGGACTACAAGGCCATGGCCACACCTATGGCATCAAACCTGAAGCTATTGAGTGATGCTTCATCAGAGTTGATTGATGCCCTGATGTATCGTCACATGATTGGGTCCTTGATGTACCTAACGAACACGAGACCAAATATTTGCTTTGTGGTGAACACATTGAGCTAGTTCCTGATGGATCCTAGACATGTTAACCTGATTGTTGTAAAGCATATTCTGAGGTACCTGAAGGGTACGGTTGACTATGGGCTCAAGTATGATGCGAATCAAAAGTTTAACCTGGAGGTTTATGCTGATTCAGATTGGGCAGGCAGTGCTGTAGATAGGAAGAGCACTTCGGCGTGTTGCTTCAATATGGGATTAGGTGTGATTTCTTGGTTTAGTAGGAAGCAATCCTGCATAGCACTGAATACAGCCGAAGCAGAGTATGTTGCAGCTTGTTTGGCCAATTGTGAGGAAGTATGGCTAACGAAGCTACTGTGTGATTTATTTGATCTCCAGTTGGATGCTACTTGTATATATTGTGACAACCATAGTTGTGTGAAGTTGTCAGAGAACCCAGTGCTCCATGACAAGTCGAAGCATATCAAGATCAAATATCACTATATCAGGGATGTGGTGCAGAGAGGAGAAGTGAAGCTCTAGTATGTTGCGACAGATGAACAGATTGCAGATGTGTTGACCAAACCACTAGCCAAAGTGAAGTTTGAGTACTTTAGAGAGAGGCTTGGTGTTCTTAAGATAGAAGATACTTCGAGGAGGAAGTGATGGGACACATTTGCAGGAGCCATTCCAAGCATGGTGGTAGGAGGATCATTCCCATGGTTGTGGATGTAAGAGTTGTGTGATGAGCATCAAGACGATGCTCCGAATATTGCTATGATGATCAGATTGATCATGTGTGATGAGTATCAGGACGATGCTCCAGATGATATGCGCCAGGACGATGCTATGATGATGATCATGTTGATCGTGTGTGATGAGCATCAGGACAATGCTCCAGATGATATGCATCAGGACAATGCTATGATGAGCATTAGATTGATGCTCCAGATGTTGTACATCAGGATGATGTATTGTATGATGATGATTAGGACGATCATATGTGATGAACATCAAGTCGATGCTCCAGATGTTGTGTATCAGGAGGATGTATTGTATGATGATGATCAGTATGATCATGAGCATCAGGATGATGCTCCATGCGAAGAATATAATCAGTGGGATCATGAGTATCAGGATGATACTTTGTGGTCATGGACAGGTTGTGCAGTTGCATAGAAAAGATACTAGAGATATAGACAGGTTGTGCTCGGCATAGAAAATATCCTGGGATGCTCTTTAGAGATCTTGCAGGATGCAAGATACTCTTTTAATGTTTTGCAAGTTCACATGTAAAATATCCTCAAGATCCGGATAGGTTGTGCTAGGCATGGAAAAGATCCTGGGATGCTCTTTAGAGATCTTGTAGGTTGCAAGATACTCTTTTAAGGTTTTGTGAAGGTCACATGTAAATGATCCTGTTAAATTTTCAAAATTTACTTCAATCTGATCAAGGATCTTAACTGAGAGAACAACATGTACAACAAATCTACCGCATATCAATCATGGACACAATAATGCAAGCACACAAGAGACACAAAGTTTACTTTGGGAAAACCATAAAGGTGAAAAACCCTAATAACTTCCTTAGAGATAGATAGAGCAATGATACAACTAGAATACAAGAGATAGTCTTATCCTAGCAGTAGAGCCTCCTCCTCACAAGTGCGCCACTTTCCGAATGAGAGAAGTGTGAGAGTGAATGATCAAATAGAGATCTCCCGATCTCTATTTATACTTGTTCTGTCCTTCCCAATAAACTAATGGGGCCTACATGTCTAGCTTAACCCATGGTTAACTTAATACAGGGCGACCCCACACTTGGTGGTCTAATACCCCTTTGACCCACATGGACGACTCCCAATAGGGTGGTCTAATAACCCTTCGACCCACATGACTTATACAGGGACAACCCCAACAAGGTGGTCTAATAACCATCAAGTAAAAGTTACGACACTTACAATATAAATGATGACACTTCCGTATAGAGGAATAATACCAGCTCTATAGTAGTACAAAATACATATATGAAATACATGGGTGAAATACATTCCGAAGTTACATATACATCAACAGTCCCTCTTAACTAGGAAGGTATTTCTCGACACAGATCTGCTAGCACAAGTCTTCTTCTCTAGATCATCATCAGCGAATCATCATCCTCGAATCATCGTCATCATCACTGTTGCTGCTATCTCAATCAATCTCTGAATATACTTGTCATAGGAAGTTCTACATAGCCAGTCCTTCTTCATACTGGATGTAGGCCCACCACCTGCAGGTCTTCATCATCACTGGCCATACTGTGGAATCCTCAAGACTTATTACGTGCGTCACAAAACCTTTAAGGAGTCTCTTGCCTAGCAAGAACCCTAAAGAGCATCTGAGGCCTTTTTCATCCTGTCCAGATCTCCAATACTTATTACATGTGACCCCATCACAAAACCTAGCAAGAGCATCTCAGGATGTTACAGGTACACAACTCCAACCTGAAATCTCCCCAGGGCACAAATTACATGTGGTCACCACAAAACCTAGCAAGAGCATCTTAGGATGTTACGGGTACACAACTCCAACTTGAAATCTCCCCAGGGCACAAATTACATGTGGTCATGGAAAAACCTCGAAAGAGCATCTCAGGATGTTACGGGTACACAACTCCGACCTGAAATCTCCCAGGGCACAAATTACATGCCATAGGACAAAACCTCACAAGAGCATCTCAGGCTGTTATGGGTACACAACTCCGACCTGAAATCTCCCAGGGCACAAATTACATGTCCTCCCAGAGTAATGTCTCGAAAGAGCATCCCAGGCTGTTACGGGTACACAACTCCAACCTATAGGATCTCCCAGACATGCTCATCTGCACAACCTGATCCACGGCCACAAAGTATCATCCTGATACTGATCATACATCATCCTGATGTACACATGATCATCCTGATCATAATCACTGCAACATCCTGCTGCATGTCATCTGGAGCATCATCCTGAAGCTCGTCATCTATGATCATCCTGATCATACATTGCATCCACCCGATGCATACCAAGTATCTACCTGATACATATCATCATACATGATCTACCTGATCATACAATGTATCCACCTGATACATACACAAATACATGATCCACACAATGTATCCACCTGATACATATCAACATACATGATCTCAGTATCCACCTGATACATATACAGATACATGGTCCAAGCATCCAACATGATGCATATACAAAATACATACAAATGATCCAACTGATCATATCTAACATCCAACATGATGCATATATACATAAATGATCCAACTGATCATAACAAGCATCCAATATGATGCAATGATCCAAATTATCATAACAAGCATCCAACATGATGCATATACATATACAGAGTAGTAACTGGAGCATCGTCCTGATGCTCATCATCCATGATCCTCCTAATCATCATAGCATCATCCTCTTCAGATCATCTCATCGTCCATGAAGCACAACCCAGATGCAGATCATCCAGCACTTACACCACCGACATGGGAGAACACATCTACCACCATTCGGGGAAGGCTCCAGCCCTTACTTTTTCACCATGGGAGAACAAATCTACCACCAGGTGAAAAATGGCTTCAGCCCTTACATCTACACCATGGGAGAACACATCTACCACCATGTGAGAATGGATCAGCAATTACATCATGACCATGGGAGAACACACCAACCATGTCAGAAAAGCTCATATGCATCTGCATCTTCCGAACTCATCACTTCCTTTTGGAAGGAACCCCGATCTGAAGTGCACCAAGCCTCTCTCTGAAGTACTCAAACTGCACTCTGGCCAATGGCTTGGTCAATACATCTGCAACCTGTTCATCCATCGCAACATACTCTGCTTCGGCTGTACTCAGTGCTATGCAGGACTGGTTCCTGCTAAACAAAGAGATCACACCTGATCCCTATATGCAGCACTAACTGCCCAATCTTAATCAACATAACATTGTAGGTTAAACTTTTGATTCGCATCATACTTGAGCCCATAATCAATTGTACCCTTCAGGTACCTCAGAATATGCTTTACAACAACCAGGTGAACACTCCTCGGATCCGTCAGGAACTCGCTCAATGTGTTCACCGCAAAGCAAATATCTGGTCTCGTGTTCATCAGGTACATCAAGGACCCAATCATCTGATGATACATAGTGATATCAACCAGCTTAGATGAAGCATCACACAGAAGATTCAGGTTCGATGCCATAGGTGTGGCCATAGCCTTGTAGTCCATCATCCCAAACCTCTTCAGGATCTCTACTGCATACTTCCCTTGTCCAAGGAAGATTCCATCTGCACTCTGCCACACCTCCATTCCAAAAACAAATAGTGCATCATCCCCAAGTTCTTCAACTCGAACTCGGCAGCAAGCTTCCGCTGCATGTCAGCAATCAATCTATCCTCACTTGTTACAAACAGGTCATCCACATAGTAGTATCAATGGATTTCCTTCCTCAACCTTGTAGTAAAGGTTGGAATCCGCTTTATTCTTGGTAAAGCCCAAACTGGATAGAAAGCTGTCTATCCTACCATACCAAGTTCTGAACATATATGACTCCCTGTCATGTGTCTTAGAACCAAGTGGCTTCTCCACATACACTTCTTAATCAACTACACCATTCAAGAAGGCTGTCTTGAAATCCATCCGGTGTATCTTCCACTTCATCACTGCAGCCAGAGCAAGTACTGATCTAATGGAAGTGTATCTGGCTGCAGGAGTAGAAGTATCTATGCTACCACCTGCAGCATGCTTGATCTTGTAGATCCTCTTGGAAGTCACTACAAACTACCCTTTAGGTCTTGGGACTACATCCCAAACATCTTCATGATCGACTGGTACTCCTCGATCATGGCATTCTTCCTAGATCCTGGGAACTTCAATATTTTCAATAGATAACTTTGTTGCTTGAACAAATGTTGTAGTCCTTCTTTTGTAGGTGATGGTATACAATCTTTCCTACACAACAAGTTAAATTGCATGATTAGAAAACATCTCATAGTTTTCAGAACAAATTCTTACACATAAAGAAATATGTCACACAGTCATGCAATTATTTTAGCCAATGCTTCAATACAACATTTATCCATATCCCGTAACTTTCTAGATGCCTTCCAATCTCTACCAGAACATTATTAAGAGTGTGCACAACTCCCAACATGTTAGCAAAGAGGTTTCATTCTAGATAAGCAACAGTGGAATGTTGTACAGTGCCATAGGCCACTTATCCATCAAATGCATATTAGTAGTATATTGTTCCATAATGCAATCATTCTAATATGCACATTACATATCCTAATTCTAGGAACATAAGCCTATACATCATTGAACAATTTTATTTAAACAAACAAATATGTAATAAATGGTAATTAAAATACTTATCTTTGTTTGTTTTTTGGGTGGACTCCCTCTGAGTCTTTGCTTCCTTGCAGGAGCTGCTGAAGTAGCTTCTTCTACACCTTTAAGTTGTGGAATGTAGAAGGATGCTCAACTCCCTCTAGATATCTGCATCCTTGCAGGAACTACTGGAGTGAGCTCCCTCTTGATCTTTTCTTCCTGGATTACCTGTCCTTGAACCTATATTCATCCTAGGTCCGTATGCATACTTATTAGTATCATGATTGTGTTATCCTTGTAATCTCATACATTTATTAGTATATTCTCAATACTATCAAAACACAATAATCTTAAGCATGTATAGTCATGATCATTTCAAACAGAAATAATAAGCATTATTATTCAAGGTTTCAGGGAAGTCTTCTTTTACTCATTCATATTCTTATTTGATCGGAGGATTCTTCTGGTTAGTTAAATCATCAATCAAGATAAGATATATAATATGCATAAAACTCGTTTTTACTCAAACCTATACCTTCATGATTCTTTTGGTTAGTCATATCATCAATTATGGTAAGAAACATAATATGCATACAACCATGACTATTCAAACCTATGACTTCATGAATAATCACTATCAACAACACAACAGTATAAGATCCTAACAGAAGGTAGGATTCTAGTTTGATATAGGAAAAACATATCTGGATTAGCATGCTAACTAGTTATGTCTGACATACCCGCATAATGTCTTCTGCTTCTCTTTAGTGACTTGTGCTAGTAACCTGCATGTCTTATAAGTTAACCATTGTAGAACCAAGTTATACATACCTCATAAGTAGATCTTCTATGTGATCCATGACAATGGATGAATCTTTGTCTTCATGTCACCATGATCATATGTTCTTGAAGTAGAACATGATTTGTCTTTCTTTGTGTACCTTTTATGTTAGTGAACAACATAAACCTCATACAACATCACAATGCATTAGTACAATCATAAGTGTCAAAACCTTAATCAATGAATATATTCTATTAAGGTGATACGACAAGTCTAGTAATTAATCAAGATTGTATTGTAATGATATGAAGACAAACATATCATAAACTTAACCATGAACAAAATTCGAGACATGCCTGTAAGCCATACCTGTCAAGATTGCTTATAATCTTCTTATGGAAGACCTTAGCCTCATCTCCCTCTGAGACATGAACTTTTTCACTTATGCAGGTGACCAATCCATCATCTTCTAGGATTAACCCAATCCACTTGATTTGCAAGAACTAGACCTAGAGCTCGATTAGGGTTTGTCAGAGAAACCCCAAAAATTCAAACTTTGAATTTCAAACTTCTGAAAGGATAGAAATATGCACCTTGATGAGCTGATAAAGCTAGTATATTTAAAGGTCTATAGATGATATTGGCTTGGAATATATGGATTTATAGAAATCAAAGTATTTTTTAAGACAAAATGTTCTCGCCTCTATCATGTGACATCAACTGTGCATCAACTTTGGGAAGCTATCCCCAAATCTCCACTAAAAAAAACAAGACAGATCAAAGAGGAAGTAATTGATAAGGAAGTGTCATGGAGCTACTTTGACAGAGCTGCTCTGGAAAAAAGAGGAAGATGTGGACCTAGTGGAACCCTTTTTGAAATAGGGATCAAATTTAGTTACAAGGTAGGTCTGGGAGAAGGAACAAATAATTATGCAGAAGTATCAGCCCTGAAATTGTTACTCATTCTTGCAGTGGAAAATGATATAA
Source organism: Larix kaempferi (assembly GCA_027924585.1). NCBI lineage: Eukaryota > Viridiplantae > Streptophyta > Pinopsida > Pinales > Pinaceae > Larix > Larix kaempferi. The sequence continues at coordinate 17,174,811 of BSBM01000073.1, forward strand.
AGACGATTCAAGTGTTTGGCGATGCCAATATTGTCATAGACTGGCTCAAAGATGAAAAAATGCCATAATATATTTTTACATCCTTTATTAGAAGAGCCAATTGTTAGCTTGATATGGGGGAACTGGTCGACTATGGAGGAATTGAAGTAACTCAAATTGCTGGTAAATAGGTTTATGTCGAGGGAAGAAAGGTTTTTTTGTTCTACCAGGTAGGAAATATACTATTAGGGATGGGTAGGCTATTTTCTTTTGATCTCTGATTCCTTCACAAAACAGAGAAATGCACTCCATTAATAAGAAATTTTGAAATTCAAATTTTCTCAATAAGTAGTCATACTGAAATAAATAGTCCATGTTTATTACGAAATTGATAGAGTTACTGCAAATATAAAATAAAACATTGGATAATGAATGATGTTTACAATAAATGTCGTGTCATGAGAGTGTATAAAATTTAAATATACATTGACTAGTCACAAGGTGAAGGGGAGTGTGACTCTTGATGTTTCATTAAACATCATTATTATTATTATGTTTGTCACACATACACTCCTATTTTAAACAGACTCATTATGTCTTATGAACCTGATCATCAATGTACTGTTGACTTATCAACATACCAGGTCTGTTTACGGCATGAAATACCACCCTTTAATGCCCATTAATCCGTTGATTCTGAGACAGGACTGGGATGTCTTCTCTACTGATGAAGGTAAGGCTCCAGATGTTGTTTCAAAACTAAAATAACACCCTCAACAACTGAGTCATCACCCTAATGTTGTGTTACTTATGCTTTTCACCATCACAATTAAAGAACATTTGTTTGGGTTCAGTATTAATGTTGATGTCAAACCCATTTCAAACATCTGAACTTTAATTGAGCCATCTTTAATTGTGTCCCCATTGATGCTATTAATCAAAAATAGAATGTTAAGATGGTTGCAGGATGAAGGCATGCTTCAGAAATGTGAGAGGGCATGTTGCCATTTTATACACACAAACCCCTCAGAACAGAGAATTTATTGCCCACGACTGCTTTTTGTCCCTACTTACTGGTGTTAAGACTGCTTAGAAGTTCCCACAACCAATGGAAACTTTTTATTGTTGTTATGTGACTGCTTGCAAGGGTAAGACTGCCCAGATCATTCTTCATGCATAGGACTGAAGGTATCATTCTTCTGTTTGGGGTGGGTGAGATTTGGAATTTTGGAGTGGTATACTTCCATAGCTAAAAAAAGTGTAGTAGTTGTAAGAAGGTTATATCTTTCACTATGGAGAGCAGCAGCTTATTGAAGTTTTCTTTCTTGTCTTGTGGAAGTAATAATCAATGAAATGGTCTTCACCAACATTTTCCAGGTATGGATATTATTGAATTAAAATATGAGTTCTGAGTTTCCTCTTATTTTTATGACTGCATGTGTAGAAATTTGGCTATTGTAAAATCATTGTGTGAATATAAATTCTGGAAATGAAATATATATCATACATCACCAAAACCCCCATGATAAACCCCTCCATAAGCATAAACAGTTAGGATACACCTACAGCAAGAGCTTTCTACAACAGCATCAAGCATTTTGCTTTTGTTTTGGAGCATTGGGAGCATATAGGCTTTTCTCACCTTAGTCACCTTTTTGCTTTGCATAGAGGCTTCTATCTATGCTAATAGATGTAGATTGTTATGGCTATCGTAGGATTTAATGCTCAGCCAACTTATTTCTCTTTTTGAAATTGGATTTATCTTCTTGTTTACAGCTTGGTGGTATTCATTTCCTGGCTTTTGCATTAGACTTTATAGCGATGGTTTCTGATACCGAAAGGCGTCATACTTCACAAATTACAAGGTTTGACACAAAACATATTCATTCTACATACCCATCCCAGATCCATTTCAGGGACAAATTTATTTAGGGTATGTTTCCCAGTTGATTGTTGTCTTTACCTAGAGCTAATACAGTTCCAAGCCATTCCAAGAAGAGAATTTAGTGATTCCCATGAAAAGTCCTTAACAAAAATTAATTGTAAAATGCAATCAAGTGAGCTTGACAATATAATGTCGGGCATATTTTGAAAACCTAATGTGTAGTCATCCAGCATTACTTGTATGTTAAATATTTAAACTTAGTATTTGATCATGTATGTGATTTATCTACTGGTTTGAGATGAAAGGGTGCTTGACTGGTATATATTCATTTCCTTGTGTTTACAAATATATGTTTCCTACTGACTTGGGAAGATAATTTAATTTTCACTGCAACAGTTTTTGTCTCCTATAAAATTTGGGCCTTCCATTCCACATTCATTTTTCCATTCCCTGCACTTGTTTTCACTACAACTAAATGATGCAAAAACTCGATCATATTTACTAATATTAAACTGTAGTGGTGCACTTAACATAGTAACTTCTATTTTGCAACTCTTGCTTGTATGTACCATGTATGTTTATGGTAGAACTCTTAAGCATATTATTGCTTAGAATATTTTAAAGAGCTTGATAGCCTCCTTTTCCAGATCGTTAAATCACTGCATGGCTTTTTGACATTTGGAAGAGCTAGATGATGATGACCTTGTAATCCTCACATTAGTGAATTTCTCTATAAAGGTGTTGAGATAGGATGTTGCGCTATATTATAAAAACTATTAGATCTAATCTTAAAATTATGCCAGGAATGTTGAAAAATGAGAAGCTACTCACAGAGAATAGCTCTCGAATTTTGAAATGGGTTGTGTGGTTAGAAAAAAAAATTGATTTTGAGGTCCAATATAAGCCTGGTTATTAAACATATTGATGCTTCCTTTCAAAACAAATCTTTTGCCCGGAAAGTTACAATAAGTGTATTATGATATAATACCTTAGTCAGCTTTCTGCTTTGCATAGAGGCTTCTATCTATGCTAATAGTTGTAGATTGTTATGGCTATCGCAGGATTTAATGCTCAGCCAACGGATTGCTCTTTTTGAAATTGGATTTATCTTCTTGTTTACAGCTTAGTGGTATTCATTTCCTAGATTTTGCATTATACTTTATAGCGATGGTTTCTGATACCGAAAGGTGTTGATGTATATGTAACTTCGGAATGTATTTCACATATATGTATATTGTATTCCTATAGAGATGGTATTATTCCTCTATAAGGAAGTGTCGTCATTTATATTGTAAGTGTCGTAACTTATATTTGATGGGTTATTAGACCACCTTGTTTGGGGTCGGCCCTGTATAAGTCATGTGGGTCGAAGGGTTATTAGACCACCCTGTTGGGGGTCGGCCATGTGGGTCAAAGGGTTATTAGACCACCCTATTGGGGGTAGGCCCACTCAGCATTATGTTATGTGGTTAAGTTCGAGCCGACATGAGTTAGGTAAAAAGGCAAGTCAAGTCAAGTATAAATAGAGTGCGGGAGGCACTCTATTTGTTCATTCACTTCTCACACATGCTCTCAAGGAGGTGAGGCGCACTTATGGAGGAGGAGGATCTACTGCTAGGTTATGTCTATCTCTTGGTTGGTTGTATCATTGCTCTATCTATCTCTGAGAAAGTTATTGGGGTTTTTCACCTTTATGGTTTTCCCCAAGTAAATATTTGTGTCTCTTGTGTGCTTGCATTATTGTCTCCATGATTGATATGCTGTAGATATGCTGTACATGTTGTTCTCTCAGTTAAGATCCTAGATCATATTGAAGTAAATTCAGAAAATTTAACAAAAGGCATCATACTTCAGAAATTACAAGGTTTGAACAAAACGTATTCATTCTACATGCCCATCCCATATCCATTTTAGGGAAAAATTTATTTAGTGTATGTTTCCCAGTTGATTGTTGTTTGTACCTAGAGCTGATACAGCTCCAGGCCATTTGGAGACGAATTAAGCACCACAAACATGTAGTTGGCTTAGCTACCATTGATAGTAGTTTTAGAAGAAAAGGAAGGCAATAGAAGAGACAAGAAAGTTACTTTCTATATAATGTCACAATTAACTTGCTATTGATCTTTCATTACTGTAGAAAGGGATGGCCTTTAGGCAGAGGTTGAGTATTAGAACTAGTCAAGATGGAAACCACATTGAACCTAACCTCTCTCTATTAAGTGAACTTGCCTTTGTTTAACTGTGTGTCTTAGCTGTTGTTGAGAAAAAGGATCCAAGATACATATCTAAGGCTCTTTTCTGTTTTGTAATGTTGTTTTTTTTAACTCTTTGCGCAGTCCAAATTCATGTGAATTGTTCATAGATACCACCATATTTCTTCTATGTTGAGTTTGGCATATATTTTTGTAGAGACTAATATCAAATGTAAGTTAAAACCAAATAATAGGTATGTTGAATATTATCAGCCATATATTATTTCCTTATTAAGCAATAATAAAATTGAAGACAAATGAAATCATACAACAATATACCAATATTTTTAAGGAGACCCCTTTTGCTCAAAAACTCCAATATGATATTCAATCTAATAGATTGCAACCAATGCATATTGTATTTTATTAGAATTGCAAATCATGCAATGTAGGTGTTAATATTGCTCCTCTCCCCAATTCTTAAAGGGTGCTAGCTCAATGGAAGAGCACCTGCCTTATAAGCAGGAGGTTGGTGGTTCGATTCTTCCATGCCCTAATGATATTGCAATGTATTTATAAAAAAATATTTGTTGTGATAATTTATATTAGTTGCTAAACAAGAAGCAAAATGTGGCAATAGTGTGGGAGTAAAAATGGATGATAAATTAGGCGCTAAAGTGGTAGCAAAACATGGTGCTAATGTTGGCATCAATAGAGATGCAAAACTAGCCGTTAAAAAGAGGCCCAACACTTGATGCTAATGAGGAAGCCAAACATGGCGTTGATATGGTAGAAAAATAAGATGTTACTTTGGATGCAAAACATGGCACTACATAGGAAGCAAAATATGGTGCAACAATAGAAGAAAAATTTGGCTCCATCTTGGTAGCAAAACATGATGCAAAAAAGGAAGCAAAAATTGGTGCAAAATTAGAAGCGAAAATTGGTGCATATTGGAAGTAAAGCGTGGTGCAAAATGGGATGCTAAAGTGGTAGCACATATGGATGCAAATATGGCGCAAATGTAGATGCAAACATAAATGCCAACACGATGCTTTTAAGGATGAAAATAGGGTGCTTATGGGGACCTCATTTAGGAAGTAAAAGATGATGATCTCTAGGAAGAAAAATAGGATGTTATTTAGGAAGAAAACCTCATCGTCATTTAGGAAGCAAAATTGGACGCTATTCTGGAAGCAAAAAAATTGGCGCTATTTTAGACATCAGAAAGGATGCTATCTAGGAAGCAAAAACAGACATTATTTTAGACTCTTTAAATTTTGTCCATGATGCATCCCATTTAGCGTCTACTTTGACCACTCAATGAAAAAAAAAATACACTAAAAAAGGACGCTAAATGGGACGCTAATTCCAAGATTTGTTGTAGTGACACCCTAAAGAATCAACTGGAATCTGTTACCTTTGGAATCGTAATAATAAGTTAGATATTTTTTGTTGCTTTGTATAGTTTAGGAAAGCTTTTGATACAATTCTTAGAAATAACCCGTGGAATAGGCTAGAGTAGCTTAATGTTCCTTTTGAATTGAGAGCTGCTGCGATAAGGTTATACAAAAACGTCATTTCCAAGTTTAAGAATAACAAGGGATGGTTAGCAGATATAAACTATATTATTGGAGTTAATCAAGGTTTCCCCCTCTCCCCTACCCTTTTTGGCATTTACATCGATAAACTAGAAAGGTGTTTAGAAGAAGCAGATTGTGCCAACATGATCTTAGTTGGGATAGTTATCATCCTCCTGCTTTATGCCGATGATATTGTTCTTATGGCAAGGTTCCCCTTTGATCTCAATAAACAATTAATAATTCTCAAAGATTTCTACTCTAACACAGGTATGACTATTAACACCGAAAAGACAAAAGTTAAGATTATAAAATCTAAGAAAAACACCTACACAAAATTTATTTATGATAACAGTAAATTGGAGGAAGTGACTTCTTACAAGTATCTTGGAATTGATATTCATCACAAGCTCAATTGGAACCACATCATTGAGAAAAGGATTATTGGAGGATGGAAAGATTATTTTGGTCTTGAAAATAATTGTAAATCAGCCAACCTGGTCATGTGGGATAAAAAGAATTTCCTCTTTGAAACTCGTGTCATCCCTGTTATCTTATACGGTTGTGAAGTATGGGGGTGCAACATTTCTAGAGAATCTTGGAGAAAGATTGAGAAAATCCAAAAGCGGTTTATAACTTATAACCTCAAAATTAAAACCAACACACCTTATCCTATTCTCCTCTTAGAAAATTGGGTATTTCCCCCATCGAGAACATGGCTATGACTAGGTACCTGATGTACAAGCACAAGATAAATAACATGGAAAATGAATGACTTCCTAAAATTGCTTTAAATTCAAGTCAAAACCAATTACGCCTGGTGTAAAGATACGATGGCTTGGTTAGACCATTGGAGAATTGATGAAAATGACACTTTGCAGAATATCGATAATGTCAAAAATATTATTTCTTCTAAGTTTAAAGAGAAATTGTGGTTCAAGGAAAATTTAGCGATTAAGAGAAAACTAAGATACTATAAGGAGGTCATTAACCCTAATTTGGAAGATCAAAATTATCTCTCGATAGTAACTAGTTCAAAAAAGAAAATGAATATAGCCAAAATTAGAGCGAACTCTCATGAGCTCCATAACGAAATAGGGCATTGATCTATTCCAAAAAATCCGTGGGAAGAAAGGGTTTTACATCCTTGAGAGTCTATGAGCATTGAGGATGAAAATCACTTTTTCTTATAGTGTCCCTCTTACACCCACATTAGATATGAGTTTAATAGTATTTTCTACAATACAAACGTTTCTAACCTCCTGACTTGCCAAAACTATAGCGATCTTGGAAAGCTCATTTATAATATTTTTGGGCATAGGAACAAAAGTTTAAAGCAAACCAAGTAATAACCTTCTTATTGTCCAATAGACCAAAGTTGGTCTTAGTGGACGTTAATAATCATCATCATCAATAAATTTAGATTAATTTTATTTTAAATTTAAAATATTTTTAAAAAAATCACATATCTATTTTTAAAAAATAGTTTTAATACTTTCAATTATATAATATTTAGATATATGTAATTACAGGGTAATAAATAATTAAAATAAAAATCTAAATGAAATAATTTATTTACTAATTTATTTATCTTTCAATTATTATTATTATTTTAATTATCACGTACATAATATGAAAATATTAATTATGTTTATATAACACCTATTATAAATAATAATTATGTATATTTATTTTAATGATTCTATATATTAAGTAGTACAACATTTTCCAACTTTTCTTAATGATTAATTATCTAAAAATTCATTTCTTGGGTTGCTATAACCATATTAAGTAGTACAACATTTTTCAAACTTTTCTTTATTATTGATTATTTTAATTTTTTTTTCAACAAAAAAAAATCGTAACTTTGTATTTATACTTAGTCACTTTCTTTATAATCGAGTACAATCATAATGCATATTTTCTGCATCCTTCCTATTTGACTGTTCTATGCTTAAATGATAAACGTTACATCTTCGGGATTTGAGCTTCCATCATAAACAAGAAAAAACATCTTCAAGACTGTTTAATTTTGAATTAAAAAAAAAAACCATCATTTTGGATTTAAGAATTCTTCATAAAAAACCCTAGAGTGTCATCCATGACTATTCTATGCAATGCATCTTTAGGATAAGATGCCATCATAAAAAAAAATATATATATTCAAGTCTATTTAGTACTAAATTCAAAAAAAATTCCTTTGTTTTAAGATTCCTTAAAAAATCTATAGCAACAGTGCTTCTATATAGGAGCATGAGCAGGGATAATTTTAAGGACCCATAATAATTTAAAAGTGTATAAACCTTGGCAAATCTTACCAATTCTTAAAATGTCAACTATAAAATATTTGGCGATATTTTTCTAAAATTATTTCAATTTCTAAGGATTTTATATAGTTTATATAATTAGTTGGCGAATTTTAGGGTGAAAAAAGTTTACCCCATCAAAATTGGGCGAAATGGGGCTTCAAAAAATGCAAATTGGCGAATCGTTTTTTGGAAAAAAACATGGAAAAATAGCCCATGGCCTAAATTTCGCCCCTAAAATGATCCTTGAGCATGAGTATATTCATTATGTCCATCATTATTTTCTTCTATTATAATCCAATGTCCCTTGCTGAGATTCATGCCTTCCTTCAATAACATATGTGCTTCAATGTTCCTTTCTCTAAATATATGACCAAAGGTAACAGATTCTAGTTGATTCTTTAGGGTGTTTATCTCTTCTAATAAAGGTCGTAAAAAGATGTTATGGCATTTTTTTTGTCTTTGAGCTAGTCTATGACAATCTTGGCATCGCCAAAGACTCGAATCTTCTTTATATCATTTTCCACTGCAAGAATGAGTAACAATTTCAGGGTTGATACTTCTGCATAATTATTTGTTCCTTCTCCCAGACCTACCTTGTAACTAAATTTGATCCATGTTTTAAAAATGGTTCCCCTAGGTCCACATCTTCCTCTTTTTTCCAGAGTAGCTTCGTCAAAATACCCCCATGGCACTTCCTTATTAATTACTTCCTCTTTGATTTGTCTTGTTTTTTTAGTGGAGATCTGGGGACATCTTCCCAAAGTTGATGCACAGTTGATGTCACATGGTAGAGGCGAGAACATTTTGTCTTAAAAAATACTTTGATTTCTATAAATCCATATACTCCATGCCAATATCATCTATAGACCTTTAAATGCATGAAGTTTTGGATTTTTAATTCAATTAAACAAGCAAGCAGAGATAGATGATCCAATTCCCCAGGGAAGTGTATTCTTTACAATGATGTCCAATTCTCTCACTACCTGTATAGTAAATCTGCACTCTAATAGGAGATGCCGGTTTGTTTCTTCTACATTTTTACATAAAAGACATATGCCAGAACCTGTTTTATATCTTTTCTGTAAATGTTCCCAAGTTAAAACTCGGTTGTGTAAGAAGAACCAACATAGAATTTTTTTATGTAGGAAGAACATTGTATTTGCAGATGGACCCCCACCACCATTTAGGATCTAAATCTGGATTTGTCATCATCGATCCATGTGTATCTATGGCCCATACAAGAAAGTATTTTCCTTCCTTTAAATTTATGTGCGATTTCTTCAAATAGTTCGTAAATGTTGTCAATATATTGGCATTATTATCCCGGAAGCCTACTGCATCAGCACACTTGCATTCAAATTGATTTCCTTCATTACTCTCAAGGAATTTATTAAGGGTCTCTAGTCCTTTGAATCTCAACGCCATATTCATATGAAAAGGTAAGATATGCCTCATTTCACTACCAACCCATGCATCTCCGCCACCTTAACACTACATCTATCCCTTATTCCCAGGAAAGTCCTTGTCCTATTAAGGGAAATGCAAAAATTCTTTCTTTCCATATTATCGAAACCATCTTTGTAGATTTATAAGGATTCCTTATCCATTCAAGAAGGGATAGAGGAGCTATACATTTATATATTATAGCTCCTTTCCATAATCCCGTACTGTTGACTAGTCTCCAAATGCTCTTTGTTCCTAGATATTTTGAAAAGAGAGGGAGTAATTTTATTCCCCATCCTCCTTGAATTTTTGGTTTTGAGATTTCTTTCCAACTTATATAGAATGGACTATGATGAATGAGGCTACCTGCCCATAATTAATTGAAGAAAATTTTCCTTAAAGATTCCAGTATGCCTCCGGGGATCCAAGTTAATAACTTCCAATACACATGCATTTCTTGTAAAACAACTTTGATCAGAACTAACCATCCATCTTTGGAAAGCCACCGATAACACCAACATGAGATTCTCTTTTCACTTTTGCTTAAAATACAGTCCCAATCTTTCTTCAAATATTCTTTTGGTTTTAACCAGAAACCTAAGTATTGCAACCCCTCATCTAAGTCAAAACATTTGTAATTAAATCCTTCCATATAACTCATTTCTTCTTTTTCTTCCAGTCCTTCAGTTGCTATAAAGGATTTATTTTCATTAAATTTCATTCCTGAAGCTAGACATAAGAGGTTTATAATCTTTAATAGTATGTCTATGTCCTGTAAGGATCCATTACAAAAGATTATTATATCATCCAAAAATAGAATATGAGATAGTATGAATTTACCTCCAATTTTTAATCCATTATAGCCTTCTATTTTGGCAAAAGAAAAAGGTCTACTTATCCCATCTACAATTAGAAGAAAGAGAGGAGGGGCGATGGGACATCCTTGCCTTATACCTCTCTCTGGATTAAAATAATTCTTAGCAGCTCCATTTATCATAATAGATAAAGAGACAGTAGTTATGCAACTCATGATCCATTTTACAACTCAGTAACATATTCCAATTTGTTTTAAGACCATTTAAGTAAGACTATTTCACTCTGTCATAAGCTTTGGTGAAATCAATTTTGATCACTATTGACTTTAAGTTCTTTGACCTGATCGAGTGGAAACCCTCCTATGCAAGTCCTGCAACATCATGGATCTGTCTTCTAGGAAGAAAACCAAACCGTTCTTGAGAAATACCTTCTGAAAGAAGAGGCTTAAGTCTCCTTGCTATAATTATTTCAACAATTTTATAGATTGTATTACATAAATAAATAGTCGTAAACTGATCAAAAGAAGAAATCCTATCAGATTTTAGGATCAATGTTAGAAAGGTAGAATTAAAAGAGGCATGCATTTTTCTATTACATCTTGAATCCTCAATAATTCTTAAAAGATTAGGTCCTAGAACTTATAAAATCTTATGAAAAAATTCTACAGGGAAACCATCTAGACCTATACATTTTTCCTTCTTAAGACTGTTTATAGCTGCTTCAATCTCCTCAATTGACACTTCCTTCATCAGTTCCTCACTATCTTCATCCTTAACTATAGTAAGGTATAACTTAATGATTTTGACTATCTATGTTACATTATCAGGTTTTGATTTGTACTGATTTACGAAATGTTCTATACCTGCTGCAGCTATTTCCCCAAAACTATCAACTTCCTTTCCCAGTCCATCCTTTATCTTCCTAATGGAATTGTTGCTTTTCATGTGGTTTGCATAATTATGAAAAAAATTGGTATTATCATCTCCTTTGTATATCCAGATATATCACTCTGATTTTGAGACTCCATTCAGCCTCTTGAAAGGCCAAGATTTATCTTATTTCCTTTTCTAGAGATAACACATCAGACTTTGATTCCTCCGATACAAATCCAAATGTTTCCTTTTCATACCAATCTGTCAAACTTGCCTCTATTTTGGAAAGGTTTAACACTTTTTGTTGTCTCATAGTATGAGCCCAATCTAAAGCAATTTTTTTAACTTTTTTCAAATTCTGTGCAAATTATGTAGCCCGAGAGGAATTACTACAGATTTTAAAGCGTACCCAAGCATTTTTAAGAGCAGTAAGCATATTTTTATCTTCCAACCAAAGCGATCTAAATTTAAATGGAGCATAAGGTTTGTTTGCATTTCCAATGATTTCAAAGAAGATTGGTTTGTGATCAGACTCACCTCCCAATCCCACCCACTGTCTTAGACATAGTTTAAGATCCCTAATAGATTCTTTGATTAAAAATCGATTCAGTCTCTTCGCTATACTTTCCTTGGCCATCCTTCTATTGGTCCATGTTGGATACAATTTAGTAGGAATTATGTCCAAAAGACCATCTTTCACAAATTTATTTAGGAAAAAATCCAAGAGAACATCTTTCTGAGCTGAGAGAACCCAGATTTCAGAATTCCCCAACAAAAAGTTTAAATCTCCTCCAAGGATAATGTTTTTATGAATTAGGATATTTTTCTACAACAAATCATTCCAGAACTGAGGACAATCTTTGTAAGGTCCATAAATATTAACTAACAAAAAATCCACTCCTAAATCTATAGAAAACAAGGTTGTTCCCAAGACAAAATTCATGGACCAAGAGTTGATTAGTTGTAGATTCTTTGTTCTCTAACCTGTTATTTGTCCTCCCGATAAACCTTTTGCATCAAAAAAGGTTAAATCCCAACTTTCAAACTTCTGCTTAAGATCTAATACTATCTTTTCTCCTTCGCACATAATTTCTTGTAAAAAGATTACATATGTCTTCTCTACTTCTAACAATCTACCTAGGGCTATTTTTTTAGAAGGATTAGCCATCCCTCGGTGGGTGAAGGAACAAGGGATCATAAAAAAAACCCTAGATGGGACTATAACTATGCTCTAAGAGTCCTAGGAGAAGAAACATAAATTTCTACCATTTTATCAAGAGAAGAGACATCAATTAAATATTGAAAGAGATTACATCTTCCCTTCCTATCAGTACTGAATCTATAATCCATCTTGGAATCTCTAGCATTTCTATAAGACCTCAACTTAAGCTTATAATTTGTATAAAAAGAAAACTCAGAGGGAAAATTTATGTGTTTGGAAACCCTAGGGTTTTCTAGGAATGGAGATTCTGAGGAATTAACCTTCAAGAAAAAAGATGCATTAAGGGGAGAAGAAAAAGTTGAAGCCTTGCCCAGTTCGAGAAATGGTGGGAATGCCTTGATTGGATGAAGAGAGAAAAGAAAAGCATCTACTTATTGGCTTTGAGAGTCTTCGGCTAGCTTTACTTCTTTTATAGATACCTTCTGACTAAATGAGTCCTTTAGCACTGGGCTTAGATTATCAACATAATTTACCGATATATCAGGCATTCCCTTTGAGGCTAGTGCAAAATTGATCCCCTTTGAATATTTTGGTATTCCTGTATTTATTTATTTAGAATTCCCCATTCTTCCGAAGAAAAAATCTTAGGATTCCATACGCCAGAAAATCCCTTTGATTTAGATACCAAATGATTTGAGTCTTCCTTCTCTTTCTAGTATCTTTTTTTAAACCCTAAATGATATTCCTCCTTCAAATGGCCATATTCATGGCATCTGACACATTTAAATGAGATTCCTTGGTAGTCTAAATCCCGTTCATACTTAAAGGATCCTTTGTGTAGGGTAATTATTTCATAGATTCCTTCTCTTAAATAGAGAATTACTAAAATTTTGGCCATTGTCATCCTTCCCATGCTCAGGTACGAATTGTTCACCATTACAAAGGTTCCAAGTGAATTCCCTATAAGTTTGAAGATATCCTCAGTCCAAAATTCATATGGAATGTTGGTAATTTGATCCAAACCGGTCCATTATTGACCCTTTTTGAATTTGCATCAAACAAAGGTGTCCAATATTTTAGCATCAAGAAACTTGAATTCCAATACTGGGATATATTAAGGATATTTGAAGCATCCTCCTTGGATTTGAATATAAACGCTAACCAACCTCTGGATAGTAAAAATGAATCCGGTAAAGAAACTAGAGCATTTCCCCAATTTTCAGAAACCCAATTCTTCAAGGTTCTTTCACCCACCATTCTATTGGTGAATCTTCAAATTAAGGTTCTCTCACTGTTCTCCATTGCTTCGTAAACATTAACATCCACACCAAAAAAAAATTCAACTGATAAGCTTTTTTCATTACACATTTTTCCCTTTTTTCCTATTTAGGGTTTGAAAATCTCTAGGGCTAAAACCAAGATTTGATGTGACCGTGTTAAAGGAAGCCTCAAGAAGGGTTGCACCATTCAGATTTTCATTTCCAAGAGATTCATGGATTAAATGCTCTTCTAGTGTAAAAATGCTATCCAAATATCAAAGAGAAAGGTTTACAGCTAGCTCAAAGTCATCAATCCCTCGAGTACCAAGAACTGATGAATCTGAAGTACTTTTATCCTCTGACGCTACCAAGGATTGACACACAATTGCCTTGGCAGAATGATTTTTCCTAGCTTATGCTTTTGTTTTTTCTTATGAACATTTTTGGGGTCAAGAAAACAACCAATATTAAGACTAGAAAACACTAAAAAACAAGGTTCAATAAACTAATTCTAGGATTCCATTCCGGTTCCTCTTTTGTTGGATCCTCATAGATTCTTTAGTTCTTAGCTCCTCGTCCTCGCTTGTTTGCTTCATGGCTTCTGTTCGCTTCTCTACTTGAATTCAAACTCTTATTGTGATATATTTTCTCTTGGTGAACTAATTGTTGGTTAAAGTTAGAGTGCTTGATTATAGATCTATGCATATGAATCCATATAGAGATATGCATATGAATCCATATTATAATTAGATACAAAAGATTAAATTATAATTTATAATTTTTTATAAAATTAAAAGTAAACATATAAAAAAAGGAGCAGTGTATCTATTCTACGTTTTTTACTTTCATAATTTTTTGTCAGGGTAATATTTTTTTTGGTAAAATCACAATTTTGAAGTATTCAAATTGTGTTTTTCAATGCATAAATAGATTCAACACCCTCTAAAATCCCTGTGGCACTCACATTATGCAATTTCTAGAAGTGCTATCAATAATTCTAAGAAATTTTCAAGATTTCCAAAATATAACTGGAAATGGTTTAAAACGTAGAATATTTAGACTACTCGTAAAAAAAATATTAACATTTTTTCATATAGTTTAAAGTTTTTTTTAATATAAAATTATATGAACAAATAAGTTAAAAAAATCAATGTATATATAACAAGGGAAAAAGGTGCATGGCAGCTTAGTCCCTGCCAAAGGGAGTGGGCCAAGCACCATGCGGCAGCTACGCAGAAGCAAAATCATAAGGGAGAAGGCTAGAGCACGTGGAGGAGAAGAATGAATGTGTCAAAGAGTTGGAGCAGGTGTCATTGTAGCGGGAGGTTTGAGCAAAACCATTGGCGTACTAAGCTGTAAGTCTTCGTCTAAGAGGTAGGACAATGTTGGGAGTTAGGACACTCGAGCACAAGCATCTGATTTCAACTGTAGGAATTAAACTGTACAAGTTCAAGTTCTGCGAGGGAAGAGGCCGCTTCTTGAAACTAAATTCGCCTCTAATTCCGAAAATTCGTGCTTGGAAGTTGCTATTGCTACCACTACTACAGAACTCTCATGTTCGTGCAGGAATAGTACCGCGCAACGTGAAGGTGGAAAACATAATTCCTTACTCGGCTATTCAGAACAACGAATTTCGCCTCTGAGTCTCCAAACCTTGAAGCCAGACTTTGGACAAAGTTTTGTGTATTCAGAGGAATTGTCATGGGCTAACTCCGTCTTTGATGTCAAAATTCAAATGGCCCTGTCTAAACTTGATGATGATAAATACATGAAGAACACACTGCTACTGCTTCTTCATGTATTGTAGCAGATGTGACCCCTTCCTTCTTTTTAGCTTCTTCTGATTCAGAAGAATATTCAACTAATCCATTTCTTACCGTGGTAAGCGAATATTTATAGGCCGTTTCTGGTGCTATGTGGCCCTCAGTCCTTTCCAGTTCCTGTTATTCATTAATTGCCGAATTTGAAGGGAAATTTTGGTCGTGGAGTGATTATGCTTCTGCCAATGGTTCCAATGGCCTGTCGGAGCTTCCGTTTAGTATAACTGATCTAGCATGCTAAGAATTTACAGAATCACATTGTGGTAATGAAGCATTTTCGGACTATTTGTAGGTAATGATAGTTCAGGAAATTTATGTTTCTGTTAATAAATTCTCTTGTTGACACTAAAAAATGAGAATAAGGAAATCGTAAAGCTTAAATCATTGATCATTAGGATCTATTTTCATTTACTGCAGAGACAATTTCTATTTTTTGTTGCAGAGACAATTTCTATTTTTTGTTAGAGTAAATTAAAATAACTTGCAAATCAAGTTGTTCATTGATCTCTTGCGAGTCTCATATTCATCTTTGGGGAAGATTAAATTATTATCATTTTGAAAGGATATTTATAATGAGTTTGCAATGAAAGAAGATGTGAAAAGCCAAGACTCTTTATAGGTTTGAAATTTCAATTCATAATGCTTTTGTTTCTTCTATTGATCTGCAGGACTATACGTGCACTGAGGATAACTCCTGCTAGCATTTTAATTATGAGGAAAAATAGTGTTCATTCTTTGGAGAAATTTGAGTGTGGGGATTCCATACCTGCAAGTTCTACTGATATGAGCTTTGTAGAGACAACGAAGCTCGATCGAGTTCAAACCATTTTTATTTTGAAAGGCTCAATGGAATATTGGTTGAATCTAGCAACCAAGTGTTCACATTGTCCTACATTCCATCAGTCAACCACGCAAGTGTAGATTCTTCTCCTAAGCTTGTAGATTCTCACAGGGTGCTGGAAATGTATTATTATCATTGTATATGAAAAATATAGACTACCTGAAAGGGTTATGGGAAGAGAAGGCCGCAGCTGCATTGAGAGCTCCAGTAGGAGAACATCAGAGAAAGGATCCCTAATTTATGGGAATCCACCTTGCAACGTCTAAATCAAATAGAGGCCTTAACTGGAACCATCATGCCCTCTCTAAGGTTAAGTTATCACAAGCTTGCTTTCTGTACTACTCTATTTTCCCTAAGAATATCGAAATGAGATCACAATATTTAGTATATTCGTGGATTATTGAAGGCTTTGTTTCTACTCAAATAGCAGCAAACGCATACGATACATAAGGGCTCTCTTACATTCAGCTATTAGTTTTTCAGAATTTACTTCAATCTGATCTAGGATCTTATATGAGAGAAAAACATGTACAGCATATCAATCATGGACACAATAATGCAAGCACACAAGAGACACATAGTTTACTTGGGGAAAACCATAAAGGTGAAAACCCCCAATAACTACCTCAAAGATAGATAGAGCAATGATACAACCCAAGCATAAGAGATAGACATCTCCTAGAAGTAGATTCTCCTCCTCCACAAGTGAGCCACTCTCCCAAGAGTGTGAGAGAGAATAGAATGATGAAATAGAGTGCCTCCCGCACTCTATTTATACTTGACTTGACTTGCCTAATAACCTTTACTAGGTCGACCTTAACTTAACCACATAACATAATGCTGATTGGGCCGACACCCAATAGGGTGGTCTAATAACCCTTTGACCCACATGGCCGACCCCCAATAGGGTGGTCTAATAACCCTTCGACCCACATGACTTATACAGGGACGATCCCAACAAGGTGGTCTAATAACCCATCAAGTATAAGTTACGACACTTACAATATAACTGATGACACTTACGTCTAGAGGAATAATAACATCTCTATAGGAATACAAACACTTCTGTATAGAGGAATAATACCATCTCTATAGGAGTACAATATACATATATGAAATACATTCTGAAGTTACATATACATCAACACTCCCTCTTAACTAGGAAGGTATTTCTCGACACGGGTCTTCTAGCACAAGTCTTCTTCTCTGGATCATCGTCACTGGATAATCATCATCGAGTCATCGTCATTGTCACTGCTGCTACTATCTCAATCAATCTCTGAATCTACTCGTCGTTGGAAGTTCTACAGATCCAGTCCTTTTTCATACTGTATGTAGGCCCACCACCTGTAGGTCTTCATCATCTATGCGAACGGTCTGATAGAGGTGGTCTCTCAGGACTAATTTTATGTGCTGATGCAATACCTGACAAGAGCATCCTAGGAACATTTATGTGCCTAAGCACGACCGACAAGATATCCCAGGACTGATTACATGCATCCCCTTCACAATACCTTTAAAGAGCATACCAGGAACATTTATGTGTCGCAGCACGACCGGCAAGATCTCTAAAGAGCATCCCAAGACTTAATACGAGCACACAGCTCAACCTGTCAGATCTCCGGGACTGATTACATGTGAATAGACAATACCTTTAAAGAGCATCCCAGGAACATTTATGTGCCGCAGCACGACCGGCAAGATCTCTAAAGAGCATCCCAGGACTTATTACGAGCACACAGCTCAACCTATTGGATCTCCGGGACTGATTACATGTCTCCATAGTAATACCTCATCCCAGGATTGATTACAAGCACACAGCTCAACCTATCAGATCTCTGAGGACTGATTACATACTACATAGCAATACCTCACCCCAGGACTAATTACGAGCACACAGCTCAACCTATCGGATCTCTGAGGACTGATTACATGCTATTTGCACAGCCTACCACATATCATCTCTAACCTCCAAGTATCAACCTGATAATCATCTCTAACCTCCAAGTATCCTGGGAACTTCAATATCTTCAATATTTTCAATAGATAACTTTTTTTTTTTTTTTGCTGAACAAATGTTGTAGTCCTTCTTTTGTAGGTGATGATATACGATCTTTTCTGCACAACAAGTTAAATTGCATGATTAGAAAACATCTCATAGTTTTGAGAACAAATTCTTACACATAAAGAAATATGTCATACATTCATGCAATTATCTTAGCCAATGCTTCAATACAACATTTATCCACATCCTGTAACTTTCTAGATGCCTTCCAATCTCTACCAGAACATTGTTAAGAGTGTGCACAACTCCCAACATGTCAGCAAAGAGTTTTCATTCTAGATAAGTAGCAATGGAATGTTGTACAGTGCCATAGGCCACTTACCCATGCATGTTAATAGTATACTATTCATCAATGCAACTATGCATAATACACAACCTAATTCTAGGAACATGAGTATATACATTATTGAATAGTATTATTTAAACAATAAAATATGCAAGGAATGATAATTCAAATACTTATCTTTGTTTGTTTGTTGGGTTGACTCCCTCTCAGTCTTTTCTTCTTTTCTGCAACCCCATTTTGATGTGGATTGTGAGAAGTGGTCAACTCCCTCTAAATATCTGCATCCTTGCAGAAACTACTGAAGTGTGCTCCTTCTTGATCTTTGCTTCCTTGCAGGAAACAATTGGAGTGTGCTCCCTCTTGATCTTTGCTTCCTTGCAGGAACAATTGGAATGTGCTCCCTCTTGATCTTTGCTTATTTGCAGGATCAACTGGAGTGTGCTCCCTCTTGATCTTTGCTTCCTGGATTACCTGTCCTTGAACTTATATCCATCACTATGCATACTTATTAGTATCATCATTGTGTTATCCTCGAGGTCTCATACATAATCACACATTCATTAGTATAATCTTAATACTATCAAAACACAATAATCTTAAACATGTATAGTCATGATCATTTCAAACACAGATAATAAACATTAGTATTCAAGGTTTCCAGGAAGTCTTCTTTTATTCATGCATATTCTTATTTGATCATAGGACTCTTCTGGTTAGTTAAATCATCAATCAAGATAAGAGACATAAAATGCATAAACCATTGATTACTTACATTTCTAACTTTATGATAAAATGCATAAACCATTGATTACTTACATTTCTAACTTTATGAATAAACATAACCAATCATACCAAGTATACTTATATAAGGGATCCTAACACAAGGTAGGATTCTAACTTGATATAGGAAAAACATACCTGGATTGGTATGTTAGCTAGTTATGTCTATCATACCCGCATGATGTCTTCTTTTTCTCTTCAATGAATTGTGCTAGTAACCTGCATATCTCATAGGTTAACCATTATATAACCAAGTTATACATACCTCGCAAATAGATCTTCTAAGTGATCGATGACAATGGATGAATCTTTGTCCTAATGTCATCATGATCATATGTTCTTGAACTAGAACATGATTTGTCTTTCTTGGTGTACCTTTCATGTTAGTGGACAACATAAACCTCATACAACACCATGATGCATTAGTACAATCATAAGTGTCAACACCCTAATCAATGAATATCTTCTATCATGAATTCATAATTTTATTAAGGTGATATGACAAGTCTAAATTTAATCAAGATTTTACTAACTGTAATAACATGAAAACAAACATGCCATAAATTTAATCATGAACAAATCTCAAAACATACATGGATGAGTCATACCTATCAAGATTGCTTGTAATATTCTTATGTAAGGCCTTAGCCTCATCTCCCTCTGAAACAGGAACTTCTTCACTTATGCAAGTGACCAATCCATTCTCTTCTAGGATTAACCCAATCCACTTGATTTGCAGGAACTGGATCTGGAGCTGGATTATGGTTTGTCAGAGAAACCCTAAAAATTCAAATTTTTGAAAGGATAGAAATATGCGCCTTGATGAGATGATCAAGCTGGTATACTCAGAATTTGAAAACTGCAAAGTTTCACCCCTCAAATTTGCCTTTGAAACTTCCAGATTCACTGGACATGACCCCGAACTAGGGTTTGATAAAGCCCACCCTTCTTCCCAATCAAAAGGTTCGATCCAAAGCTCTAAGCTTCTATTTTTCTGAGGAGCGTCCAGCCATGGTCACAGATTTAAAAAATTTCCATTTTTGTAGAAGCCCTAATTTTCTAGTTTTCCAATCAAAGTCCTGAACTAGGGTCTGATCAAGCCCGGCCTTCTGCCCAACCAAAAATTATGATCTTGGTCTCTAAATTTTTATTTTGATGAGTAGCATTCAGTCGTAGTCTCCGATTACAAAAATTCCAACTTTCTCTGAAACCCTAAATTCCGGAATCCATGAATGAAGGTGCTAAAAAATAATTATGTTTTGACAGAAATATGTACCTGATTGTTTCTAGTGTAACTCCGAAATTTTTGATTCGCAGGGTCTAAAAACGTTTCCTGTGATATCCTGACCTGTCATCTTTCCAACCCCACAAGTATGCCCTCAAATGGATTCTCTGGAAGAGAGTTATACCAAGTGTTGCAACGTGACCTGTTTATGGGATAAAACAGGAGAGCGAACTTGTACGGTGTGCCATGTGTCATTGGTTCAGTTTCGGCCTCTGAAAACGTTACCTGAGAAATTAAAGTCCATGCACTACCTGTCACGTTTTACAAATTTTCATTTGGAGCTTCCTATCCCAATTTATGACCTTTTTTCCAAGGTCACCTGTTTATGACTTAGATCTGGAAGAGGCAGAAACCCTATATTGTACAGATCATAAATCACAAAGTACAATGACTTAGAGGTTTTCCTTTGGACACAAGGTACATGGGGATCTTAGCTTCACCCTGTACCATTTTCAGACCCTGAAACCTCGCCGAAATTTATTTATAGTGAAAGTGCTACGATGACTATTTTTTTCTATATCAAGCCCTAGCTTCGCAAGTGCAACAAGTGTCATACATGCCATACCATGCCTTCTTTCAGGCTAGCTCTGATACCATGCTAGTTTTTCATTTCAATATGATCTAGGATATTATTTGGGAGAACAACATGTACAGCATATCTACAGTATATCAATCATGGACACAATAATGCAAGCACACAAGAGACACGGAGTTTACTTAGGGAAAACCATAAAGGTGAAAAAACCCAATAAATTCCTTATAGATAGATAGAGCAATGATACAACCCAAGTAGAAGAGATAGACATCTCCTAGAAGCAGCTTCTCCTCCTCCACAAGTGCGCCACTCTCCCAAGAGTGTGAGAGAGAATAGAATGATGAAATAGAGTGCCTCCCGCACTCTATTTATACTTGACTTGACTTGCCTAATAACCTTTACTAGGTCGGCCTTAACTTAACCACATAACATAATGTTGACTGGGCCGACACCCAATAGGGTGGTCTAATAACCCTTTGACCCACATGGCCAACCCCCAATAGGGTGGTCTAATAACCCTTCGACCCAAATGACTTATACAAGGCCGACCCCAACAAGGTGGTCTAATAACCCATCAAGTATAAGTTACGACACTTACAATATAAATGACGACACTTCCATATAGAGGAATAATAACATCTCTATAGGAATACAAACACTTTCGTATAGAGGAATAATACTATCTCTATAGGAGTACAATATACATATATGAAATACATTCCGAAATTACATATACATCAACATCAACAAGTTTCAAAAGTTGGTGGGGATGGACGAATAAAGTATTGTAAAATCCATGCTTTATTGCATGATTTGGTTCTCTATTAATCTCAAAGTGGAACTAAATGTTTGCTAAAGCCATAAGAAGCTTTGAAAAAATTCCCCACAGATGAGTGCATGGGCGTACATAGAATTAATTCATTAGTTAAAAAAAATATAAAATTTATCAAAAATATTTAGTGTCCATATCTAACCCTATTGCTATGGAATAATACTCCTCTATCATCGATTTCCACAAGTTTTTTTAATAATTTGAGATATTTGGTTGTGTTAGATTTAATTCAGACCTCCATGGAAGCATTGCCAAGGTCTATCAGCCACTTAAAGCATTTGAAATTCCTTAACTTATCCCGGACAAACATTGTGAGGCTTCCAAGTTCCTTGAGTGGTCTCTGGCGCCTTCAGTTTTTGGATGTTAGCTAGTGCAAACGTCTGAAAAAGTTGCATTCCCGAATAGGTAAACATATATGTATGCTACATCTTAATGTGAAGCACTACAATGAGTTGAAATCATTGCTTGCGGGAATAGTGAAGCTAATCTCTTTACAGACATTGAAAGGCATTGTATTCAAAATGGAAAAGCAATTGGTTGTTCTCAAAGAATTGATCCTTCTACAACACCTACCGTTAACACTTGGTACTCCTTCTTCATCATAGGAAGTTGAGGATCCTTCATCATCACATGCAATTGAGGTTGCTTCATCGTGACACTGTAATTTTAAACTTGAGAACTAGACTTTTAATGGCATCACAAAATTGCAAATGGTCTGGTCTCCTTGTGAAGTAAAAGTTCCTACCGCCTCAATCTTCCCGACGACATGGATTCCATCGCTCAATGCCTTGAACACGTCTATCTCCATAACTCTTCAGTTCCCAAATGGATCTTTATCCTTGAGAACCTCATGGTGCTGGTTTTAGATGGTAATATCCCCGGTGCAAATTATAAAGGCCTCGGAAAAATTCCTAATCTGATAAAACTATGCTTGTCACGGAACACAGAGTGTGCATGGTTTCCACAGGAGTTTGCAGAGTTTCCACGGGAGTTTGGAGCATCTACAACATTTCCAAATCTGAGAAATTTCCGAATCTGAGAAAGCTCGTTAGAGAAGAAACCTGCGTAATAAAAACAGAAACCTACAATGGAGGGAAGTTTCTCCACATCCACATCAAAGTTGCGACACCACAATGCCATGATTGAGGATGTCACCAGCTCGGAGAAAATCTGTGAGCATGCCATAGAGCCTTTCTTTCTAGTTTTGGGTTCATATGCACATGGCTTCCATTTGCCCTCAATGATTTAATGTTTTTGTCAAATTTAATGTTTATGTCATGCACTTTATACTAAACCTTTGTTGATGTATCAAATTCTTAATTTTTTTTTTTTAAATATTTTTTATATTTAAAAATAAAAAAGCTCTACCAAAAATTTATGTCAAATCTATGATATACTCTATCAATCAAAAAATTGGATTTTCTTTTTTCAAAATATAAAAAATATATTTTTATTTTTTAGAAATTTAGTATAAGTGTTAATTTTTTTAAACATTATAAAACATTACAATGAAAAACAAAAAAAAATTAAAAATTAATATAAGTAAAAAAGATTTGACTTTGGAACGAAAAGTATATCCCTGCCAAGCTATTTAATCTTTATCTATTATTTTTTAGAATTCTACTATAGCTATTTAATCTTTATCTATTATTTTTTAGAATTCTACTATAAAAACTAAATAGTATTTTTGACAAACTTTTCTTAATATAGAAAAGTAATAAGATGCTTTCGTGCTAATTACGCCGATAGGCATATTCTTTTAACTTTTGGTTGGGGGCTCGGTGGCTGATTTATTATTTTTTTAATAATTAACGGTCAGATTTTAATGATTAGAGAATATGCTTCGTCTTGCGCCCAAATGAAGCATCCAGATTTAATGGGGTAAGTGATGCGCATGTTTAATTCCAAAGGACACCATCATTATTTAAAAAATTTATGGTAAATTCATATGCAGTACCAGCTAGTGGAGGGGAAATTCAAACGTTTTTACTGCCACGTTTTCGAGCGTTACTGTTCTTTGGCACCCATTTATCGATTGATGAGAGACGCTCACCCTGAATTTAAACTGAACAAGAACAAGAGAAGCGGCACTCGGTTTATCTCAATCAAAGGCTCCGCTGCAATAGGATTTTCATGTGTGACATTCTGTCTAAAAGGAACCATCAGAGAAAAAAGAACCATCCGATCACAAATGAGCAAGGTTCGTGTAACTGGATGAAGGCCTAGTTTGTTGGGAAGCCGGGATCATGAATTATGTCCAGTCGTTTCTCTGTGCAGTGCCAATGGAATCCAAGTCCCAATAGTTGCTCAAGTCGAGAGCTCGGGATTTTGAGGTACGAATTCTCACTGTCATTCATTTTGAATGTTTCTGCCTACAATGATTTAATTTTTAGCAAGAAGTTGGTTTTCTTTATTCTGTAGACAGAGCCTTTGACGCGTCAGGGTTGGATGATTTCCAAGGATTTCTGGTATTAATCTCATCTAAAAACACCAAGAATGTCTCTCTCTCGACGGATTTAATTCTGCTGTGGGTTATGCTATAGCTAGAGCCTTTATGTTGTATTGGGAATAGTTTTTAATATATTGTTAAACGACAAATCCATACCTCGGGAAGCGAATTTGTGAATGGACTTATACTTCCAGGTTCAATTTAAAATTATTTATAGTTCCTCCAAGTTTTCCAGCTTATAACAAGTCATGCAGGACTATAGTACCACCTGATTAGGCGCCTCTCTGTGCCTATTGCTGTCTTGGCTCAATCGAAATCACCATCCATGCTCTTCTTGAAAGCGTCTGACGTAAAGAAAAAATCGAGAATGATGAAAATCATATGATGATCGACTATTCAAATGCATGGAGCGTTGGTCATTCATATTCAAATGCAGCGGAATGCTCTGATGTCATCGATCCAGGAGCTTATACCACTTGTGACGAGGGAATTAGTATCAAGGAAGATTCATAGAGCTTGTATGATAGGACTTTGATCCGATTTTATAAGCCTGCAAGTATATAGTCAATGTTTGAAACATAAATTCCACCCTATGTTCGTTATGATTAGGTTTCAGCAATTTATCAATTTATGACTGTCTTAAGTTTTCGGTTTCTGAACTGTAACTATGCATCTTGGTATATCTCCATTTTCACTGTATTAGTACATCAATGGAACTCCTCTTGGTATAAGTGTGATCTTGATTGTAAACTATTTATTTAGACTGTATCACTACGGGTTTATGTCAAATCAAATGGTAGATTGGATTTGTGGTTTTTTTATATAAATTTTATATTGGTTCTTGATAAATTTTCATCTAAATTATTAGTCATAAGTCAATTTTCTTCCAAAGTCATAAGTCAATTTTCTTCCAAACATTGTACTTCAAAGATTTTCATTTATTTGCTTCCATTTGGATGGAAGTACTTCAAAGATTTTCATTTATTTACTTCCATTTGCATGGAAATTTGAACTGTAAGTTTATCTTCTTTAATTTATAATATTTTATTTTTAATAAATCATTATTTAAATTTAAATCAACTTGATCAATTTTACTTAAATATTATTTTATGGTAGTTAATTTTAATTTTGTAGATAATTTTATTGATTAGACCAACATAACATTTAATTATTATTTAGCAATTTGACATATATGTATTTTTTTATTGGATTGTTTTTTTATTACCGAGGCAGTAAAGATCTTATCAATGTCGTCTTCCTTATGGCAAAGCCATGGCCACTGAGTTCATAAACCTCCTTTTATTGGAAAGGTTAAAGGGGATATCTGTGGGGTCGGGAATTTGTCAATGGATTTATGCATCTCCTCATCGCCGAATTGTAAAGTATCTATGGTCATAGAACATAGCCAAGGCTTCAAAATTCGATAATGGACTACAGGTTTTTCCACATTACATAAAATATCCTTCTGTATTTTTCAAATCATAAAGTTTAATCTATAGTGTTGTTTTCTATGGTCTTTCAGCTGAAGATCGGAGAGGCCATCCAGTGCAAAAGAATTCGAGATCCTATGCATGTACAGTTAATTAAGGGGTACGTATGGAGAGACTAAATGTCCAGGCGAGATGTCCGTGGAGTGGTAGTATGACTCTAAAGAGTTATCTCTTTGAATTTGTAGCCTTTATTAGGGCACCAAACCTCATCGCCGCAGAGTGAACCCTTCTTTTAAACATCCTCATCGTGGAATTGTAAAGTATCTATGGTCATAGAACATAGCCAAGGCTTCAATCTGTCTCCCATGATCCATCAGGTAAGTAAGCAAGCAGTAAAAGTATTAGCCTTACGCGGTTGGCAGTTTCCTTTACTTCCTTCAAGGCAAGTGTCAATAGAAGCTTAGGCAAGCAGGTGAGGTAATCCAGATCCTATTCATGGCTATGTAACAATAATCAATGAGCTTCATAATACAATAGCTGAGCTTTGACCTCAACTAGATTCCTCATGACAAGCACGCCGTCTAAATTCATAGTAATATAACTCTTTCAAGATATTGTTTAGTTCATTAAATTCTGGAATACTCAGTTTTATATAATTATTAATTTTTTAATAGCAATATAGCAATTGGAAGAAACTTTTCAATATGAATTAAATATGAAATCAAGTTATCCATATTTATTTAAAAACATTACATTATTTATTGATGAATTAGTTACAATATAATATAGGGTACACTCACTATCTATGGATTATTTCATTACAATATCTAATCAAATGAATTTTAATGCAAATCTATAATATGTAAATTTCAATAATAAAAATCAGTGATTTATATATAAATAGTTTTCTAATCTAAATGCAATCAATAAAATACAAAAAATGATGGAAAGAACGGAACTTTATGTGTAATCCATTTTCGCCAAAATGAAATAAAAAAAAAACTTTAAATGTATTATTTTGAATATTGAATCATTGCTAAGATATATATCCCACTCTATGATGAGACAGTTCAATTTTCAACCAAACTTGCATAAATCGCAGCTCCATATTACGTATAGAAAACATGGTCAACCCCATTTTCCTTTATATATTACAATGAAGAGCTATTAAATGTTTTACAGTTTGGAATATAAAACATTTAGAGGTATATATATATATAAAAGAAGTTCTTTAATGATTATAAAATTTCATATCTTTCAAAATTTTATAAGTTGATTCTATTGATGTAGTTTGATGAAATGTTTTTTTTATAATCTGTGTCCACCATGAATCGCATATCTGGAAGTGTAACACTATATTATATTCTATGAGTGGAGGAATTGATCAAATGTTTTTCTCTTTAGTGTCCACCATGAATTGCATATCTAAAAGTGGAACATTGTATTATATTGTATGACTAAAGCTGAGTACGATTTAGCATTGATGATATTCCTGCTAAAACATATCAAACTTCTGAAATATTTGAGTAGTAAGATAATAAATTAAGCTACGGTTGAATCACCAATCAAATTCCAAATCATAAATATAAGATAAGCCACGCTTGAACCACAATCCCAATTCATAATGAGGGAAAGTTAAATATTTCATCAGCACGTAGCAAAACGGTAATACTGTAGCGAAATTCTAGACATAAATAACGTATACTATACACAGCCACACGGACAGATGGACGGAACTTGGAAGACCTAATAATGGAGGACGGTTACATCGTACTCCACCACTACGGCTACGTTGCCGGTCTTTAGATCAAAGGAATGAATGCGATCTAGAGCATAGTGTTGTATCATTTGAAAATTTAATTATATAAAATAATTGAAATTTAATATTAAAACTTATTATAATTCATTTTTAATAAGAAATATGTAAATATTATATAAAATACATCTAGTTTTTTTTATGTTATTTTAAAGTAAACATCTCTTAAAAAAATCAATTAGTTGTTTATTATTTTTATTAATTTATTTAGAAACTTAATAAAAAATATTTTTATTATATTGTTTTTTTTTTAAATTTAATATAATTCTTTTTAAAATTAATATATTTCTTCAATAAAAAAAAAATTAAACTTAATATGTTGTATCAAAGGTTATGAAAATTCTCATTGTTTAAACAGTTATTATTTTTCTCAGCTTTACTTCACATTAAGAGAAATGAATCATTTTCTCCAATTCTGAAATGATGTTATTTTAATATAGTATTAATTAAATTTTAACCTTTGAAATTTCTCATTGTTTAAAAACAGCTATTATTTTTCTCAGCTTTACTTCACATTAAGAGAAATGAATCATTTTCTCCAATTCTGAAATGATGTTATTTTAATATAGTATTAATTAAATTTTAAAATTATTTTATTTATAAAAACAATTCTATTTTTATAATAAATAAAAAGAATTCACAATCTTTAATTCTAATTTTCACTCTAAATTTCACGATCTCACCTGTTTTTATTAATTTTGTAAATACTTATATTACAATTAATAACATTAATAATAATAATATAATTAATAAATTGATCATATTAATAATTTAATTTATATATAATTTATAATTTAATGTTATATCATTTGAAAATTTAATTATATAAAATAATTGAAATTTAACATTAAAACTTATTATAATTTATTTTTGAATAAGAAATATGTAAATATTATATAAAATGCATTTTATGCTATTTTAAAGTAAACATCTTTAAAAAAAAATTCAATTAATTGTTTATTATCTTTATAATTTTTATTAATTTATTTAAAAACTTAATAAAAAATATTTTTATTATATATATATTTTTTAATTTGAAATAATTCTTTTTTAAATTAATATATTTCTTAAATTAAATAACAACAAATTTAAACTTAATATATTGTATCCAAGTTTGCTTTACTTTAAATGAATAATTTCATTTCTTCTATTCTAAAATGATATAATTTTAATATAGTATTAATTAAATTTTAAAATTATTTTATTTATAAAAACAACTCTATTTTTATAATAGATAAAAATAATTCATGATCCTTGGTTCTAATTTTCACACTAAATTTGAGGATCTCTTATGAGACCTGTTTTTATGAATATGATCACGATCTTGTTATAAAACTTGTTTTTATTAATTAAGCCTGGAGATGTAACTATTTATGAAAAAGAAAGTGAAAAGATATATATATCATTCTTAAATTAGATATTTGACAAATATGAGATTACACTACATTATATATATATACTTATACTTGATAATAAAAAAGTGATAGGGAAATTTGGCATAAGTCGACAAAGATTAATGTTGTATGACTTATTAAGGAACGGGAGAATCTAAGAACACCCTTTAACAATAATATTGATATTAAACGTTAATATTTCAATTCAATATATAACCTTTGGGGAATATCACAATTCAATATATAATCATTAAAAAATGCTTCAATTCAATATAAAACCCTTGGGGAATATGACAATGTCATAAATTCTTTATCAGCATCCCAATGCGGCATAGTCATTCAAGAAAGTAGTAACCTCATATAAAGGGAACCAACCAACGAACCATAGAAAACCATAATCAACATAATGGAACCATAGTCAACATAAGTCAACCATGCTCAACCATGGTTAGCCAAAGTAAACCGCAGACAACCAAATTCAACCATGGTCAACCAACGTTAACCATGGTCAACCATAGTCAACTGAAGTGAGCCATGATCAACCAAAGTCAAGCAAAGTTGACCTAGTGTAAACAATATGGTCAATCATAGTCAAGCAAAGTTGACCTTATCTCAACATGATCAACCAAAGTTGACCTTATCCAAACACGGTCTCCCATACTCAATCAAAGTCAACCATGGTCAACCAAAGTTAATTGGTCAACAAAAGTCAACCATAGTCAGTGAAATTTAACTCTGGTCAATGAAATTCAACCATGGAAAACCAAAGTCAACCACAGTCAACCAAATTCAACCATGGTCAACCAAAGTTAACCATAGTCAACCATGGTTAACTAAATTCAGTCAACCATGGTGAACCATTATGAACCAAAGTCAACCATAGTTAACCAAGGTCAACCGTAGTCAAACAAAGTCAACCACAGTAAACCAAAGTTAAGCATAATCAATAATGGTCAACCAAAGTCAACAATGCTCAACCAAATTCAACCATGAATAACCAAAGTCAACCATGGTCAGCCAAAGTCAACCGCAGACAACCAAATTCAACCATGGTCAAACATAAGTCAACCAAAGTCAACCATGGTCAACCATACGTCAACCAAAGTCAACCATGGTCAACAAAAGTAAACTATAGTCAACTGAAGTGAGCCATGATCAATCAAAGTCAAGCAAAGTTTACCTAGTGTAAACAATATGGTCAATCATAGTCAAGCAAAGTTGACCTTATCTCAACATGATCAACCAAAGTCAAGCAAAGTTGACCTTATCCAAACATGGTCACCCATTTCAACCATGGTCAACCAAAGTAAACCATAGTCAACCAAATTTAACCATGGTCTACAAAATTCAACCATGAAAAGCCAAAGTCAACCATAGTCAATCGAAGTCAACCATAATCAACCAAATTCAACCATAGTCAACCATGGTTAACTAAATTCAGTCTACCATGGTGAACCATTATGAACCAAAGTCAACCATGGTCTATTAAGGAAAACCATGGTTAACAAGGTCAACCGTAGTCAAACAAAGTCAATCATAGTAAACCAAAGTTAAGCATAGTCAATGATGGTCAACCAAAGTTAACAATGCTCAACCATGAACAACCAAAGTTAGCCAAAGTAAACCAAAGTTGTCCATAGACAGTCATTGTCAAGCAAAGTTAAAAATGATAAATGAAAGTCAACCATGGTCAACCAACATTCATCCAATGTTAACCATTATAAAACAAATTCGACCATGGTTAGCTATGCTTGACTTGGTCAACCAATGTTAATCATTGTAAAACAAAGTCAACCATGGTTGGCCATGGTTGACTTTGTCAACCAAAGTTAACCATTGTAAACGAAAGTGAACCATTGTCAACTAAAGCCACCCATGGTCATCTATAACTAGAATTGAGTTTGCTTGACTTTACTTGACCATGGTTGTCTTTGGTTTCATTTGACTTTGGTTGACCATGGTTGACTATGGTTGACTTTAGTTGACCATGGTTGATTTTGGTTAACTATGGTTCACTTTGGTTGACTATGTTCACTATTGTTGACTTTGGTTAACCGTGGTTGACTTTTATTGAACATGGTTTACTATGGTTGACCATTATTCACTCTGGTTTTTCATGGTTGACCACAACCAAAGTCAACCATGGTTAGAAAAAGTCAATGATAGTCAACCATGGTCAACCAAATTCAACCATGACCAACCAAAACCAAAGTCAACCATGGTCCACCAAAGTAAACAATGGTAAACTAATGTGAATGAAGGTCAATGATGGTCACCCAAAGTCAAGAATTGTGAACCAGGGTCTACCATAGTTAACCATGGTCAACAATATTTAAACGAAGTCAACCATATAAAGCCATGGTCAACAATGGTCAACCAAAGTCAACCATATACAACCATGGTTAACCAAAGTCAACCACGGTCAACCAAATAATATTTTCATATGACTTTCGTTGTCGTCAACCAAATAATATTTTCATATGACTTTCGTTGTCATCAACCAAATAATTATAAGTCAACCATGGTCAACCAAATAATATTCTTATATGACTTTGGTTATGGTTAACCAAATAATTATAAGTCAACCATGGTAAACTGAATAATATTCTAATATGACTTTGGTTGTGGTCAACCAAAGTCAACCATGGTAAACCGAATAATATTCTAATATGATTTGGTTCTGGTCAACCAAAGTCAACCATGCTCAATCATAGTCAACTCTGGTTTTCATGGTTGACTTTGGTAACTAAAGTCAGTGGTAACTAAAGTCAATGAAGGTCAACCATGGTCATCAATTGTCATCCATGGTCTACCATAGTTAACTATGGTCAACCATAGTCAACCAAAGTCAACCATGGTGTACGATGGTCAACCAAAGTCTACCATAGTCAACCAAAGTCAAACAAAGTCCACCGTGGCCATCTATAACTATAATTGACTTTGCTTGACTTTACTTGATCATGGTTGTCTTTGGTTCCATTTGACTTTGGTTGACTATGGTTGACTTTAGTTGACCATGGTGGATTTTGGTTAACTGTGGTTCACTTTGGTTGACTATGGTTTATTATGTTCACTATTGTTGACTTTGGTTAACCGTGGTTGACTTTTATTGAACATGGTTTACTATGGTTGACCATTATTTACTCTGGTTTTTCATGGTTGACCACAACCAAAGTCAACCATGGTTAGAAAAAGTCAATGATAGTCAACCATGGTCGACCAAAGTAAACAATATTAATAGTCAACCATGGTCCACCAAAGTAAACAATGGTAAACTAATGTCAACGAAGGTCAATGATGGTCACCCAAAGTCAAGAATTGTGAACCAAGGTCTACCATAGTTAACCATGGTCAACAATGGTCAAACAAAGTCAACCATATACAACCATGGTCAACCACGGTCAACCAAATAATATTTTCATATGACTTTGGTTGTCGTCAACCAAATAATTATAAGTCAACCATGGTCAACCAAATAATATTCTTATATGACTTTGGTTGTGGTTAACCAAATAATTATAAGTAAACCATGGTAAACTGAATAATATTCTAATATGACTTTCGTTGTGGTCAACCAAATTCAACCATGGTAAACCGAATAATATTCTTATATGACTTTGGTTCTGGTCAACCAAAGTCAACCATGCTCAATCATAGTCAACTCTGGTTTTCATGGTTGACTTTGGTAACTAAAGTCAGTGGTAACTAAATTAATAAAGGTCAACCATGGTCATCAATGGTCATCCATGGGCTACCATAGTTAACCATGGTCAACCATAGTCAACCATGGTTAATCAACGTCAACTATGGACAACCATGGTGTACGATGGTCAATCAAAGTCTACCATAGTCGACCAAAGTCAAACAAAGTACACCGTGGTCAACCAAAACCAACCATGGTCAAGCAAAGACGACCATTGTTGGCTATAATCAAACATGGTTAACAAAGTCGACTAAGGTCAACCAAATTCAACCATGAACATCCATAGTCAACGATGTTCAACCATAGTCAACCATGGTCAACCAAAGTCTAACATAGTTAAGAATGGTCAACCAAAGCCAACCATGGTCAACAGAGGTCAACCATGGTCGTTATATTATTATTTAATTAATATTATTAATTGTGTGGCCATAATATTGCTTTTAATAATAATAATAATAATTCACCAAACCTAACCAATAGGTCGACCGTCAACTAGCAAGCCATATTAATAATTAACATATTAATTATTAATATGGCTTGCTAGTTAGGTATATCTATAGTCTTGGACCCATCTATATATGGCAAGTTGTAAAGCTCTTGCAATCATATAACAATATGCCACGAGGATTTCGCACATGTGGGTGCTCTGAGTGGGCAACAGTTACTAAATCTGTGCACTCAAGCTTGAATTGTGTAGTGTGGTGAGATGGGATGACCAAGAAACCCTTATTTCTAACTATCTACTTTAACACAATCTCCTTTACAATTCTGAAATCTAAACATAAGAAAATTTGCATTTGCCGAGGGAATATAATCTACAACCCCTGGATCAATCCGACCATTTTTTCCTTACCGTCAATGCACTTTAAAGTCGGTAAAAGCTAATTTTGGAAAATGGTGTATTGAAGCAGCGGAAGGCTTTGCAGTTGAGAAACGATGAAGAAAAATGCAACGCAAATATGATCTCTTTCGTGCGTATCAGACGTCTTTCACATCAAGCTATAATCCAAAAAGGGAAAGTAACTCACAGTAATACTTTTGGCATATTATGGCGATGTGTATTTTACGAAACCTCATATCACACAGCAGAGTGTATGCTTGCAAGAATTATCAACATATTCTAAAGTGGCTCTTCAATGCTGCCCATGAAGGTTAAAATATATATGCCAAACCCTGCAGCGTTGATTGAAGCGTCCAATGCTTCCATGGGGGCACATTATTCTATTCCCTATCGCATTAATCCAGATACCTTAGCTTTCTGTACAAACATTCACGATACGTTGACAAGTTTTGCCGACAATAAGAACAGGCCCATCGACAAGCAATCCAAATCACGCGGCTCGTTCAGTTATTGGAATTGCATATAAATATACATACACACAACGGTACCAGACCCATCTATCAATCTGCTTTGGTTTTCTAGACGACCGATTCAAAGAAGGCGCCAATCTGAGCTCAGTATTTGCAGCATTTGTATTTTCGTTATTTCACTGTATCTCAATCATCCATTCCGTGGTCTGTTAAAAGAGGAGATTAAGGTACGGGATGGGTTCTGAGTTTGAGCCTGCTGTACACATCGAGGAGACACCTGAAGCTCGCATTGTAGTAATCGATCTCCCAGGTGATTCCGTGAATATATAGTTATACCTTTAGAAATCTATTTATTTCGAAATGCTTCTATTTATTTTTACAATACTCTCGAGATGATTTATTCAGCCATGATTTAACTGTGCAGGTTTTAGAAGAGAAGATATGAAAGTGCAGGTTAATAACAAGGGGAGTCTTGTCATCAGCGGAGAACGTGGTCTTAAGGAAATGGAGGGAGGGAGATCGGAGAAAATGCAGAAAGGGGGGTATAGGTTCAGAAAAGTTATCACCGTACCCCACAATTTGAATTTCGATGGCATCACCGCCAAGTTTAGCGATGACACATTGCGTGTCTCCCTCCCTTTGCTTCACGTCCCTGACCAACAGAATCAACAGACGGTTCCTGGCAGTGGAAAGACAGATCAATCGCTACAATCGAAGGTCGAGAGGTCGAGTCCCGCAGGACAGCAAGATTCGATAAAAGGGCAACCTGTACCGGCACGGCCTGTACAGAACGAGCAAAGCCCAACACATCCAGAGGCGAGTCGACTGGACGATGATAAAAAAAAAACAATGTAGCTGCGGAAGAATCAAAGACATTGCTGGAAAAGAAAAGTGCAGAAGCGCCTAAGCAGGCCGCAGAGTCGGTTGGGGAGCCACCAATTTCAAGTCACGCGCAAGCAGTTTCCGATGAGATGGGCTGTGCACACCGATCTGAATCTATTCAATCTAAATCGAAGCAAGACGACGAGACGCTGTTGCAGGAATGTGGAGGACAGAAGTCGGGAAAAACGCCGGAGTGCAGACATCCTCCACAGGAACAGAAAAAAGAGGGTTGTGCAGATCACGGCCGAAAACCAGCAGAAAAAAGTCAGCAACAGGAAGGAAAGAAGGATCATGAAAGTTGTTCAAGTTGGCTAACTAACAAATTTCCAGATCCGAAAGGAATTAAGTTTCCCTCTTCGTGTAGTTCAACGTTTTCTAAGCGTGGGGTGTTGATAGCATCGTCAGTGCTCGTTTTATCGATTGGCGTCTACATCACTTATAAATCAAGGTGAAAGACATCACATTTAAAACGTTATATAGTGTACGTCAACATAGAAGTGTACACCAGATACTTTGTAGACTCATAAAATTTCAGTGTAGATGCTCTTTAAAATAAAAACTGTGTTTCAATATTCACCAGATTCTTTCTTTTTAGTGAAGTCAGAGAGAAAATGTGTATTTTCTGTAATTTGGTCATGAATAATTTCAATGTGCATTCGGACCAGCAACAAAATATAGAATTTTATCTCACAGAAATGTATTTGTTATGTAGAAGTAATTATCGTACTCTCTTAACTACACAAAATAAACCGATTCTGTTTCGTGCATCCAAAAATCTCTCTTATTAACAAGATATAGTCCTGTGCTTCGTTTTTTCGAACCATGCAGTCATCCACGATCTATTAGACAATGAAAGTAAATTAAAAATTGTTTGTAAAGGGAAGAAATATGCGTTATTTTTCATCCGGTTCTTATTTGGTCTGTACTGCACTCTCCACTATTTATTGGACAATGAAACTAAACTAAAACTGTAGAAGGAAAAAATATGTAATATTTTTCATCCGTTCCTATTTGATT
Source organism: Larix kaempferi (assembly GCA_027924585.1). NCBI lineage: Eukaryota > Viridiplantae > Streptophyta > Pinopsida > Pinales > Pinaceae > Larix > Larix kaempferi. The sequence continues at coordinate 17,210,754 of BSBM01000073.1, forward strand.
TGTACTGCACGGACAAACATACATTCTTCTCGCCACACTCATTAGCTAATGCTATAATTATGCTCAATGGCTATAAAGAAAGATCGAGAATAATGAATGAGCCGGGCCGTGACATGGCATGAACAGTTAGAAAGAGCCTTCATGGGGGATCACAATGCGCATCTCCTTTAAACAGGACAGCGTTTCAAATTCTGGGTATCCAACATTTCCTGCATAATCCTAATAAGCATTCGGAGAATACTTCAACAATGCAATGGTTTAGTTGTGGAAATTGTTATTGATATGGATTGAATCTGCCAATGATTCAATCGAAGCCTTCAACATCTTTGCTGCCCATCTTTCTTCATCATGTATCCAGCACTATCATCATATTTATTTATTTTGCTATTTAGTTGCCGTGGAACATCTTCAAAGCGCTCATTTTCTTAGTGACATGCAATTTCAATCAGTTTCAACTGCTGCAATAAGGGTATATCAAAATCCCATTTATTACACTTGTCTTATTTACATCACTTTGTTCATTGGATTTTTGCCACAACAACATCAACGTCAACTGATAATAGTATCTTATATCCACTTGACAAGCATTTCATTCACTGCTTCTTTATTCAATTCGTCTTACTCAAAAACATGAATATCATCTTGGTCAACCTCCATGCTTGTGTCTAATTCTGAGAATAATTTTATCTTCATTATCAACAACCATGAGATAGCTGTCCTCTCCATTCATCAAATCTTAAATCAATTTCCTTTCCTTTCCAATTTCAATGAGTTCTTCATCATTTGTCACCTCATTTCCAATTTCAAGCTATGCTTTAGCTGATAAATCTTCTACAAAATTTTATTCAACTTCATGTGCTTCAACAAAAATGTTGTTTATATCTGGATAGTTTTCATGAGTTTCATCAAACAACCATGAACTAGTTGTCCTCTCAATTAACCAAATTCTGAATCAATTTCATTTCCTTTACAATTTTAATGAGTTCTTCATCATTAAAAAATCTCATCATATGTCACTTCATTTCCAATTATTCAACTTCATGTGCTTCAACAAAATTGTTATTTATACCTTCATAGTTTTCATGAGGTTCATCAAACTTCACTTCATGATGTTCCCTTCTTCATTTACAAAAGTCACATGTTGTATTCTTCATATGGAGCATTAGCATGGTTGTGGCCTTCATCATGTGCACCTTTTACATGGCTTCAACCTTATTTATTTCCAATGTTGTCTTCAAATTTACATTCATATTGAGTTTTGTCTTCATTCATTGTACCTTTGCACTCAAAAACATAATTTAGTCATCATGAAAATCATTTACCCTTATGGGTTTTCTTTTTAAGAGCTCTTATGTCTCAACTTGTTCATGGTTGTTATAAATTTTTAACTTCAACTTTGTCCTTACAAGCCAAGGCTTCAAGGAGTCCATCTACACAATATGTAATCTCATATTTCACCTCATGTTCTAAGGTCTCGATACTAATTTCATCTTCTTTAAGTATCATTTTCCATTTCATCATGATATTTAGAAGATATTTGTAACCTCCCTTTTGCTTAAATTTGATAGCATACCTAGGTTCTTGATTTATTGCTACTTATGTGATTCAATATTGGTCACAAATGTCCTCAACCCTAGGCAATTATATTGCATTCGTTTATTTACAAAATTCTTTCTTTTTTTACCTTTTATTCCTCTTAATTTGTAATCCATCTTAAATTGTTTACGACACATTATTTCCCTTCAATTTAGGATTTATCTTTGACACTTCAACATCAACTTAGCATACACGTACACCTACCACCTTCATACCTACTTAGTGATTAATTTCAAACTTGATACCACATCCTCTTTGGAAGAGGGATAAGATTTAGATTCACTTATGTGTTACAACAAGAGAAATAAAACTTACCTATCAATAACTCAACTTTGTTTTGAACTCTTTTACATTTTTATATCATGAACTTGACTTAAATCTATTTGAATGCCCTCCTACCTACCTAGTGATCAATTTCAAACTTGGTACCACAAGAGAAATAAAACTTGCCTATAAAAGGACTTTACAACTTGGACACATCAATAACTCAACTTTGCTTTGAACTCTTTTACATTTTTATATCATGAACTTGAATTAACTCTATTTGACTTTGACTTCCATAATATATTTTCAAAATAAATTCTAAATACTTGACGATTGATTTTGTCTTGAGCTCTTACACCAACCATGTCTTCACTTCCAATTTAAAATAAATTTACAAGGCTCATAGATATTTTGATATCAAGGTAGTTCCTAAAAACAATATTCTAAAACTAGAACCACATGATTCTCTCTAATACAACGAGTTTGGATGTAATACAAGACCCACTTTTTAATACCCAAAGCCAAAATATTAATCTCACAACCATGCATCAACTCACCTTTCACTATACTTAAACCATCACCCCTAGATTTTCATAGTACCAATTGTTGGTGAGTGTTGTCAGTCATCTTTAGGGGTGCCATCTCTTGACAATTTCACTAAAAAGTAATTCACCGAAATCCTTTTAGGTATATATTCTTGTAACCTTCAATAAATTCAATGTTGGAAAAATTAATTATGAGCCGATTGGTATCTAGTTTGCGTCACTCAGATTTTAATTATAAACTTTAATGTTACTCGGCAGCTTCCAAGAGAAGCCATTTTCTAGTTTTTTATTTTAATTATAATCTTTAATGTTACTCGGCAACTTTAAAGAGAAGCCATTTTCTAGTTTTTGTATTTAACATACAAATAGAGTCATTTTATGCAAAAAGAATAAAAAGAAGAAAGCCAAAGCCAAAGGAAGGTTTTTAGTAGTCTGTCTGGGAGGAGCACAAGCTTTGTGTAAATCTCCATAGATGTCATTGTTATTTTGCTCGGTAATATATTTGCAATTACTTTGTGTTATTCTACAGAAGATATCTGAAGTGAAAATTAAAAAGTAAAGATTGCAATATCACCACACATAAATTTTAGAAATTGGTCCAAAAATATCGCGCATTAAGTTAAGTTTATGGGATCATGAAAGTTCACAAGTAAAAAGGATTTATGTTTGGATGTGCGTGATAAATATCATTTGTTACCATAAAAGTGAAATAAATTTTATAAAGTTTATTTTATAAAAGTTTGAGATAGTGTGCAAATAATCATTTGTGTGGAGTAAATGTAAAGTGTGCGTGAAGGTAAAGTTTCCACAATAAATATTAATCTGCGGAGCAAATAAAGCACAGTAAATCTGCACATCTCTATCTGCGCAATTTTCCCTTGATTTGGTATCATAGCACGTTTCAGTATTTGTTCTATCAGAGCAGGTTATCAAGTTTGGTTTAAGAAGATTGGTAGCTCTGTTTTACAAGAAGGTGACTTTGAAAAATAAAAAGAATGGTCTCCACTTCTAGTACAATTCTATAGACTCCAAGCTTTACAGGAAATAATTATTAATATTGGTCTCTTACCATGAAGGCTCTATTCAGAGGTCAAGATGGGGAGATAGTTGAAGATGGCTATGCTAAACTAGAAAATCAGGTGGCACTCAATGCTTTCACACAAGCTGACAAACTTAATCTTGAAGGAACAAAGGAAGAAGGATGGAAAAGCCATGATTTACACACATCAAGCAATGCATGAAAGCACACTCCCAGTATTAGTAGCAGCAAAGACATCCAACGAGGCATGGGACACACTGCAAACAACATATCAAGGTTTGGACAAAGTAAACACTACTAAACTGCAGATCCTTAGAAGAGATTTTGAATCTCTGGCAATGAAAGATACACAATCAGTAGAATCATTTTATTCTTGAGTCATTGGACTGATAAATCAAATGAAATCTCATGGATAAATCATATAGGATAGAAAATTTGTGGAGAAGGTGTTGAGGATCCTTCCCCCAAAATTTGAGTCTTTAGTTGTAACTTTGGAAGAAAATGAAGACTTGAGCAATTTCAACATTGATGAGTTGCAAGCTTCTCTCATCAATCATGAACAAAGAATTAATTAGATCAAATACATCATTAGAAGGTGCATTTGCATTTGCAGCATAGTCATCTATCAGTCATGGAAGAGGAAGATGAAGATAAAATTTCAGAGGAAGAGGAAGAATTTTTTCTAGAGGAGGACACAACAAAAACCCTGCAAATGTCGCTAGAAGTCAAAATCAGAATTTCGGACATCCGAGTGACCAAATATTTGATAAATTAAAAATACAATGTTATTATTGCAAGAAATTTGGGCATTATGCATATGAATGTAGGAAGAAGTAGCATGACCAGAGAAATTAAGGTTAAAACTAGTTAGGTAACACTAATCCTTCCACCAGCACAATGTTTTTAGCAAGTGCATCCCCACTTGAATGTAATTTTGTACAAGAAATCCCATGTGACATATGGTATTTAGACTCACGTTGCAACAATCATATGTCTGGAAATTTAGATTTGTTTTCCATTTTAGATAAATCAGTTCAAACTGATGTCACACTTGGAAACGATATCCAAGTCACTTTTCTGGGAAAAGGTATTGTTGGTATTCTAACCAAGTAGGGGGAGCATAAAACTATGCCTGATGTTTATTAGGTCAAAGGTCTAAAACATAATTTAACGAGCATTGGACAATTGTTACAAAAGGGCTATAGATTCTACATGGAAAACAATCACTACGTAATTTTGTTCAAGTATCCAAGTAAACAATTGATAGCTAAGGTGGAAATAACAAGCAATCGCTTGTTTCCTTTGAGGATAAGATCTGATATGAAGGGAAATACAACTCAAGTTGTTCAAGAAGCAAAGAATGAATATTCAGGAGCTACATTCAAAGCATAAAGCAAAGAAGTAGACATGCTCCGCGAGAAGGAAGAAAGAGACAATTACAAAGAGATACAAGCAACATTTCAATCATAGGTTCAAGATGAATATTGGCTGTGGCAATTCATATTTGGACATATGGACATTGGTGGGATGAAGCTATTTCATATGAAGAATATGGTGAAGGGTTTGTCATTGATTGAAAAAACAGAAATAAATTGTGAAGGCTGCATTTTTGGCAAGCAACATAGAGAATCCTTTCAAGTGGGAAAGTCATATAGAGTGCGCACACTACTTGAAATTGTGCACTCTGATATTTGTGTGCCAATGCAAACATCATCCATAGGCGGATGCAATTAATTTATTACATTGATTGGTGATTTCATTAGAAAAACATGGATTTATTTTTTAAGACACAAATCTGATGCATTTGGATTCTTTTAGTAGTTCAAGGCACTTGTGGAGAAAGAAAGTGGTCACTTGATCAAAGTCTTAAGGACTAACAGAGGTGGTGAATATGTCTCAAATTATTTTCTAAATTTTTGTAAATCTCATGCCATACACAATCAATTCACTGCGTGGTATACACCTCAGTATAACGGTGTCACGGAAAGAAAGAATAGAACCATTATGGAGATTGCATGCAATATGATGGCAGCAAAGAATTTGCCAAATGAATATTGGGCTGAGGAAATAGAAACTACTGTATACATCATGAATAAGTGCACAACAAAGAGTGCGAAGAAAAAAATCCATCAAGAAGCATGGACATGTATGAAACATAGTGTTTCTAATTTAAAAGTCTTTGGTTGTGTCGCATATGTGCACATCCCAGATAATCTGAGAAATAAATTAGATAATAAAGGACAAAAATGCATATTTGTTGATTATTCAGAAGATACAAAAGCATACAAGTTGTATGATCCTGTCACAAGGAAGGTCATAATCAGTCGTGATGTTCAATTTGTGGAAAATGAAGCATGGGATGAAAGCATAGAAAAGATAGTGAAAATTGTGAATCCTATCGCACATGATGACATGATGGAAGAAGTGGTTCAAACACCACAAGGAACTAAAAATGTTGCAGTACCATCTAGCCCCAGGACTGTGCAATATGTCACACCTCAGGCTACTGCGCCACAAGTCGCAGTTCAATCTACACCAACAAGCACATCAAGACCACAACAAACTCCAGCAAACAACCCAAGGAGTTCTCATCACCAGATCCAACTTTGGAAAGCATGATGCCATGAAGAACAAGAAGTCTGCACAAAATATATGATGCTGATACAAAAAAATTATTTTCTGAAATAGATGATCCACTAACTTTTGAAGAAGCTGTCAAAGATAATGTATGGGAACAAGCCATTGATGAAGAAATTTAATGCAGTGAAAAGAATCAGACATGGGAATTGGTAGATGTAGCAAAATACAAGGATGTAATAAGTGTCAAGTGGATCTATAAAACCAAGCAAGATGCAGATGGTAATGCATAGAAGCACAAGGCAAGATTAGTTGCAAGAGGGTTCACACAACCACCCAACATATATTTTAATGAAACATTTATGCCTCTTGCACACATGGATGCAATCAGAATAGTTTTGGCCACAGTTGTGCACAACAAATGGTATCCTCAGCAGATGGATGTTAAGTATACATTTTTAAATGCTTATTTGGAATAGGAAGTATATGTGGAACAATCACAAGGATATGAGGTTCGAGGACAAGAAGATAAAGTATATAGACTGAAAATATCACTTTATGGTTTGAAGGAAGCTCCTAGAGCCTACCTCATTCAAAATGGATTTCACAGAAGTGAATGTGAACCAACGTTGTACACCAAAGTCAACAAACAAGGTAACATGTTGATTTTATGCCTATATGTTGATGATTTAATATTTACTGGTGATTTTGGCATAGAATATTTTAAAGAAGTCATGGAGAATGAATTTGAAATGATTGATTTGGGGATTATGATATTTTTTTGGGAATTGAAGTCCATCAATCCAAAGATGGGATATTCATTTCTCAATCCAAATATGTAAGTGACATATTTAAAAGGTTCAATATGGTAAATTGTAAATCTTCCCCAACACCAATAATAAAAAGATTGAAGTTAAGAAAGGAAGATGATGGATCAAATGTTGATCCCACACTATTTAAAAGATTGGGTTGAAGCCTTATGTATCTTACTATGACAAGAGCTGCTATAATGTATGGAGTAAGTGTGATCTCAAGGTTTATGGAGTCACCCAAAGACTCACATTGGAACGCAAGTAACAGAATTCTGAGGTATGTAAGTGGCACAAAATATTTTGGCATTCTGTACTCATCTGCATAAGATTTAAAACTTGTTGGATACACTGATAATGACTGAGCAGGAAGCATGGATGATAGGAAAATTACATTTGGGTATACATTTCATTTTGGTACATGAGTAGTGTCATGGGCATAAAAGAAACAACCCATTTTAACTCTGTCATCAGCAGAAGCACAGTATGTCGTAGCTACAAGCGCTGCATGTCAAGTTGTTTGGATGCGCAGAATGTTAAAGGATGTGTCACAATGCAAGGAAGAAACCCTAACAATCTATTGTGACAACACCTTAGCCATTGAGCTGTCAAAGAAACATGTATATCACAAAAGAACCAAGCACATTGACACCAGGTATCATTTCATGAGAGAATTGGTAAATAACAAAGAAATTTGTTTAGAATTTTGCAGGTTTGAAGATCAGTTGGAAGACATATTTACAAAACCATTAGCAAGGGATAATTTCCAGTATCTGTGCAGTTGTTTAGGATTTGTTGATGATGAAAATGAATGATATTTTCACAGTCAATTCCAGCTTTGAAATGTTTTTGATAAAAAAAATTGATGTAATTCCAACTGCTCATAATTAAGGGGGAGTGTTAGAAATATTAATTATGAGCCGATTGTGTATCTAGTTTGCATTGGCTCTACCATTCATTTATTCAGTGAATCTGTCAGTCTGTAATGGTAGTCAATCTATCAGGATATGGAGTTCACCTCTCATTAAATTTAAGTGGCTGCATAGTAGTTCAGAAGTCAAGTTTTTAGGTAGATGTCACTCGGATTTTAATTACAGTCTTTAATGTTACTCAGTAGCTTCCAAGAAAAACCATTTTCTAGTTTTTGTATTTAACATGAAAATAGAGTCATTTTATGCTAGTAAAAAGAAGAAGAAGAAGAAGATCGAAGCCGAAGTAATGCTTTTAGCAATCCATGAACTTTTGGCTCATGTAAATCAGATTGTTGAAACTTAGGAGCACAAGCTCTGTATAAATCTCCATAGCCACCATTGTTATTTTGCTTAATAATATATTTTCAATTACTTTGTGTTATTCGACAAAATATATTTTCATGTCACACATAATGCTTCGAGCATGAAATTTTTTAGAAATTGGTCCTAAAATATCGCGCACTAAGTTAAGTTTCTGGGATCATGAAAGTTCACAAGTAAAAATGATTTACATTTGGATGTGCACGATAAATATCATTCGTAACAAGAAAAGTGAAATAAATTTTATAATTTTTTTTTTAAAGTTTGAGATAGTGTTCAAATAATCATTTGTGCGGAGCAAATGTAAAGTGCGCATGAAATTAAAGTCCTCGTAGCAAATATTAATCTGTGCAGTAAACAAAGCACAATAATTTCCAGTATGTTGAAAACAGTAAAACCTGCATAGTAAAAGTATCTATCTGTGCAGTTTTCCCTTGATTCAAGTGATTCTTTCTTGTTGTCAATTAAACCTTTTTCTTTTGTGCTTTGTTCCTCCCAAAACGATCTTCCAGGTCCTTCAATGGACATTCACAAGTATTAGTGTAAGAGAAATCACTAGGGAGGCTTTTAAATTTGCAAATCCAAAGCAATTGAAGCCATTCCGGGTAGTCCCTGTACCTAGTCGCGACCACATCTTGCTTGGGAAATCCTCAAATCTGAGAACAAGGAGTTGTTCTGCAGTTCTGAGAGAACGAAGTAGTGTGTTGAGAAGCCACTAGCGGCGAGTCATCCGCACTGTTGAATAATACTTAGGAAACCCTTGCCGCTCGAACAACCACTGGGGTGAATATAGAATCCGCCTGCATCGAAACTTGAGTTCAATAAATAAATAAATAAATAAAAACTATATGCCATAATATTTGGAAATCCGCGTGACTTTCTTCTTTGGAAGTTTGGGTGGCTGGTGGATTTTAGTGGTGTGACTTATATGCTTTTAAATTCATATGTTTTAAGCGGTGAAGTTTAATATTTTTTAAATTAGTATGCTTTAAGTAAAGGACATATTTGATTAATGTATATATATATATATATATATATAGATAATACTTTATGTAAAAGTTTGTAATGGTGGAGTCTCTTTTAAAAGAGAATTTATTGAAATTAAATAAAAACTATTTTTGAGAGATATGGATTTAGTAGCTCTAATCAACTACGGATTTCTCCTCACTCGGAAAAAGTATTATGATATGTGGGACACTAGGATGGGGTATTTTTATGATCGAAAGACATTTGGGAGTATGTTGTGCATGGTTACTCCAAACCCACCGATGTTATAGCTAAGCAAGCCCTGTCAAATGGAGAAAGGAAGTGTTGCATATTCACAGGAAAAAGGATGCGAAAGTACTACATCTTATCATGAATGTGTTGGAAAATAGCATATTTCCAAATGTCTTGGCTACATTCCACTCAAAAGAAGCATGGGACATTTTGGCAACCTGTTACCAAGGGGTTGGCAAGGTACAAAGAGACAAATTATAGAATTTAAAAAGAGATTTTGAAAACTTAAAAATGAAAGAATTAGATACAGTATATCAATTTATGACTCAAATCATGAGAATATTAAATGAATTGAATATGTATGGTGAAAATATATTTGATCAAATGGTAGTTGAAAGGGTTATAAGATCACTTCCTTGTAAATTTGATCTGAAAGTTGCAATTATCGAAGAAGCAAAAGATATAAGTGAATTATCCATAGATGAGTTGACGAGATCATTTCTATCATATGTATCCAAAATCAACAAGAATAAGGATTCCTCTTTGGAGAACAACTTCAAATCCCAAGTCTCTTTCTCAAAAGGAAGAGGAAGATGCAAAGGTAGAGGTAGATCAAGAGGAAAAGGTAGAGGAAACTAAAGAAATGGAAAGGAAGATCAAGAACAAGAAAACATGAGAGACGACAAAGAGAGGTTTGACAAATCAAATATTAATTGTTTTTATTGCAATAAGTTTGGTCATTTTACTAGTGAATGCAAAAAGAAGAAGGTTGATCATGAAAAAGATAATGTAAATGTTACAAACACCTCTAAGAATGATGAAGATTCATTGTTTTGTTACTTGTCATGCTGCACATTAAATCCCAAATGATATTTGACTTTTAGACATTGGCTGCAACAACCATATGACAAGTAATAGAAGTCTAGTTGCATATCTACATGAGTTAGTAAAGATAGAGTTTAAAATCAACACAGATGATATAGTTAAAGTTCTTGGAAAATGAGTGGTCAACATATTAACCAAATAGGGAAAACAAAAAACCATCTTATATGTGTATTATGCTCTATGTTTGCAGCATAAATTTCTCAATATTGGGAAATTCACCAATAAGGGATACAATCTCATCTTCAAAGGATCAAAATGTGTCATATATGAAAAACCTCCAAGTAAATAGTTAATCGCCGAAGTACAACTGAATATGAATAGAATGTACCCGCTAGTCATGAGTTGTAGCAAGAAAATGAGATATTTTGTCCAAAAATCAACATGCATTGATGATTTTTGGTTATAGCATTTTAGATTTGGGCATATTCACTTTTATAGTTTGAAACTATTGCAGCAGAAAGACATGGTTAAAGGATTACCCGTTATTAAGGATCCATCAAGTGCATGCGAGTGTTGCATTATTTCAATGAAACACAAGGATATCTTCTCTAAAGGTGCGTCTTGAAAGACACAGCCACCCCTAGAGCTATTTCATATTGATATGTGTGGTCCAATGCAGACTCAGTTACTATGTAATATCCCTCTTTTATACCCCTATTGTTTTGTAAATGTAAATGGATATTGTACTTGTTTTCTGGTGAGGATCTCAAGGCCAAGGCCCCACCAGTAAAGCTTCTAAGTTATGTGGTTTAAATTCCTAAAGTTGTAAATTGTAATCTAAGGAAACTAAAGACACACGCAACTAAATGACGGGCAACTGAATCCACTAGGGGGAGAGGTAAGTCTAACAGAAGCCCTGAGAATCTAAGTGATGATGTCTAGGAGTCTTTATGATTCCTTTAAGTAACATAATTATTTGGTTGTAGGTTTAAAGAGTATAAATAATCTATGATGATTATCCTAAGACTTGTATGACGTCCTAAGTTAAGGACAATAGCCTTTCGATACAAAATAAATAGGCAACACTTATGACCTAGGTTTTAGCATGATGATTTGTATTGCGGATAATTTCCAAATAATTATCCTAATTACTTTTATTTTAAATATTAATCTTACTCCAATGAGAGAGTGATAGAGAACACAAATAAAGATAAAATAAGCTTATATTTTTATTTAAATATATTTAATATACTTGTCATACTAGACTATAAGTTATACTAAGAGATAAATAAACATATATATATATATATATATATATATATATATATATATATAAGAGAAGAGTGGTTTAAAGGAAAATGTTAACCTTTATAAATATAAAGGGTTACGGATTTAAATATTAAAAGATACAAGACTTAAAAATATGAATATATATATGTGAATAAAGACCATGAATTGGGAGAGCATACTCCTTGTTTTAAATATATGTTCTAAATGTATGATTAATAAACAGAATAAAGAAGGACCAAAAATATATTTTAAAGATATTAGAGAACTCCCTATTTTTTAAACACGTTGGAAAACATTTCGATTCAAATAAAGGTTAGGTGAGTTAGGATCTCCAAAAGCTTCCACTTTCCTAGTTAAGGAGCGCTAAGAGATCAATGTGAGTAGGCGCTCCAAAAGATTCCACTTTCCTAGTTATAAGGAGCGCTAATACTCATTGTAATACATTTGTCATATTGATGAGGGAATCAAACTCTCACAAGAACCTTTATATTGAGTTACTTGATTTTGGGAGGGGAAGCTTGGGAGGAAACTCGTCACTACAAAGCTCATATAAGGATCTCATCGATGTAATCTCTGTCTATGTCGATCGCAAGAGAATCAAACTCTATGTATATAGGCGTGAGATCAAACGATAATGGGAGGCTTAGCCTTTCTGGAATGGGGTTAGAATGTACTGGTTGGATTCAGATGTTTGTTTGGTAGTTGAGATCGAACGATAAGGAGGGAAACCTAGAGGAAGAGGGCCATATCCCCACATCTCCGAAAGATAAGTCACTAAAACGTTTTGTTTTATGGTTAGTTTTATGTTCAAAGGGAGTGAGCATGACCCTCCGGGCTTCTATTTTACTTGAGGATATTTTCTGTTTAGTGGGATATCTCTGTTTGAACAGAGGTTGCGGTTTTCATTTCCTATACATTTTGAATGTTAATTCCTGTCAAAAAGGAATAGCGCCCAGATGTGAAAGATCTTAGTAAGAGATCATAGTTTTCATTTCTTATACATTTTGAATGTTAATCCCTGTAAAAAAGGAATAGTTCCTAGATGTGAAATATCTCAGTAAGAGATCATAGTTTTCATTTCTTATACATTTTGAATGTTAATCCCCGTCAGAAAGGAATAATGCCTAGATGTGAAAGATCCCAGTAAAAGATCATAGTTTTCATTTCTTATACATTTTGAATATCAATCCTTGTCAGAAAGGAATAATGCCTAGATGTGAAAGATCTTAGTAAGAGATCATAGTTTTCATTTCTTATACGTTTTGAATGTTAATCCCTGTCAGAAAGGAATAGCGCCCAGATGTGAAATACCTCATTAAGAGATCATAGTTTTCATTTCCTATACGTTTTGCTTTATTTAAATGTTGATCTCTGTCTAAGCATTTATTTTAAGAGTTACCCTGCTAAAATGCATCAACAGAGATGCGATATTTGTCTAAGCAAATTTATTTTTAAGAGTTACCCTTCTAAACCGCATCAACAGAGATGTGATCTTTGTCTAAGCATTTATTTTAAGAGTTACCCTGCTAAAACACATCAACATATATGCGATCTATGTCTATGCATTTATTTTAAGAGTTATCCTGCTAAAACGCATCAACTGAGATGTGATCTCTGTCTAAGCATTTATTTTAAGAGTTACCTCCGCTAAAACACATCAACAGAGATGCGATCTCTGTCTAAGCATTTATTTCAAGATTTACCTCTGCTAAAACACATCAACAGAGATGTTATCTTTGTCTAGGAATTTATTTAAGAGTTGCCTCTTCTAAAATGAATCAATAGAGATGCGATCTTTGTCTACACATTTATTTTAAGAGTTACCTTTGTTATTTATATTTATGTTCATATCAAAGAGATCTTTGTAAACGTGTAGATCACTGAATAAAAACTCTGGTATTTTATATTTATACTGAGATCAGAGAGATCTCTAGAAATGCCTAAATCCTTGAATAAAAACTTTGCTATTTATATTTTTTGAGATGAGAGAGATCTCTGTAAACGTGTTAATTCCTGGAAAGAACTATGTTAAGTTATTATTTTACCAAAGAATAGATCTCTGTAATATTTTTGATGTAGTGTTGAATGCCTGGAAAGAACTATGTTAAGTTATTATTTTACCAAAGAATAGGGTTTGAGAAAGTGGAAAGTAAATATTGCAACAATTGTGTTGCACAATGTAACCCATCTATTTTGATAAATAGTACAAGATGCAACTTTTCTTTGTGGACGTAGCCCATGTATTGGGTGAACCACGTATATATGGTCTCTCTCATGTTTGCGCCTTATGTGTTTTATTCCACTTGATATTTGTGATCTAATCTAGTTTTGGAAGTATGAGTGCTTTCACTAAAGAATGTTAAATTTCTATTACATAAGTTTACCTGTAAAATGATACTTTGGGTGTTCGGTTTATGCTATAATCATGAGGATTATTCGGGTATTGGAACTAAGATCCCACTTGAAAGGAGTTTACACTTTTGTATAAATTGCTATAGATTATTTGTTGTGCACAAATATACTAATTGTTAGAAGGGAATGAGCCATGGGTTGGATTAAAAGTAATATTTATACATGGATTGGATTAAAATTAATATTTATATAGGTATGGCTAATCATGTTTGATGTCTAAGTTTTATGGAATGAGCGAAAGGTGGTGATTGAACAATTGTTTATATGCATTAATATTTATGACTTAAGTACTTTTATGTTCTTATAAATAATGCGACTAATACCTTGAATGTTGTTGTCGAGGAAATTTTCTTTTTTACACCTCATTCCTTAAATGTTAAACATGTACATTTGGGTATGTTACATATGGTATCAGAGTAGAAGTTACAACACTCTGTTGATGTATATGTAACTTCGGAATGTATTTCACATATATGTATATTGTATTCCTATAGAGATGTTATTATTCCTCTATACGGAAGTGTCATCATTTATATTGTAACTGTCGTAACTTATACTTGATGGGTTATTAGACCACCTTGTTGGGGTCGGCCTTGTATAAGTCATGTGGGTCAAAGGGTTATTAGACCAACCTATTGGAGGTCGGCCATGTGGGTCAAAGGGTTATTAGACCACGGTAGTGGGGTTCGGCCCAGTCAGCATTATGTTAAGTGGTTAAGTTGAGGTCGACCTAGTTGAGTAAAGGTCAAGTCAAGTTAGTGTATAAATAGAGAGTGTGTCTCTCTCATTTTACACATTCTATTCTCACTCACACTTGGGAGAGTGGCGCACTTGTGAAGGAGGAGGATCTGCTGCTAGGAGAAGACTATCTCTTGTATTCTGGTTGTATCATTGCTCTATCTATCTCTGAGGAAGTTATTGGGGTTTTTCACCTTTATTGTTTTCCCCAAGTAAACTCTGTGTCTCTTGTGTGCTTGCATTATTGTGTCCATGATTGATATGTTGTAGATATGCTGTACATGTTGTTCTCTTAGTTAAGATCCTAGATCAGATTGAATTAAATTCTGAAAATTTACCATGGTATCAGAGCTATCCTGAAAGAAGGCATGATATGGCATGTATGACACTTGTTGCACTTACGATGCTAGGGCTTGATATAGCAAAAACCAGTCATCGTAGAAATTTCGCTATAAATCTGTTTTGGCAACGTTTTCAGATCTGAAACTTTTACAAGTCGAAGATCAGATCCGCATGTACCTTGTATCCAAAGGACAACCTCTAATTCGTTGTACTTTGTGATTTATGATCTGTACAATATAGGGTTTCTGCCTCTTCCAGATCTGAGTCAAAATCAGGTGACCTTGGGAAAAAGGTCATAACTTGGGATAGGAAGCTCCAAATGAAATTTCGTAAAAAGTGACAGTTAGTACATAGAATGCACTATCATAGAAAAAGTTTTCAGAGGCCGAAGTTGAACCAGTGAGATGTGGCACACCGTACAAGTTCGCTCTCCTGTATTATCCCATAAACAGGTCACATTGCGACACTTGGAATAACTCTCTCTTAGAGAATCCAATTGAGGTCAGACCTATAGGGATGGAAGGATAACAGGTCGGGATATCTCAAGAAAACTTTTCAGAGGCCGAAGTTGAACCAGTGACACGTGGCACACCGTATAAGTTCGCTCTCATGTATTATCCCATAAATAGGTCACGTTGCGACACTTGGCGTAACTCTCTCTCAGAGAATCCAATTGAGGTCAGACCTGTCGGGATGGAAAGATAACAGGTCGGGCTATCTCAGGAAAAGTTTTCAGACCCTGTGGATCGAAAAGTTTGGAGTTACACCAGAAACAATCAGGTACATATTTCTGTCAAAACAGAATTATTTTTGAGTACCTTCATTCATGGCTTCTGGAATTTAGGGCTTCGGAGAAAGTTGGAATTTTTGAAATCGGAGACCACGGCTGGATGCTACTCATCAAAATAAAAATTTAGAGACCAAGATCAAATTTTTTGGTTGGGCAGAAGGTCGGGCTTCATCAAACCCCAATTCGGGACTTTGATCGGAAAGATGGAAAATTAGGGCTTCTGCAAAAATTGGAATTTTGGAAATATGTGACCACGGCTGGAAGCTCCTCAGAAAAATCAAAGCTTAGAGTTTTGAATCAATATTTTGGTTGGGTGAATCTTTGGGAAACTCAAACCCTAATTCAGGGTTCTCCCCAGTGAATCCAAAAATCTAAAAGGCAATTTCGAGGGGTTAAACTTTGCAGTTTTGAAATTCTGTATATACCAACTTGATCAGCTCATCAAGGCGCCTATTTCTATCCTTTCAAAAGTTTGAAATTCAAAGTTTGAATTTTGGGGTTTCTTTGACAAACCCTAATCCAGCTCTAGGTCCATTTCTTGCAAATCAAGTGGATTGGGTTAATCCTAGAAGAAGATGGATTGGTCACCTGCATAAGTGAAGAAGTTCTTGTCTCAGAGGGAGATGAGGCTAAGGCCTTCCATAAGAAGATTACAAGCAATCTTGACGGGTATGGCTTATAGGTATGTTTTATGGTTAAGTTTATCATATGTTTGTCTTCATATCATTACAGTACAATCTTGATTAATTACTAGACTTGTCGTATCACCTTAATAGAAGATATTCATTGATTAAGGTTTTGACACTTATGATTGTACTAATGCATTGTGATGTTGTATGAGGTTTATGTTGTTTGCTAACACAAAAGGTACACCAAGAAAGTCAAATCATGTTCTACTTCAAGAACATATGCTCATGGTGACATGAAGACAAAGATTCATCCATTGTCATGGATCACATAAACGATCTACTTTCGAGGTATGTGTAACTTGGTTCTACAATGGTTAACTTATGAGACATGCAAGTTACTAGCACAAGTCATTGAAGAGAACCAGAAGACATTATGCGGGTATGTTAGACATAACTAGCTAGCATGCTAATCCAGGTTTGTTTTTCCTATATCAAGCTAGAATCATACCTTGTGTTAGGATCTTATACTGTTGTGTTGTTGATAATGATTATTCATGAATTCATAGGTTTGAATAATCATGGTTGTATGCATATTATGTTTCTTACCATAATTGATGATAGGACTAACCAGAAGAATCATGAAGGTATAGGTTTGAATAATCACGGGTTTTATGCATATTATATCTCTTATCTTGATTGATGATTCAACTAACCAAAAGAGTCCTATGATCAAATAAGAATGTGTATGAGTAAAAGAAGACTTCACTGAAACCTTGAATACTAATGTTTATTATCTGTGAATGATCATGAATATACATGTTTAAGATTATTGTGTTTTGATAGTATTAAGATTATACTAATAAATGTGTGATTATGTATGAGACCTCAAGGATAACACAATGATGATACTAATAAGCATGCATAGTGATTAAGGATGGATGTAAGTTCAAGGATAGGTAATCCAGGAAGCAAAGATCAAGAGGGAGCACACTCCAGTTGTTCCTGCTAGAAAGCAAAGGAGCACACTTCAGTAGTTTCTGCAAGGATGCAGATATTCAGAGGGAGTTGACCACTTCTCACAATCCACATAAGAATGGAGTTGCAGAAAAGAAGCAAAGACTGAGAGGGAGTCAACCCAACAAACAAACAAAGATAAGTATTTGAATTGTCATTACTTGCATATTTTATTGTTTAAATAATACTGTTCAATAATGTATATACTGATGTTCCTAGAATTAGGTTGTGTATTATGCATATTAGAATAGTTGCATTGATGAACACTATACTACTAATATGCATGGGTAAGTGGCCTATGCAACTATACAACATTCCATTGCTACTTATCTAGAATGGAACCTCTTTGCTGACATGTTGGGAGTTGTGCACACTCTTAACAATGCTCTGGTAGAGATTGGAAGGCATCTAGAAAGTTATGGGATATGGATAAATGTTGTAATGAAGCATTGGCTAAGATAATTGCATGACTATATGACATATTTCTTTATGTGTAAGAATTTGTTCTGAAAACTATGAGATGTTTTCTAATCATGCAATTTAACTTGTTGTGTAGGAAAGACCATATACCTTCACCTACAAAAGAAGGACTACAACATTTGTTCAAGCAACAAAATTATCTATTGAAGATATTGAAGTTCCCAGGATACGAGAAGAATGTCATGATCTGTCGATCATGAAGAATGATGTTTGGGATGCGGTCCCAAGAGCTGAAGGGAAGTCTGTTGTGACTTCCAAATGGAACTATCAGATCAAGCATGCTGCAGATGGAAGCATAGAGAAATATAAAAGTGATGAAATAGAAGATACACCAGATGGATTTCAAGATAGCCTTCTTGAATTGTAGTCATATATGTGTGCAGAACTTAGTAGGATAGACAGCTTTCTATCCAGTTTGGGCTTTACCAAGAGTCAAGTAGATTCCAACCTTTACTACAAGGTTGAGGAACGGAATCCTGTGATTCTATTCCTATATGTGGATGACCTGTTTGTAACAGGAGATGACAAATTGATTGCCGACACACAGTGGAAGTTTGCTGCTGAGTTCGAGATGAAGAACTTGGGGATGATGCACTATTTGTTTTTTTTGGCATGGAGGTGTGGAAGAGTGCAGATGGAATCTTCCTTGGACAAGGGAAGTATGCAGTAGAGATCCTGAAGGGGTTCCGGATGATGGCTTGCAAGGCCATGGCCAGACCTATGGCATCGAATTTGAAGCTTCCTTGTGATGCTTCATCTGAGCCGGTTGATGTCTCTATGTATCGTCAGATGATTGGGTCCTTGATGTACTTGATGAACATGAGACCAGATATTTGCTTTGCGGTGAACACATTGAGCTAGTTCCTGACGGATCCGAGGAGTGTTCACTTGGTTGCTGTAAAGCATGTTCTGAGGTACCTGAAGGGTACAGTGGATTATGGGTTCAAGTATGAAGCGAATCAAAAGTTTAACCTGTAGGGTTATGTTGATTCAGATTGGGCTGGCAGTGCTGCAGATAGGAAGAGCACATCTGGATGCTGCTTCAGTATGGGATTAGGTGTGATCTCTTGGTTTAACAGGAAGCAATCCTGCATAGCACTGAGTACAGCTGAGGCAGAGTATGTTGCAGCCTATTAAGCTAGTTGTGACGTAGTATGGCTACGGAAGCTACTGTCTGAGTTATTTGATCTCACGTTGGATGCTACTGGTATCTTTTGTGATAACCAGAGTTGTGTGAAGTTGTCCGAGAACCTAGTGTTTCATGACAGGTCGAAACACATAGAGATCAAATATCACTATATCAGGGATATGGTGCAGAGAGGAGCTGTGAAGCTCCTGTACATTGCGATGGACGAGCAGATTGCAGATGTGCTAACAAAGCCACTAGCCAGGGTGAAGTTCGAGTACTTTAGGGAGAGGCTTGGTGTTCTTCATATTGACGACACTTCGAGGAAAAAGTGATGCACACATTTGCAGAAGCCATTCCAAGCATGTTGGAAGGTGGATCCTTCACATGGCTATGGATGTAAGCGCTAGATGATGAGCATCAGGACGATGCTCCAGTTACTGCTCTATATATGCATCATGTTGGATGCTGGATATGATCAGTTGGATCATTTATATGTATGTACGCATCATGTTGGATGCTAGATATGATCGGTTAGATCATTTGTATGTATTTTGTATATGCATCATGTTGGATGCTTGAACCATGTATCTGTATATGTATCAGGTGGATACATTGTATGATCAGGTAGATCATGTATGTTGATATGTATCAGGGATGATCAGGTGGATCATGTATTTGTATTTGTATTAGGTGGATTCATTGTATGATTAGGTGGATCATGTATGATGATATGTATCAGGTAGATACTTGGTATGCATCAGGTAGATGCATTGTATGATCAGGATGATCATGGATGACAAGCTTCAGGATGTTGCTCCAGATGACATGCAGCAGGATGTTGCAGTGGTGATGATCAGAATGATCATGTGTACATCAGGATGATGTATGGTGAGTATCAGGTTGATACTCTGTGGCCGTGGAACAGGTTGTGCAGATAAGCATATAATTTGTGCCCTGGGATATTTGCAGATAGTCTTTCGAGGTTTTGCCTATGGCATGTAATTTGTACCTTGGGATATCTGGAAAATGCTCTTTCAAGGTTTTGCTTGGGAGGACATACAATTTGTACCCTGGGAGATCTGCAGATATTTTTTCGAGGTTTTGCTTATGGCATGTAATTTGTGCCCTGGGATATCTGGCAGATGCTCTTCCGAGGTTTTGTCCTATGGCATGTAATTTGTGCCCTGGGAGATCCGATAGGTTGAGCCGTGTGCTCGTAATCAGTCTTGGAATGCTATTTCAAGGTTTTTCCATGACCACATGTAATTTGTGCCCTGGGAGATCCGATAGGTTGAGCCTTGTGCTCGTAATCAGTCCTGGGATGCTCTTTCGAGGATTTGTGGTGACCACATGTAATTTGTGCCCTGGGAGATCCGATAGGTTGAGCCTTGTGCTCGTAATCAGTCCTGGGATTCTCTTTCAAGGTTTTGTGGTGGGGTCACATGTAATAAGTCCTGGAGATCTGGATAGGTTGAAAAATGCCTCAGATGCTCTTTAGAGTTCTTGCTAGTCAAGAGACTCTTTTAAAGTTTTATGACGCACGTAATAAGTCCTGAGATTTCCACAATATGGCTAGTGATGACGAAGACCTGCAGGTGGTGGGCCTACATCCAGTATGAAAAAGGACTGGCTTTGTAGAAATTCCTATGACAAGTAGATTCAGAGATTGATTGAGATAGTAGCAACATTGATGATGATGATGACTCGATGACGATTATCCAGTGACGATGATACAGAGAAGAAGACTTGTGTTAGAAGACCTGTGTCAAGAAATACCTTCCTAGTTAAGAGGGAGTGTTGATGTATATGCAACTTCGGAATGTATTTCACATATATGTATATTGTATTCCTATAGAGATGTTATTATTCCTCTATACGGAAGTGTCATCATTTATATTGTAAGTGTCGTAACTTATACTTGATGGGTTATTAGAGCACCTTGTTGGGGTCGGCCCTGTATAAGTCATGTGGGTCAAAGGGTTATTAGACCACTCTATTGGAGGTCGGCCATGTGGGTCAAAGGGCTATTAGACCACCCTAGTGGGGGTCGGCCCAGTCAGCATTATGTTAAGTGGTTAAGTTGAGGTCGACCTAGTTGAGTAAAGGTCAAGTCAAGTTAGACTGTGTATAAATAGAGATTGTGTCTTTCTCATTTTACACATTCTATTTTCACTCACACTTGGGAGAATGGCACACTTGTGGAGGAGGAGGCTCTGATGCTAGGAGAAGACTATCTCTTGTATTCTGGTTGTATCATTGCTCTATCTATCTCTGAGGAAGTTATTGGGGTTTTTCACCTTTATGGTTTTCCCCAAGTAAACTCTGTGTCTCTTGTGTGCTTGGATTATTGTGTCCATGATTGATATGTTGTAGATATGTTGTACATGTTGTTCTCTCAGTTAAGATCCTAGATCAGATTGAAGTAAATTCTGAAAATTTAAAACACTTGGGCCTATTTGTTCTCAGCATGAGGAAATGAATATAAGTTGGTTGAACTAATGAAGGGACTTTACCTGTAAGACGCAACAGAACAAATTCATTTTTAAAGTTCGGCAAGAGGTAACCAATAAGTCGTATGTGATTTACAAGTAAGTAAGTTCATTATGTTTATTTCTGAAGCATTATGTTTAAACTAACAAAAGAAATTCAGGTTCAAAGCATATTCTGCAAGAAGTATATATATATATATTGCTTTAGAATGGTGGTAGACTAAGATGTCTAGGATTATAATGATTTTTTTTTTATGAAACATATAAGATAGATGTGTTGAATTGACATTATTCTGTAGATTTGTCATAAGATAAAGAGATTGTAGATCATTAGAAAAGTATAATAGTATTGTGTGCGATCGACCCTACAAAAGGATGAATAGTAATATTCAGTTGAAAGATGAGTAGTTATATTCGGTTTAATGAAATCAGATTCCATTGCAGATATATAAAGTTGTTTATCAAATTTAAGTAATAACGATAATCAGCTTTGGCATTAGAATGATAATTGAAGAAAGTTGATAGTAGTATACTAGTTTATAAATAGTATCCTATTTCTTGAAGAAATATTACAATGTAGTTCAAATAACAATAATTAGAATGATAGTTGGTCTAAGTGGCTCTAATACTTTGGGAAAGGAAGATGAACTCTATCATGATTCTATTGTTTATTGTAATTAGTAGTTGTACTTTAATGTAGTACTCAAGGAGTAGCATTCTCCTAATAAGATTGTATGGTCTAATGGGTAGGAATATAGATACAATCATAGAGTTAAGGAATGTGTGTTAAATATTTTCTATTTGGGTATGGGTTTTAGACAATATAAAATGAATTTATGTTGACAGTTGATTTTCCTTTTCAAATATGTAGGAAAAAGTTTGTCAGAATGTGCTTATCTATGAATATATTTATTCAATAAGCATGATGACTAATGTATTGATTGTTTGTAATAAGATCAAGGAAAGATGCTATAATCCATCTTCCTAGTATAATAGATAAAGATATGGAAATTTATGGTGAGATATGTTAGTACCTTGACCAACAAAAATTGTGGAGTAATAACTGTAAGCATAGGAATAATGATTTCGTTTTTGTTTGGTATCATGTATTTTGTCGATATAAGTTGGATTCTAATTTTACTAATACATTTAGGAAGAAATATAAATGTTTATATATATATATATACACACACACACACATAAATTGTTTTGCAATCGTCGTATAAAAAGATGTAGACGTAAGTTGAAAACAATTGAATGGTGAATGGGATGACCATTGGAATTATTGAAAAAGTTGTAAACCTATCGGGAGGATAAGATATTATACCTCATTAGAAACCAAAGTTAATGAGGAATGATATGTGATAGCATTCCAGTTTCATGTCGTAAGGTATGATTGATGAAAATAATAATCAAAATAAGAATGTTGATTTTAGTTCATCATGTATGGATATTAGAGTGTGAAGGATGATTTTTCTTATTATCTTGCCCCTACAGTTTCGATAGCTTAAAGGGACTGTCCAGAACCTACCGAAGTCACTGGGATCATCTGGGGGTCATTTTGAACTCCGACAGCATGAAGTCGAATGGATTCTTCGTGTTGAAGAAGGAGTTCTCGCATCTGTTCGATCATTTCATTTTTGTTATCTTCGAGCTTGTGTTGAATCATATCCTCTGTTGGTAGGAGGTAAGGATGGTTCATTATTGCAGCACCGCGAGTACTGCGATACCGCGGAAGGCGGAAATTTGAGTGCAGATGATGATATTTTATGTAACTTTTGGTCAGTTGTAGCGCAGTATGTGGGTTTTTGGGTCATTTGGACCACAATATATAGATTTTGGTTCATTTGCTCGAAGTGTCGATTAGATAGTAGTTAGAAAGTGGACAAGCAATGTAAAGGCAAAAGCCTATAAATAGACATAGATTTGTAAGGATCTGATATTATCTTAGATGGTATGTTGTTATAGGTCAAACTTGCACCTCTCCGTCCGTGATCACCTTGAGCTGTTGATCACACAAAAGGACAACTTGGATGGAGGAGCATGTTGACTTTGGATGATACTTTGACTCACTCCATTTCCTGACATTACTGGAAAACCCCAAAAAATATCATTTTGAGATATGAGCGCTACTCTACTCAAAGAGACTAGCGCCCATACGCTACTCTAGTGTATAATAGTAGCGCCCATATCCAAGTATACGCTACTCCTTCTCATCATAGTAGCGCTCACCATTTAAAATTGAATGAGCGCTAGTTGATAAGCATTAAAGTAGCGCCCTATACGCTACTTCACTGAACAAGAGTCGCATACATCTTAAAAGATGATTTAAAAAATAAATTAATTCCTCGAGGAGGATTAGTTGCTGGTAGTTTCCTAACTCCCCCAACTTCCTCCATCGACCAAAACTACTTCTCTAATCTTATAAATACAAAGAAGATTAAAGGAGAAGGGTTAGCTTTAGAAGCTAGAGAACCTAGATGGTGAGATGAATTAATGGAGAAACTTTAAGACATTGGAGGAGTTGATGTTGAAGATATTCAAGCCAGAGAAGAGCCAGAGCCCAGAATCTAGTTGCAGGAGCCTGTTTCATGATCAGGTATACTTGTACATCATTCTACTTTTGACAAATAAAGGTTGAAGTGTCTTTCTTGTTCCTATTAAAGTGTGTTATGAAATGGCATCTTAATGTGGATCTATTTTGGTCAATTTTAAATGTTAAACATTGTTTTTGTTTCTTTCAAACTTTATATATTGCCCAAAATGCTTTGAGAAAGGTATTGTTATTGCAGGTTTACTGGAAGGGAAGTGGATTTAGAAGTTGAGCACAAGATCAAGTCAAGGCTAGGATCAAACTTCAATTGAAAGGTGTGTTCCCAAGATGCACAACTTATTTCTTTTTTGTAAATGTCTCTGTAATAGAATCAATACACTTACCTGTCACACCAACCAAGTTGATAGCATTAGTTTCCTTGTTATAGGGTAGATTTTCCCACCAACAAACTAGCGACTCCGCTGGGGAAAGTTGAGTTTTGGCTCTAGGAAACCTTGTTCTTGTTTGTCTTCTTAGATTGTTTTGACTTCTTTGATGTGTCAAGAAACCCTGTAGGTATCCCCTGACTGTTTCTTACTGCTTTCATCAGTCTTTTGGTTTATTTCAAAGTCAGTTTTCTAAGCTTTTGAGATATGAGCGCTACTCTGCTATATATACAGTAGCGCCCATACGCTACTGTCCTATATATACAGTAGCACCCATCTCTGTAAGGGCGTGACTTTCCCTACTGCACAGTAGGGTACACTTTTTGAAGCATTTTTTTTTGGTTTGCTTGAGTTTTAACCATTTTTGTGGTTTGCTGACTTTGCTTTTGGATCTATTTGACTGTTGTATGAGGTTTTTAACTTTTGTTTGAGTCCTAGAACCTGTTCTTGAAGTCTTTTTCCATCTTTTGAATCGCTTGTTGACCTTTGGAACAATTGGATTGTTTAATACCTTTTTGGAAGACTAGGTTGTGTTTTGTGTTGAGCACTTCAACTTTTTTAGACCCTGACTACATGTTGCCAGTTTACAAACCTGCATACTCCTGTATCCACTATTTGTGGTGACGTTTGTTTGCTTTTTACTCATCCTACCCTTTGTTTTAGGGTTTGGTCCGTTTTAAAGCTTATAGGGTGTCTTCCGTTTTGGTTCATTTCCATTCTCCCTAGACTTATTGTCTTTTGCTGGTTGCAAGTGCGTTTGAACAGCTGTAGGCTAATTCATTTCCCAGTTTCTTTGTGTTAGTAAGGCAGCATGCTTGTCTACTTTTGCTTGGCATAGTGGTCTTACTAGGGCTAGATACCTTAGGTCAGTCCTTTTGTGTCTTTCTCCTTTGTTTTCTCCCACTTTGTTTCCAAGTTTGGAGGCTTTTTCTTTGCAAAAAACCTGTCGATCAAGTCTTTTTCGAGCTAGGGTTTCGACAGCTATAAGCTTAAGAAATTTTTAGCCATACCTACACACATTGCACATAAAGTTTTATTTTGCTTGCCATTTTTATATAGTTCTTTTTCGTTTATAGAAAAAGCAAAAAAAAAAATTGGCATTTTAAGTTTAAATAAAACTTGTCTTTGTTGTTACAAGATAAATTAGGATATTTTGTAGAATTTCAAAAAAGAAAACAAATTTTTTTTTAAGTAGGTTTGCTTAGATTTTCAGTTTTGGAAAGAAGTAAATGAAAAAATGAAAAGAGCTTTGTTGTAGAAAGTTTTGAGTTTATTGCACTTTTGTTTTCTTGTTATACCCACGCCACACAAGAGCACTACCCTTTTTGAGTAATAACAGCCCTAAAATTTGTTAATAAAATGAATTAGAAACATTTTTTCCTTTTAGGGATACACTACACCAACTAGTTCTGGTTAGGATCTTGAGTTTAAATCACCTTAAACCACTCAAGATCACACATTGCGCAAAAATTGTAGTAAGACTATCACAGGTAAACCCACCTCACTCAAAACTTGCCTGGGATCTATGTAGTAGGTCATTGCGAGATCAGTTTGTGGGAATACTCCTCCTACTTTCTGTTCGAGCATACGCCAGGATCGGATTGCATATTGGGGACTCTTTCGGGTTTCGGGCTTAGCTACCCTGCCCACGCTTTCTGATTCGACCGGTGACTATTCCCCTAGGAGTTTTCGGTGTTCTGGTATCCTTAGTATCTAACTCTAGGTTCATACACAAGTGACAGCAGAGGGTATATCTGCTGTACCTAAGACAGACGTGGGAGGAAACCCCTTGCAGGTCTTTGGTAGGGCGGTTGGGTGATTCCAGCGCTTGCACCCTTAGTCATTGTATTGTGGACCCCGGGTAACTGTCTTTCTTCCTTCGTTGATCTGTTCTGGGCCCTCATCATCCCAGACTCTTCTCCAGAAGGCATCTTTGTTTGCCTGGTTTGTATACTTAGGACTTTTTTTAGTTGGCGTGCTGTTTGCCCCCTAGTTGTAGTGGCCACTAGGTTCTAGTTTGTTATTTTATATTTATAATCACGGAGAATCAACAACTCCGTAGATCGAGAAGGCTTCCAAACCTTCCACCAGTTAGAACAGAACCTATACAACTAGCTAGAAAACAGCGGGTAAACCCCGGTATTTTTTCAGAAATTACTCCTGAAACTGAATTACTTGAAGAAATCCTTGTAACAGAAAACCTTGAAATTGAGGTTCCTGAGGAACCACTACCAGGTACAACAGATCAGCAACACTTTAGTACAGTTGAGGTGGAAGATCTTACTTCCGCGAAGTATAACACTCCTTTCAATCCTCCTTTAACTAATACTAGAATTCTGCTTCTGTCACCTGTTGGTTTCCAGCAGCCCCTTTTCAGTGCAGATCATTCCTTTCCCGGACATCTAATGTCTAACTTAGGAGGTGAACAGGGAGTTCCCCAAACTCCCACTTTAGGTATGAACACCAACACAGTAAATCCCTCTTTTACTGCTACACCAAGTCAGGCACAAACCACATCTGTGCCTACTCCATCTTTCAGTTTCAACACTAGTACATTAGGTATGCCTAGTTCTACAATGATGGCATCTATTCCTACATCTACTGTTGGACCCAGCAGTACAGTCAACTGTGCGGCACCTCCCGCTTCTCAACCATTATATCAGATTCCTAGTACTTGGATTTCCACACCCGTTGTAGGACCAAGTGCTTCTGCAAACATACCAGTCATGGGCACCATGACTGCACCGTCCACATCAGCTTCTACTGGTTTCAATACCTTTGTAGGCCCTAACATGAATCAAGGTAGCATGCCTGCAAGCAATGTCCCTTTTTCTTTATTTTCAGGGGGAGGGGGTAATATCTTTAACTAGCAATATGGCGGGGCTAATACCCAGCCACAGTGGATGAACCCGCAAAGCACTAATCCACTCTCATATGGGTGGGGAAATTTTAATAACTCTTTCACACAACAACAACAGTTGGTGGGGGGCAACCCCTACCAACATGTAGCTGGGGGTAACCCCTACCAACAAGTGACTGGGGGCAACCCCTATCAATAGTTGGTAGGTGGAAACTCCTATTAGCATATGGCCAGAAGTAACCCTTATCAACAGATGGTTGGGGGCAACCCCTACCAGCAGACGGCTGGGGGCAACCCCTACCAATAGTTCATGGGTCAAACGATGGGGGGTTCCCCTTATCAAGTACCATCTTACCGGCCTCGTCTACCATTTCTCGAAACTTTAAATTTGCCAGATCTTTCTAAACTGATGAACGATCCTGTGTGTCATAATGCGGCATGTCCATCAGTTCCTACCAAATTACCTTCAGACATTCCAAAGTTCGAAGGAAAAGTAGGTGAAGACCTTCGTGACCATGTCACTACCTTCCACTTATGGTGTTCTTCAAATTCGTTAAATGAAGATTCCATCAGATTGAGATTGTTTCAAAGGACCTTAACCGGTGCTGCAGCTAAATGGTACATTTAGTTACCTGCAGCAACTTTCTCTAGTTTTGGGGATCTCGCCACAGTCTTTTTGAACCACTTCCAGCTTCCTGTTCGGTATGATGCCAAAACAGAACTTTTGTCTACTTTTAGACAAAACAAAGCCACTCACTTATCTAGCTGTTGAGCCCAGAATTGGCCCTTTTTGACTATCATTTATCATCTTCCCCTCCCTTGTCCTACACCAATTATCTTGGCAATTAGACTTATTGTCCTTATCTTATTCCCCAAATTACCAAGGTATGGCCGATTATTGTTTTATTGTATTAATACTTATGATTGTGATAATTAAAGCTGTGCATCTCTTGATTTGTGCTAACATGATGCGATTTATGAAGGTAGTTGAGACAAATAGAATGCAAGAAGATCAGAGCTGAACAAGTCATGAAGGAAGGGACGTTCATTCCTTGTAGAAGGTTCCTTGGGGCTCGAATCATCCATCAAGACACAGTCGTGACAGGGCAATTGTAACAGAATTTGCTATCTTAAGTGTGTTGCTGCTCGAGTTTAGCTGTGAGCTGAAAGGACCGCCACTCCTGGGGCAATTAATAATTCTCTCATATTTGGATATTTCTGTTCTGCCACGCATTGTAACAGCTAGATTATTTAGGGCGCCTGAAGATCAGAGATCTTCATGGTTGCCCAATTATAGGATTAAATGTTACAATTTGTATGTATAAATATGGGAAGTTGCCTCGACCTAGGGGTTGAACAGCAACAATTAATTTATTTTGTATTAGCAGTCAAGCCAACTTGTGTACTCATTCTTCTATTAATATAAGGGGTTACTTCTGAGTTAAAGAAGGTGTTGTTCAACCAGTGTCTCTGTGTGAAGACTGGGCCCGTCTTCCACAGAGATTGTTGAGTTAAATTAGGATTTTATCTTTCTTGTTGTGTGATGCTTTGTTCTTTCTTTTGTACGCAGCAGCAATATTTATTGTGTGGATTTTTCAGTAAAAGATTACATTTCTGTGAAGATTGGTGAATGGTGTAGAATAACAGTCAACTGAGTCAGGGTTGCTTTATGCATTTCAATTTCTGTTCACACTGCCATGTTCATCTTACAGCTGAGACGTGATCCCAGGAGCTCTTACAATTTAGCTTTCCTGATTGTGTTGATTGATTTTCATTCTGCAATTCAATTTCTTAGAACAGTTGCTTCAATCTTTTTCATTTGCAATTCTAGAGTAATGTTCAGTTTATGCTTTATGATTTCCAGATTGATTAGATCAGACAAGTGATTGTTTTAGAATGCGAATGAGATTTCCTTTTTGCAATTTTTGATTAGATCTGATACCATTTCTTATTGATGCATAATAGAAAAGAATCATAGTATAGCAGTTAGAAGGCAATTGGGATTGCATAGATTCTTGAGATGAACATGGATGATAGAAGATAAAAGTATTCACTTCTAATGGTTTTGTGTTTAAGCATATATTGTGCACTTATCCTTTGAAATAAACAGACTTTCTCGGGTTGACAATAAATTTCATATGCTCTGTGTGATTGGTATTAATTTATCTGCATACAGAGTGCTTGACATTTTGGCGCCGTTGCCGGGGAAGGATGAAAATTAAACACTAGTCATTAGTTGTATCTGATAATCGCTTTTAGACAGTGTTTTTGTTTGTTTTTGAAATGATATGCTTCGCATGAATACGAGGAGGGTAAAACGCGATCACCTCCCAACCCCCAAAACCCCACAAATTATTAACAGTGCAGGTGGTTCGGGTCGTGGTCGAGGTCCACCGCTGGGTAGAAGAACATTCATCGACGACCTTGTTGACAGAAATGATTCAGCTGTCAGAGCTCGTCAACGAGAGACTCCTATCAGAAGAGGCTCTGTTGATCCTGGAGTGCCAGCATCAGGATCCATAGTGGAAGATACAGGAGCAGCTGTGATTCCTGCATATACCCCTGCTAAAGAAGGAACGGCTGATTCAGCTGTTACAACTGAAGAATACGCAGCTGTTACAACTGAAGAATACGCAGCTGTTACAACTGAAGAATACACAGCTGTTACAACTGAGGTAAGGAACGCAAAAACGAACGAAGAAGAGGATACAGAAGAAAAGATGAATAACAGACATGAGAACGAAGAGGAAGAAGCAGTGGTACAATACCATCATGAAAATGATTCCCTGCCAGAAGAAACTATGGCTACTTTGCAATTCCCAATACAATAGTTAGAAGGGACAGCTCCTATGAAAAACATCTCACCGTCGGTGTTGTCTCGCTTTCATGGCAGGGCGGCAGAAGATCCAGATGAATTCCTTTTTGAATTCGATATCCTCTGTCGCAGCTATGATTATGTCACAGACGCCCAAAAGTTGAAGCTTTTTCCTGCCACCCTGAAGGACAATGCATTACGATGGTTCATGAGCCTTGGGGGAGGAACTGTTGCTAATTGGAATAAGATGAAGCAAGTGTTTATGGAAAAATATCAAGAATATTGTAACACCAGGGACAAAAGGGAGGAGTTATTCAAGATGGTACAGAAGGAGGATGAAAGTTTGGAGGATTTTGTAGAGAGGCTGCTGTACAATGTGCAGAGAGCTTGGCAGACGAACATGGGACTAGATGTGCTCAAGATAATCCTGCTTCGAGGGATCAGGGACGATTGTTTAGACATGTTAAATTTGCTAGGAAAGGGAGATATCTCTAAAGAACCTTTTGAGACAATTGTGGAATTATGTAAGAGATACTCCAGGGGATCTTCTAGGCATAACAAGCAGAACAAACGAGATAAGCTGGAACGTGATGTCTTCGACAGAACTCAGAAGTCATCCAACGGGGGAGCTACACGTGCGGAGATAGGCAATCTTCTTGAAAATTTTAAAATAGAAATGATGAGCTCTATCTCTTCAGAGATTGATGTCTTGAAGGCCAAGCAAAGACAGGCAGTGGAGGATCTCACACTAGGTGTGTTTTGTCCCCGATGTAGAAATACTCATCCACTGAAAGAATGCCCTCTTGACAAAATACAAGTGTGTCAGCTGTGCGAGTTGAACCATGATATGAAAGAATGTCCCACACTTCCCCAAGTGAAGGCTGTTCTGCAGGCATCAAACCCAGAAGTGGAATCATCCTACTTCATTGCACAGAAGAAACCCTGGTAGCCTCGAAATCAAGGTATGTCTCCCGATTCATTTCCATTTTTGAATAATTTGAATAATTGGAATACTAATATGCAAAATGTGAATACACAATTCCCTTCAAATTATGCTCAGTGGAATTCCCCTCAACCTGCGATGCAAGGTTATAATTCATGGAGTCCTTGGACATAGCCACCACATCAACCTACGTCTTGGTCTCCTGGATGGAGGAACTTCCATCACGGGAACCAGTTTCCTCAACCACCTCCACATCAACAGTTACCGTATTCTCCTCCATATCCTCAATTTCATCAATATCCTCAATACCCACCTCAGCAGTCGCAGCTGCAGCTGCAAAATAATCCTGTTCCTAATATACCAATACGGCCTCAGCTGCCTGCCCAACCTAACCCTAACCCAAATAATAAAACAGTCCAGCAATTGGAGGCTCTCAATATGCCGGCCTACTCTCTCTCCCCTGTACCTTGTAATGATATTTTCCTACGGTCTGGGAAGATATTAGAACGTGTAATTTCAGAAAATATTCTACCGTCTGTGCATGACAAAGAAGAGAGTTCCCAGCATCCATTTGATCCGGTTCCTATCACTGAAGGTGCTGAGCATCCCTCAGATGGGACGGCTGAAACATTAAATGATAAATCAGATAATGCGCAGCCTACCCAGCTGGTAAGGCAACCACCATACCCTGAGAGACTGATGCTGCCAAAAATAGGGGGGCAACCTCAATTCAATCTCTTAGGAGAATTGAAGAACCTTTATGTTAAGATCCCCCTTTTGCAAGCTCTTCAAGATGTACCTATTTATGATAGAACTGTTCGGGACCTGTGCACTAAAAGACCGGGAAGGAAGCCCAGAGATCCTCCTACTGTTCATGTCATAGGGAATTTATCTGCTTTAATGACCGGAAAAACCCCTATAACCAAGTATGATGACCCTGGCAATCCTACTGTCACTGTACACATAGGACAAACGCAGATACCCAACGTACTAGTAGATTTAGGAGCTACGATCAATGTTATAACAATGGAGACTTTAAAGAAGCTCGGATTCACCAATATTAGACCGACCCCTACCATCTTGGAATTGGCAGACAGATCCACCATCAGACCCGAAGGGATTTTGGACGACCTGGTCATTGACACAAACATAATCCCAGTTTTGAAAAACTCGAGAAGCATTCCTATTGAGGTAGAGCCTGGAAGAACTTTGAACATCAACCCTGGTCTCTCCTCAGAAGAATAGATGTGCCTAACCAATCTCTTGAAGGAACGTAACGGGGCATTCGCCTGGGAGTATACAGACATGAAGGGTATTCCTTCTAGTCTGTGCACTCATCATATTTATATTAAAAGCAACTCTCGGCCTGTATGTCAACCCCAACGACGTATGAACCCCAATTTGAGGGATATAGTAAAGGAGGAAATCCAGAAACTCTTGGAAGCAGGATTTATCTATCCTATTTCAGATAGTGAGTGGGTTTCCCCACTTGTAATTGTGCCCAAGAAAAATGGTAAATGGAGAGTCTGTGTCGATTATAGGGATCTGAACAAAGCTACACAAAAGGATCATTTTCCTCTGCCCTTTATTGACCAGGTACTTGATACCCTATCAGGGAAGAAGTTCTTCTCCTTCCTGGATGGGTTCAGTGAGTACAATCAAATTCAGATTGCTCCAGAGGATCAGGATAAGACCACCTTCACTTGCCCCTGGGGAACGTTCGCCTACAGGGTGCTTCCCTTTGGCTTGTGCAATGCACCTGCAACGTTCCAAAGAGCTGTGATTGGCATATTTTTTGAATTGGTTAATGATAGTATGGAAGTTTTTATGGATGATTTTACTCCCTATGGCAAGGATTTTGAGGAAGCACTAGAAAATTTAAAGAAAGTTTTAATTCGCTGTGAACAGGCTCGCCTCTCACTAAGCACTGAAAAATGCCACATGATGATGAGTGAGGGAGTGGTATTAGGACATTTCATCTCTACTGATGGTATTCAAGTGGATCCTTCAAAAATTAAGGTGATAAAAAATATACCAACTCCTTCAACTCAGAAAGAGGTGCGAAGTTTTCTGGGACATGCTGGATATTACAGGAGATTCATAGAAAATTTCTCCAAACTTGCTTCTCTTTTGTTTTCATTGTTAATGAAGGACGCACAGTTTGTGTGGAGTGCAGCATGCCAGACAACATTTGATAAGCTTAAAGAGAAACTGTCCACAACCCCTATTTTAAGGGGACCTAATTGGACCATACCTTTCCACATTTCTTCAGATGCTTCTGATACTGCCATTGGAGCAGTACTAGGACAGCAGGATGGTCAAGTACCTTATGCTATTTATTATGTTAGTAAAAACTTAGCCCCTGCTGAACTAAATTATACTGTTACTGAAAAAGAATTCCTTGCTATTGTTTATTCTATTAATAAGTTTCGGCATTACATTACTGGGTATCCTACATTTGTGCATACTGACCACTCTGCCATTAAGTATTTAATGAACAAACCTGTCACTAATGCCAGAGTAACCAGGTGGCTTTTATTATTACAGGAATTTGATATTACTATCATAGATAAACCTGGAAAAGAAAATGTTGTTGCTGATTTTTTATCACGATTTACTAACAGTGATGACAGTTCACCTGTTGAGGATGCTTTCCCGGATGAACATTTATTCGCACTCTCAGCTCATTCACCCTGGTATGCAGACGTTGCTAATTATTTGGTTGCAGGAAAGCTTCCGCCACATATGTCTAAACGAGAGAAAAGAAAAATTATTCAGCAAAGTGCCAGGTATTTTTGGCTCAACGGCCATCTCTTTTACACAGGACCTGATCTTGAGATTAGAAGATGTGTAAGGGAAGATGAGATCTTTCATATATTGAAGGCCTGTCATGATGAACCTTGCGGAGGACACTTTGCAGACAAAAGAACAGGGCATAAGGCGTTGCGGATGGGCTATTATTGGCCGACACTGTTCAGAGATGCTAAGAGATATGTTCAGTCCTGTGACAGCTGCCAACGGATGGGCCAACCTAATAAGACAGATCAGATGCCTTTACAGCCCCAAGTGGTACTAGAACCGTTTGATAGATGGGCATTGGACTTTGTTGGTCCTATCAACCCTCCTTCCAAACAGAAGGTTTACATTTTGGTGTGTACAAATTACATGACCAAGTGGGTAGAAGCTGTAGCTTTGGCTAAGGCAAATGACCAGGCGGTGATTGATTTTCTGTACAGTGAAGTTTTTACCCGTTTTGGGGTACCAAAGGAAGTAGTTACCGATGGGGGACCACAATTTATTTCACACCAATTTGAATCCTTGCTCCGGAAGTATCATGTGCAGCACAAGATAGCTTCACCTTATCATCCCCAGGCCAATGGTCAGGTGGAAAGCACTAATAAAGTTATCGAAGCAATCCTTACTAAAACAGTTAAAAGCCATCGAAGGGATTGGGCTGACAGGCTTCCAGAAGCACTGTGGGCATATCGCACAACTTGGCGCAACACCACGGGCTTTTCTCCCTATGATCTAGTATATGGAAAGAGTGCCATCTTTCCAATTGAATTTGAGATCAAGACCCTGAAAAAAGCCATTGAAATGATCCTGGATGTAACAGAAGCCCAGAAAAGAAGATTGAATCAATTAAATGAATTGGATGAGAAACGGTTAGCTGCAGTAGACCAGACTGTGCTGCTTCAGCAACAGAGATCTAACTGGCATGACCGATTCATCAAAAAGAAAATCTTCCGTGAAGGAGACTGGGCACTATTATACGACTCCAGATTCAAGAAGGATTTTAAAGGAAAATTACGCACAAGATGGCTGGGTCCATATTTGGTTGACAGGGTATTTGACAACGGCACTGTTCGCCTGGTGACCATTGATGAACACCGTATACCATTAATTGCTAACGGCCACAGACTGCGACTGTATCGGAAGCCCATTTCGAAAGATGCATTCATTTCACAGATTGCTGCTGATCCAGACTATCAACTGGCACCAGAGCAGGAACTTTTCTCTACCTTTGCCAAACCTTAAACTGAAAATTGTATTTGCTGTACATAAATAATTTCTTGCTGTAGCGTATAGTTGTTTTTTTCTTTCCTTTTTGCATTTGATCTCTTTGCTTGCTGTCGTCTTTAAAAAATTTTCAGGGAAGCGCCAGAAGAACGACCAGTTTGGGCCCATTAATGAAAATCTCCCTGTGCCGTCCTTGCTTAAAAAAAAAAAAAAAAAAAAAAAAAAAAAAATTTCCGGCAGCTGCAACATATTTTCCGGCAGCCGTATATTCTTTTCCGACAACCATATTATCCTTTTCCCTAGCAGCCGCAAAATCCCTTTTCCCGCTTGCCGTCAATTTTTTTTTCCGGTGGATGCAACATCGGCGGCTGCAACATCGGTGGCTGCGACATTAGCGGCTGCAACATCGGTGGCTGCGACATTAGCGGCTGCAACATCGGCGGCTGCAACATTGGTGGCTGCGACATTAGCGGCTGCAACATCGGTGGCTGCGACATTAGCGGCTGCAACATCGGCAGCTGCCACCTCATCTTCCCCACGGTTGCCACCTCATTCACCAGCTATTGCCACCTCATTCACCAGCTGTTGCCACCTCATCTCCCCCACGGCTGCCATCTTATTTTCCAGCAACTGCCATTTCATTTCCCGGTAGCCGTAGTGCCCTTTTTCCATTAGCCGTCAATCTTTTCCGGCAGCTGTAACTTCGGCGGCTGCAACATCGGAAGCTGCAACATCTTTTTCCCGCAGCCGCCATCTAATTTCCCAGCAACTGCCACCTCATTTCCTAGCGGCTGCCACCTCATTGACCAGCAACTGCCTCATCATTTCCCTGCAACTGCCATTTCTTTCCAGCGGCTGCAACATATTTCCCATAGCCGTAAATTTTTTTCCCGCCGCCGTAAAACCTTTCCGTGACAGCCGTAATTTTCCCTGATATCGTAAATTCCTTTTTTTCGGCTGCCGTGAATTCTTTTACGGTGGCTGCAACTTCTTTCCCGCTAGCTGCAACAGCTTTTTCATCGGCCGCGCTATCATTTCTTTGGCAACTTGCAGTGGTAACTCCCGTGTTAACAGAAGAATTGTTTCAATCTGCTAATCATGATGCTGATTCATCCCAGTCCTACCGGCGAACTCATCATTCCAACCCCCAGGACGCGATGGCTTGTGTTTCACCGGCGAAAGAAATTAGTGCCTTATCCGAGTCATCATGATCCTACGTCTGACTGTGCACGTGTTCGGCTCCGTGACGTCACCAACTGCATGCTCCACCAGTTTCCGCAGCCTTCCGACGCACAGTTTTATGAGGTATGGCTTTCATTTATCACGTGATTAAGCATTGATATCATTTAAACGATATTGGTCGTACCTTCACTCGTACCACCATTTATACCTGATTAAACCTTTCCCTCATACGACGTAATACTAATAACTGCCACCTTCCCCAATTCGACATGGAAATTTTAAACGCTTTTCTGTGCTTAACTTTCCGAATTTGCTCATTCGCTCAACGTCTCCGCTCAACGATTCGTGCATTCTCTGTGCTGCAACTTCCATTTTGGGATCCTGTAATCTGTCGAATAGCAGTCTCATTTTGCAGCCAGGACCATGGGCATTCCAGTTCGCCACGAACCTTTCAATACCCGGGAACTCAGACGGAATCTGCAAGTTCTTGCCATTTTTCAAGCTGCTGGCTGGGTCGAGTTCTTTGAGCGATTGGACGGATTCGATTGGGACGCAGCCCTGCAATTTGCCTTGAATCTTACTAAAACACACTCCACGGTTTGGGGGCTGTGTATAGACGTCTCTGAGGTCATTATATCCGAGGTTACAGCTATCCCGATGGTGGGAAAACCTTGGTTTAACCATCGAGTCCCTGCAACAGTTGCACGAGAAGAATTTTTACTTCTAGGAGAGCAAGTTGAAGCATCTAGGCGAGGGATTGCACTGAAGTCACTGCCGCAGCCATGGGACCAGGTTGCTGTCTTCCTCAAGAAATACATTACCTGTGAAGGTAGATACCAAACTGTGTATAACTCTGAACTTCCTTTACTTTCTCATCTCCGCCATGGCATTTTGTTGAATATTCCATTTTATTTATTGCACGACTTGCGTCATATGGCAATATTTGTTCAGTCTGCGAAGCACCCACTGTCCTCTCTCACCCACCATGGCCTTATCAAGTTACTTATTGTAAGAACCCTTGCCCAACATAATATAACTTGGGACCAATTTATAACCCGACCACAGCAACCTGTTCCCTTGAGGGTCATCCCATTGCAGCAATTACAGGTTCCACCACAACAGGAGGACCGGAGTTCCTCCACTGAAGTTGGGGGGAGGGATGAAATGGGAGAAGAACAGCAATCGGGGGCACAGGCAGGACCATCCGGGGTGGGAAAAACCACAGAGGAAGAACAACCAGGGGCACAGTCAGAGCCATTCGAGGTGGATGAATCCCCAGCACAAGAAGAACCAGTGGGGGATGACACTGCATTTGAATGAGAGCAAGGGGAAGCACAAACAGAGCCATCAGGCGACAATGTAGATGAAACCTTCGTGGAAAACCTAGATAACAGGACGGCTTCGACAGCAGAAGGTGAAATTGGAGCAGCATCAAATGCTGCGACAATGGAACCTGAAGATGACGGAGCTAGAGCAATGGAAGAAGATATTGAGCTGGTTACAATCGAGTCTTCACCTGAGTGGGTAGGAGGAGGAGCTGTGATTGAAGAAGAACAGCATGAGGGGCAGGGAAATATTCCTTTGACTTCAGTTTTGCCCCCCTATATTCCAGCTCCACAAGAAGAAACACCACAAAAAGAAAAGTCACAAAAGAAAACGCCACATAAAAGGAAGAGGGCCACCAATGAATTTGATCTAATAGCACCAATCAGGAGGAAACGAACTCGATCAATCACAGCAGCAGAGGCAGCTAGGAAAAGATGGGCAACCTTAGAGACACAGGTTGAGCCCCCAATTCTTACACCAAGACCGAGGGATGCTCCACAAAGGCCAGTGGAGGAAGAACCTGGAATTGAAGGACTCTTGTATGAGAATGCAATGCTGAAAGAGGACCTCCAAGCACTTAGAAGGGAGCTGGAAACTTGGAAGGAAACCTGCAGAAAGCAGGGTGGAAGAAAAATGTACACATTAATAGAGGCTGCAGACCAAGTGGAGGAATCAGCTTCTGCTAGAGCTGGAGAAAAGGATGAGCGAATACTCTGCCCCACCTGTGGGGAAATCTTTGAGGAAGTAGGCCATAAAATTTTACTTAGCACTTATTCAGCACAACAGCCTGTTGCCACAGTAGGGAAAGCAGTGGAAAAAGAAGATGTTGTCACACAAGAACCAGCACTTTTAAACGTCCTTGCTGCATCTGCTACCTCCCATGATGCAAAAATTATAGAACAGATGGGAGAAGAACTTGGTGTGGAGGACGCCCTGGAAATTTACAAGGAATGTATGGTAACCCCAAAATGTTCCCACGACATAGAGATTATAGAACAGATGGGAGAAGAGCTTGGAATGAAGGATGCTCTGGAGCTTATAAAAGAATATAGTGAGACCCCAGAATGTTCCCACGATACAGAGATCATGGAGCTGAAGGATACTCTGGAGGTTAGTGAAGAATTTTATGCTGTAAGTCCAGAACGTTCCCAGGACACAATAATTTTAGAAGGAGAGACAGAAAGGCAGGACAGTGATAAATTGGAACAGGATGCTGTAACACAAGAACCAGCAACCCTGAATATAATTGTCCAAACGGCCAAGCAGACAGGAGAAGAAGCTGGGACAGAGGATACTCTGGAATTTAATGATGAACTCTGGGTTGTAACCCCAGAGGACTCCCATGATACATAACTCATAGAAGAGGAGTTGCAGCAAAAGAAGGATGAAGAGGTAAGCCAGGATGTTGCTACACAAGAACCAACATCCTTGGAAGTTGCAACAAGAACTCCTGAATTGCAGTTGGAAGATAACCTGGGAGTGGATATCATTCCTGATACATAGTGGAGTGAAGATGAACAGGTACAGACACCATGCTCAGGTGACACTGAAATCTTGGAGGAGGAGCTGCAAATTGAAAAGGATATCCAGTCTCAGCAGCAGAAGGACAAAGAAGACACTGTTACACAAGAACCAGTGTCTCCAAAAGCAATGAGGGTAGCTGCTGAAGAAGGTTTAAGGGATGTTGCTATTACACAAGAACCATCAACTCTCCTGTTAAAATTAGATGCGCTGGAAGACACTGTCCCACAAGAACCAGTGCTTCCACCTCCTAGAGATGTCATTGAGCTGGATTCAGATTGAGGATTTCTTTTCAACTGCCCCAGGTATAGCATAATGAGACTGCAGAAAGATTCCCACCACACCAAGTGCATTCCCAGATATCAGCAAGTAGCGGTGGAAGGGAAACAGTGAAGTTGGAAGATGCTGGGTTACTCACAGAAGCCTTTCAAAAGATAGATGAGATGCCTGAGTTCCCTACATCCCTTCCTCTCTCCTGGATAGAGCTCAGTTCACGACTCAGATGCAGGTTGTTGCATGAGGACATGCAACAGGGTAGTTGGGGGGAGATGTTGAGCCCAGAATTGGCCATTTTTTACTATCATTTATCATCTTCCCCGCCCTTGTCCTACACCAATTATCTTGGCAATTAGACTTATTGTCCTTATCTTATTCCCCAAATTACCAAGGTATGGCCGATTATTGTTTTATTGTATTAATACTTATGATTGTGATAATTAAAGCTGTGCATCTCTTGATTTGTGCTAACATGATGCAATTTATGAAGGTAGTTGAGACAAATAGAATGCAGGAAGATCGGAGCTGAACAAGTCATGAAGGAAGGGACGTTCATTCCTTGTAGAAGGTTCCTTGGGGCTCGAATCATCCATCAAGACACAGTCGTGACAGGGCAGTTGTAACAGAATTTGCTATCTTAAGTGTGTTGCTACTCGAGTTTAGCTGTGAGCTGAAAGGACCGCCACTCCTGGGGCAATTAATAATTCTCTCATATTTGGATATTTCTGTTCTGCCACGCATTGTAACAGCTAGATTATTTAGGGCGCCTGAAGATCAGAGATCTTCATGGCTGCCCAATTATAGGATTAAATGTTACAATTTGTATGTATAAATATGGGAAGTTGCCTCGACCCAGGGGTTGAACAGCAACAATTAATTTATTTTGTATTAGCAGTCAAGCCAACTTGTGTACTCATTCTTCTGTTAATATAAGGGGTTACTTCTGAGTTAAAGAAGGTGTTGTTCAACCAGCGTCTTTGTGTGAAGACTGGGCCCGTCTTCCACAGAGATTGCTGAGTTAAATTAGGATTTTATCTTTCTTGTTGTGTGATGCTTTGTTCTTTCTTTTGTACGCAGCAGCAATATTTATTGTGTGGATTTTTCAGTAAAAGATTACATTTCTGTGAAGATTGGTGAATGGTGTAGAATAACAGTCGACTGAGTCAGGGTTGCTTTTGCATTTCAATTTCTGTTCACACTGCTGTGTTCATCTTACAGCTGAGACGTGATCCCAGGAGCTCTTACAATTTAGCTTTCCTGATTGTGTTGATTGATTTTCATTCTGCAATTCAATTTCTTAGAACAGTTGCTTCAATCTTTTTCATTTGCAATTCTAGAGTAATGTTCAGTTTATGCTTTATGATTTCCAGATTGATTAGATTAGACAAGTGATTGTTTTAGAATGTGAATGAGATTTCCTTTTTGCAATTGTTGATTAGATCTGATACCATTTCTTATTGATGCATAATAGAAAAGAATCATAGTATAGCAGTTAGAAGGCAATTGGGATTGCATAGATTCTTGGGATGAACATGGATGATAGAAGATAAAAGTATTCACTTCTAATGGTTTTGTGTTTAAGCATATATTGTGCACTTATCCTTTGAAATAAATAGACTTTCTCGGGTTGACAATAAATTTCATATGCTCTGTGTGATTGGTATTAATTTATCTGCATATAGAGTGCTTGACAGCTACCCTTGTCAGGATTACAGGTTCTGCAGCTCTACACCAGGCTTCAAGGTCAGTGATGTTCTATGCCTCACAGTGCATGCGGCCCATGGTATATGACTGGTGCACAACGTTACTGGGGTCCATGAAGACCCAGTTAATGGAGTGCAAGCGTGGAGATGCAAAAAACTTTGGATATGATAGTATACTATGCAGCTTCTTCTTTGAGAGGGTTCTTGGGATCAGTCCGAGGGTTGAAGTCCCTCCTCATAGTATCTGTGACCCATCCCTGACCCGGTGGGTAGATTTCTTGACACGACAAGGTGGTGGCCGATAGGCATCATCGTACTCAGTTGAGTTTTTCCACTGGTGGGATCGACAGGTCATAGCCATTGATGACTAACTCTATGCAGGGATAGAATTCCAAATGCCGCTTCCTACAGGGGCAGCGTTTGGAGACATCTGTACGTGACTCTTTTTATGTTTTTTGTGTATTAATTTTTTTTGGGGATTTTTTATTATATAAGAAAATGCAAAAAAAATTTTGGGGTAGTATCACCTATTAACATTCTACTATTTGCTCGCAGATCTGGGTCCGCAAAGACCAGTTGGTTTCCTTAGACATCGTCGACGGGGCATGGGTGGAGAGGTAGTTGGTGCTATGGCAGAGCGCACATTAGAGATCGTGTGGGTCAACCTGTCCCACATGACCACCAAGGTACCTATGATCGAGGTGGCGCAGCT
The DNA here is from genome assembly GCA_027924585.1 of Larix kaempferi. Lineage (NCBI taxonomy): Eukaryota > Viridiplantae > Streptophyta > Pinopsida > Pinales > Pinaceae > Larix > Larix kaempferi. Next base: position 17,252,569 of record BSBM01000073.1, read on the forward strand.
ACCAGAGGACATGCAACTCCATGTTGTAGGAGTATCGAGGCCCTGGGTGCGACTACTGCAGAGGATAGCCAATGCAGTACATTATTACTATCAGACACATCCTATCGAGGTAGCTAGGCCTCCTCGTGGGGCTTAGACATCTTAGAGTCCCATATTTTTTGTATCGATATGTATATTTTTGAGAGCTACGGGCTCCAGTTTTGTATTATGACACTACCATTTTGGACATGTTATTTATAAAAAACTATGGTTCTCTAGTTCTACTATATGTGTATGTACAAATGTATGAATGTATGTTTATTTGTGTGCTTCATTATGAATGTGACAAATGCCAAACTAGGACATAGTTAGCATATGCATGAGATACATGATTAAAACATTTGGGAACATTAATGTATGTAATGGAAACAAAATGTCGTTCCAAGAGTCTTACCCTTAAGAATCTCCGTAATAAAGTAGGATCCCTTACACGATACTGACCATTCAACTGAGACACAACTAGTTGTGAATCCAGGCGGACTTCTAAAAATTGGATACCATGTGAAATAGCATCCCGAAGTAGCTCAACTACAGCACTGTACTCATCCACATTATTAGATGTAGGACTGAGACAAGCACCTTTTGAAGACACAACCAGGTGGTCAGGTGAATAAATAACCCAAGCAATAGAAGCGAGTTGTTGCGTATGATAGCTAGCACCATCCGCAAACCCTAAGAATGTAGGAGATTCCGCTGACATATGTCAACCAAACGGAAGTGAATCAACAGACCCGAAAAACCAAAAGAAATCTTAACTATGTACAAAAGCAACTATACAATAGTATACAAAAGTATTAGCTCGAACTAGAAGTTCAAGCGTAATATTGCTTGAGGTAGAGCCCATTTCTGGGCTCCTTCAAGACGTTCCCTTCATAATATTCCAATTCATAGGCTCCTTTTTCTAGGACGATGTAAGGACCATACCACATGGGGTTAAACTTGCCTACTCCCAGGGGTTCTGTAGCTTGGTCATATAAAAGGACCAAGTCACCTTTAGCATATTGTCGGGGACAGACAGAGCTATTGTACTGAACCTTGATATGACATTTATTAGCATCTATAGCCATGGCGACATCTCGACACTGCTTGTCAAGCTACTCAAGGTGGATTAAACGTTTCTCAATACTCGACATATCAGGGAGGATCTCTATGGATATTTTTAATGAAGGGATTTTGCATTCAATCGGTAAAATAGACTCCACATCATGTACCAACTAAAACGATGAGAACCCGGTGGTAGTCTTGACTGCGGTTCGATATGCCCCCAAAGCAAGATATAACATAATATGCCAATTGTTCTTACTTTGTTGGATGGTACATTGGAGAATGGTCTTTAAAGATGTAGCTAGGGTTTTACCCCTAGCTTGTGCCAATGAGCACCTACTAAGGAGAATGGACTCCTTAGTAGCAGTTCAATAATGATTAAATGATTAAGCTAAAACAACAATTAACAATCTACTTTAAACATTGTATGAGACATAAATAAAAGATGTAAAAAATGGTTTTATATTAATGTTACCTTGAGTGTCAAGGTTGGTGAAGCCCTTTGCAGTGTCCAAGAGGATGCTCCAAGCTTCTGAATGCTCCTTCTCCTTCTCCAATGGTGGGGATGGGCCAAAGTGGCTCTCAAGGTGAAAATAGTTCAAAGGTGAACTAGGGTTTCGAGAGAGATTTTGGCAGAGTAAGGGTGCTTGTGATTGTGGATATGGAATAAGGGATCTCCATCACCTATTTATAGTTTTTTGGTGGTGGAGTGCTGACCCATGGTTTTAGGAAACACATAGTTTTGGGCAGCTGTATAGGGTTTTTTTTCTCCTTTTCCTCATTATTTTATATTTTTTATTCCTTTTTAGGGGATTTTTGCTATTTTTGGAGGAAAAGGGGGTTTTTTAGCCTTTTTTAGGCTATTTTGATGGTTTTGTGGCCTTTTGGAGGCATTTTAGGCCTTTTGGAGGCATTTTAATGGGATTTTTTGGGATTCTAAGGGAAAAATGGTAGGAAAATGGACAAATGAGCCATGTAATGTGGTAAATGAGCTAGTGAGCACTTTTTGGGTGTTAACAGATTGCCCCCTGATGTGCGAGGTCAGGAGCTCATCGTATGGCCGATGGACATCATAAGTCATAAATGGTTTTCCTGGGATGTGGAGAGGAGAGAAGAAACAAACTGAAGCCCGGAACAACGATCCCGAACAACTGCAAGAACTAAAAGTACATAACCTCAATAAGGGAGGAGGAATCATCTGATCATATGGACGAGGCGGGCATTCCCATGCTCGTATCAGGATATAACATAACAATAACAATGGGGTCCAAAAAATGGGGACCTGAAATATACATGACCTCAAATACTGACTGAGGAATAATCTCAATATATGGACGAGGCGGGCATACCCATGCTCGTATCAAGATACATGAACAGAACTGTGAGGCCCGAAAAAGGGGACCTGAAAGATACATAGCCACTGTGTACATCATAAGGGTCCAGAGGGGACACAAAATCTGGGACATACTGCTGAGCTGACCATGTCTGTGCTGAAAAACTGATACACTGGAATAATCAACAGTGCTACTGAATGTGGTACCACAGGAACTGATGAGCTGCTGGATCATAGTGACTGGGATCATACTCTCCATGGTACACTGAACTGGAACTGAAATGGGTACTCAAGGAAGCATATAGCTGGATGGCTTCCGAATACAATCGCCAACGCAGCCCGGACATCCACAGGAACATAGAACTGGGCGTTCCGAAGTGACTCACCAATGTGCTAGAGTCGGGGGAAATCCGGGGTCTTCGACTAAAAACTGGTGGGATATAATCCTACGCGATCCTCAACGATGCGATCAAGGTGCTGAAGTCGAGCATGTGAGGAACAACCACTCGGAGAGGCAATGATGACTCCTCTCAGAATGATCCGTAGGCACTTACCACAGATGGTGATAAGTCCAAGGCGTAGGGACCTCTGGGCCTATCTTCTGGAATAGAGGAGCTGTCGTCGACAGAGGGAGACCTGCCCCTATCAAGGCAATGATGTTTCCTTGACAGGAGCGCGAGGTAGAGAACCGAAATGTGGTAGTACTGATGGCAGGACTGATCAAACTGTGGGTGAATAACTGGGCAAGTAGAGCGGGTGGACTCAAACTTCCTTTGTTCAGAGTATGATAATCGGAATGATCTGGAAGCATATGAAACTGACTGAGGGGAAAGGGATCATAGCTGTAATGGCTGAGGGAGGGTGATGGGTCGGAGGGAGACTCAAGCTGGTATAAAATGGCAGGAGACTGCAGAATACTCTGAACAAAGGCGACCTGATTGGGGGTGCTGCCGAGATGATCGATCGTAGTGCCAGGAGGCACGGGGGAAAACTTCTTCATGGGTTAAGGAACTAGAAGAAGTGTGTGTAAAATGGTACTGTCGTGTGGATTTTACGAGCCCAGGACAGTTCATGCTCGTGGTTGCTTTCAATTTTAAGGAGTCTGAAAGCGATAAGAAGACTCTGAAGTAAAGGAATGGTACTGTCGTGTGGATTTAACGAGCCCAGGACAGCGCATGCTCGTGGTTGCTTTCAATTTTAGAGAGTCTGAAAGCAAGTAAGAAGACTCCAGGGGGTTGCTTTTTCATAGATTTAGTCTCCAAGGCCCAAAGAAGCATAAAAGGATGCAATGAAGAACTCTTCTAGCCGGTGTGACTAGAGTATTCCTTTTTCGTAATTAGTCTACCAGGTCCGGAAAAGGGTTAAACTTATACCAGATAGACGCCCTTTCAGGTACTTTAACGAGCATGAAAGGAAGCAAGATTGCTCGGCGATCTTTTCATTCTTTTAGGAGTCAGAAAAGAGCTTAACGGAAACTCCCTAAGTGCCTTTTTCGTAAAGGAGTTGTCCGGCCCGAAAAAGGGATAAAATTATACCGAACAAAGGAAATGGCCAGGCAAGGAGGAAGTGTTCAATCAAGGATCAATAATGGTGACCAAGAACGAGGGTAGGTGGGAACACTGGTGGACCTCCTTGCGGGGTAGATGAGATGGTGGCAAAATAACGAGACATTTGCAGTATGACAGGAGTGAATGGCTCATGTAAAAATGTGGAACAATCCGATAGCGACCGATGTGGTACGCGAACCGAGGCAGCAAGGTGTTGGGACACAATGTTGAAATTGTACCAAGTGAGAGCGAGAAATGATCTCAAGCATCATCACGAGCTCGGAAAAATGAATCCGGCGATATAAAGGATGTCAAAAACGGGTGACGGCCGATGTGGCACGCAAACCGAGGTGACGGGGGCATTTTGAAAAATGCCCGGAAAAACTGAAGGTGAGAGCGAGAAATGATCTCAAGCATCATCACCAGCTCGGAAAACTGAATCCGATGATATAAAACATGTGAAAATCGGAGAACGGCCGATGTGGCACGCAAACCGAGGCGACTAGTGGCGTCTGAAAAAATGGGTAAAAAATGACAGGACAAAAATAATGCAACGAGGTGACCATCATGACGGTCACGTCGCGCTGATTCCAGTGGTGGAAACGGTTCGGAAAAACAAAAAACAAAAAAAAAGAAAGTACTGTACAACGCAGACCAATGAGGCCGCGGGTTTCTTTTTATGGGTAAAAACGCTTAAGATACAACCCATTACGAGGGTTGCGCAAAGGACGGCCTTCAGAGTCAGCTAAGATGTATGCCCCCTTGCCGAGGCAGGTCTGCACGACGTAAGGGCCTTGCCACATAGATTCAAACTTCCCTTTACCGGTTTTGTCATGGGCTTGGTCATAGGCGAGGACGAGGTCCCCTTCGTGGAAAGTTCGAGGGTGAACATGTTTATCATAACCGGCTTTGGAGCGGTTTTTGGCAGCTTCGATGTTCTGGAGAGTGGCCCGGCGGTCTTCATCGGCTTGTTCGAGGTGCAGCAGACGTTGCTCGAGGGGGGTGGTGTCAGGGAGAAGCTCAACGGCGATCTGTAAGGCAGGGATCTGACACTCGATGGGGAGAACAGACTCTATACCGTGAACTAAATGAAATGGTGTAAAACAAGTGGCGGTCTTAGTGGAGGTGCGATAAGCCCACAAAGCAGGGAACAACATGTGGTGCCAATTGGACTTATGCTTGTCAACTGTTCGTTGGAGGATGGTTTTAAGGATTTTATTGATGGCCTCTACTTGGCCGTTCCCTTGGGGGTAGTAAGCAGAGGAAAATTGGTGCTCATACTTAAGGAGGGTGGATAACTCACGCCAGACGGCATCTTCGAAGTGCGAACCATGGTCAGAGACTAACTGCTTAGGAACCCCGAATCGGGCGATGACATGGTTGAAGAAGAAGCGGGCAGCAGTGTCAGCGGTACAATTGAAGGTAGGCATGGCTTCCGCCCATTTGGTAAAGTAATCAACAGCGACAACAATATATTTGTGGCCGTTGGCAGACTGGGGTCTACATTCCATGAAGTCTATGGCCCACTTACAAAAGGGACCAACGGTGACGACTGGGTGTAACGGAGCAGGAGGTGTCCGGGCCTTGGGGGCAAAAAGTTGGCAGTTATGGCAGTGTTTGACCGCAGTGATGCAGTCGGTGAAAAGTGTGGGCCAGAAGTATCCGGCGCGGACGACCTTTTGGGCGGTGGCCATCCCTGAGAAATGGCCTCCGCAAGCGCCGCTATGACAGTCATTAAGGACGTGTTCAGCTTCCTCATGGGTAAGGCAACGACGAAGAATTGTGTCAACCCCGCGCCGATAGAGGACATCGCCTAAGAGGAGATATCGAGAGGCCTGGTGGCGGATGCGACGGCGTCCATTTCGTGTAACTTTGGGTTTGAACTTCTGCGTGCGTAGGTATAACAAGATATCACCGTACCATGGGTCATCGGACGAGATAGTGAACAGGTGATTGTCGGGTAACTCATCGGAGATGGGTTTGGCCGGGAGAAGGGAAGGGAGATCAGTAATGAGCTGGGCAAGCGCGAGGGCTTTAGTGCTCTTAGGTGTTTTGAAGGTAAGGTCATATTCTTGGAGGATAATGACCCATTTGGCAACACGACCTTGGAGTAACCGCCGGTTTAGAAGATATACCATGGGGTTAGAGTTGGCAACGACTGTGGTATGACTCATTAAGATGTAGTGTCGCAATTTTTGAACGGAAAAGACCACTGCTAGGGCAAGTTTCTCCTCATATGGGTAACGTAGTGGTGGACCGGACAAAGTCTGGCTAACGTAGTAAACGACGTGCTCCTGGTGAGAAGCGTCTTCTTGGACTAAGACTCCCGATACGGCATGCTCGGATGCCGACACGTAAAGGATGAAGTCTCGGGTGAAATCCGGAGGGGAAATCAGAGGAGCTTGTGTGAGGGCCTTCTTGAGGGCCTCGAATGCAGCTTCTGCTTGCGCATCCCATACGAAGGGTACATGGGTGCGGAGCAGGCGCAAGAAACCGTGAACAGTGGTGGCATAATCAGGAACGAAGCGTCGAAGGAAGTTAGATCGCCCCTGTAGACTTTGGAGCTGCCGGAGCGTACGAGGAGGTGGGAGGTCTAAAATAGCTTGGACCTTTAAAGGGTCAACAGTAATTCCTTTCTGGGAAACAATGAAACCCAACAATCGGCCTGCCGGTACGCAAAAAACACACTTGTGTGGGTTCAAGCGAATTTGGTATTTGCGACAACGCAGAAAAATTTGCCGAAGGTCGTTAAGGTGGTCTGATCGTTTCCGGGAACGAGCTGTAAGGTCATCAAGGTAGACTAGCAGGATATGGACCAAGTCGTGGAAGCAATAGGTCATGGCCCGCTGGAAAGTGGCACCAGCATTTTTGAGGCCGAAAGGCATGACGCGATAGGCAAAGGTGCCCCAAGGGGTAGTAAAGGCAGTTTTGTACTGGTCTTCCTTACGGATCTGAATCTGATTATATCCGGAAAAACCATCCATGAAGGAGAGGACCTCATGTCCCGCACACGCATCTATGAGTTGATCGATGAACGGCGTGGGGAAGTTGTCCTTGGGACAAGCATAGTTTAAGTCACGGAAGTCAGTGCATACGCGGATGGTGCCTTGCTTTTTGTTAACTGGAACAGGGTTTGAAACCCATGTGGTATAGGCAATAGGATAAATGAACCCTGCCTTGCGCAGCTTCTCAATCTCGGCTTTGACAGCTGGGAGCTTTGAGGGATGAATGGGGCGCTCTTTCTGACGAACAGGGGTTAGATCAGGCCATGTGTCAATGTGGTGCTCTATAATTGCGGGGTCAAGACCAGGAATTTCGGTATAAGACCAGGCAAAGACATCACGGAATTCTTTGAAAAGGTGTGTGTAGTCCTCAATCTCTTGTTTACTGCAGAATGCTCCTAAAGTAATGAGTTCAGGGGCACGACCTGGAGCAGCAATATCGACTTGAATGACAGGTGAGATGTTGGCCATGTTACCTTCCTCGAAGGCATCAGGAGCAGGAATAGGGTCCTTGAACCAGTCAACCTTAGTGGGGAGGAAGTCTTTGGATTCGACCGCGTATTGGGTAGCGGTGCTAGAGGAAGACGCTTCTGGGATGAAATAGGAACGGTGGTGCATGTCATCCCAGGGATAATCCGGGACAGTAAGGGCCTCAAGAATCTCCTCATCAGTACGGAAAGTTTGCGTCGTCAAATCGGTTGACGAGGGAGTAGTGGTGGAAGAGATCATATAGATGGTATTAACCTCTCCGGAAGGTGAAGAGTCTGGGGGGTAGATCTCCTCAATGGTAGGTGGTGCCGTCTCAAGATCCAGATTGTTCATCTCATAGAGAGCCGCTCTGTAATCCGGGAGATCGGGACAATGATGTGAATAGTGCCCGTAAATACCGCAGATGGCGCAGGAGTGGTTGGTACGTAGGGACTTATCTTTAGGCTTAGGGGTGGGGTTTAGTTCGACAGTTGGGATGTTGGGGTCATCATCGAGCATTTGCATGTGCTTCTGTAATGCGGGTAACTGTGGGCATTGGTGGGTCGCATGGCCCAACTCGTCACACAACGAGCATTTGGGAGGAGCACGAAACACTGGAGGGTTCTTGACTGTCTTTGGAGGTGGTACAGCAGTGTAAGGTTGAGGACCTCTGCCCCCAGTGGATTGAGGAGGAGGAGGAGGTGTCGTGGAGGACGAAGGGGTAGAGACCCCGGGAGGTGGGTGGGTGGTAGTAGCCATGGGTTGCACCGGCTGGAGGACGACATCGGGTGTCGGCGGGCGAACGGGAGGCGAAAGGTACCATACAGGTAATCCCAAGGTTAACCCAGGGAGGCTAAGGGTAGCCATGACCGGGGCGCTTACTACTCCTGCTGGAGGAACTAGGAAGGGGATCGTATGGATCGGTGTAACACCAATGTGACTAGGTACCAATGGTGGTTTAGGCAACAAGGATGGTTGATTGTTAGGTGGTAGGATGTCATGGGACAAAGTACATAAGTCAGACATTTCGGGTGTAGATGACGGCGGAGGAATGGAGTGAAAGGTAGAGGTCATCGGCGCGTCTGAGTAGACTCCAGGCCCCGTAGAGGATACAAACGAGGTGTTGGCAGGAGAAACAGGTTGTTCAACCATGGGGAGAACATTTTCCGGTGCCGCCGGAGCACTGGGATCATAGTAGGTGAGCTGGTCAATCTTAACCACGCGTCCTTCATGAGGGAACATCATGGTGCGAAAGACAGAAGAGGCAACCGCCCGCATGGCATACATGTAGCTGCGGCCAAGTAGAAGGTTGTAATCCAATTGGGCATTGATTACCTCTATGTCAATAAGGACTGTTTTACCACCTAACTGGACTGGAACGTTGGGCAGGAGGCCTTGGGGCTGGGCCGAACGACCGTCGTAGGCACGTAACGCAGTGGTGGACTGCTGGAGAGGAGGGGATCCTAGCTTCTGCCATACAAATGTAGACATAACGCATGTGGAGGCACCCTCATCGATGATGCACCGATGGATAACAAGGTTCCTAACGGAGACAGTAACTTGGAAGGCTAAACTGGAAGGTAGGCGTGGTTCAGACTGGTCTAAATCAAACGCCATCAAATGCGAATCAGTTGGGTCAATCCCCCCAATGGCGGAGAGTAAAGTCTTGCGTTGGGAAGGGCAGTTCTTCAAGACTTCTAACGCAGACATGGCTGCGGGAGATTGGGCTAGGTCGTCTACGATGTTGTAGTTTGACGCAGCGCGCGCGTTAGGGTTATTGTTGATTCGGCGAAGTGGGAAACGAGGTGCTTTCGCAGCGCCGTCTATGGGAGGCGGAGGTATACGTAATGCCTGATCGGTGGGATGGGCGTTAGCAGGTTTATCCGTGGGAGTGGCTTCAGAGGTGGAGCCATATTGGTTCCGACGGGTCTGGAGGTTGACGTCAGCGGATGACATCATCAGTAAGTGGTGGGTACCTGAGTCGAACATGGGTTGATCAGGAGCAGCATAGGTGATCTGTTGTTGTTGGGGTTGCACGTTAGCTTGAGGGGCCAACGGCTGAGTGTTCACCACGCCTTGGGTCGGTAAGGGGTTTTGCAGCACCAAAGGGGGTTGCTGAGGTTGGGGGGGGTTGGGCGGTGTTTGGGGAGCCGCATGCCCTTGGCGATGGGCTTCGTCAACCCAAAGCTGCCGAGCTCGCTCCAAGTGTGGGCAAGCATGTGTATAATGTCCATAGACCCCGCAAATAGAACAAGGGTGATTTGTTCGGAGATTGGGGTTTTTAGCCTGCTTGGGCGGGCGATCAGGGTTTTGATTAGCGGGGGCCGCATTGTTATTGTCAGGGGGATTAGCCGGTTGACCAGCTTGGTCTACAGGTTGGTTGTTTCCCCGATTACGGCCCTTGCCATGGTTCTGTTGGCCCTGGTTACGTTGGTTGTTCTGGTTTTGCTGCGGGTTCTGTTGGGCGTAAACTTGCCCTTGGGCAGCAGGTGGATTTTGAGGTTGCGCAGGTGCTGGAGCAGGCTGCGGAGGATGATATGTAGGTTGAGGCTGAGCAGGTGCAGCAACTTGAGGGGGTTGCTGATAGGTCTGCGGAGCAGGTTGTGGATGTGCCGCAGGGGCTGCGTGTGGCGGATAATAAGCTGGTGGGGCTTGTGAAGGCGCAGGAGCCGGGGCAGTCTGCTGATGGTAATAAGGCTGAGGGGCGACTGGAGGAGCATAAGCAGGAGTCGCATACCCAAAGCACTGAGGTGGACACGAAGGTCCATGGGAATGGTGATGTGTCATGGGATCATATGAGTTGGTTGCTCCAGACTGGGAGGTAGCCCTCGACAGGTCGGGGCCAGGGGTAGGTCGTGCTATAGAAAATGGTTGGGGATGCGAAGAAACACGGCCAATGATACCATCAGCAGCGTGGGATGCCCCCGGCGCATCATGATGGGAGGACTCGCCGCGAGGGGCGTCAGGTATAATGGTATAAAGGTAACCCGACTGGGCGTAAATGAGGTCGAACTGCTGTGCCTTAAGGATGGCCTCTTCTTCAGACTGGGGTCTTTCTGAAGCTACATCCTTAGCAATAACAGGAAGCAGGGACTTGAGGAACCAATCGAGGAAGATACGGTCATCTAGTTTGATCTTGCATAAGCTACGGCGTCTACGCCACTCATGGATGTGGTCCGTGATATGGGTAGTCGTGTTTTGTCTACAAGATAGAAGGATCTCAACGCCCGCGTCATAGCGGACTGGCAATTGGAAGAACTGCAGGAAGGTCGAGGCCAGGGAAGAAAAGGTGGCGTGGGTCCCATGAGGCTGCTCAATATACCACTTGGCTGCAGAGCCAGTGAAGGTGCGCTGTAAGAGACGGAGGCGAACAGAGTCATCCACGATGGAGTTAGAGGAACACCATAGGTGGAAAGACATGATATGGTTTTGTGGGTCCTCACCGGCCTTACCTTCGAACTTAGGGATGTCAGAGGGTAGTTTGGTAGGCATATGAGGCCACATAGGGTCGTGTCGAATAGGATCGTTGGTCAATCTGGCCAGGTCAGGTAGGTTGAGGCTAGCCATGAATGGCAAACTGGAAGAAGGCTGTGACACAGGAGTGCTGTGGACCAAGTTGGGGCCAGTGCCCCCAAGTGGAGGGACAAGATGTGAGGTGGTGCCCCCAAGTGGGGGAACTGAGGTAGTGAAGGATGGTCCAGCACCACCATTGGTAGTGTGAGCCACTGATGTAGTGGGGATAGGTATTCCCGCTGTGGGAATAGGTACCGTGAGGGGAACGGTAGATGGTTGCCCCATGGAGGGCATACCCAAAATAGGTGTAGTAACTGGTGTAGTGGTGGATGTGCCACCAATGGTCCCTATGACAAATGGAGTGGAAGTCGTGCCAGCCATGGGGCTAGTAGGGGCAGTATAAATAGGGTTCTCAGACTCTTCGTCAGAATCAGAGGTAAAGTAAGGTGCGTCACTATCTGGTGACGGAGACCTACGTCGCTGACGAGTGGAGTCAAGTGACAAGGTTCTAGATCTGTGATGAGTGGTATCAACGGACAATGATCGGAATCTATGACGAGTGGTGTTAAGAGAACCGTGCTGTGGGGGCTCGCCCCTGAGGCGTCGAGAATGTCTCGGGGACTCAATGGTGACAGATGGTGTCTAGTCTCTGTGGGTTGAGGTGAGTATAAAAACAGCTCAAAAATCCTAATGCAACCGAGTGTGCAGAAGGAGAGCTAAAAAGCAAGGCACTCAGGCCAACAACCAACTCAAAACACCCACTGCAGCAGCTGTGCTACAATAAGTGGAGTAACAACAAAGATGGTCAGAATACCAACAAGCAGTAGGTTTCCTAAAAAGAAAAAATGGTGGACTCACTAGACCCAAGGGAGGTAAAGGAGCATGCAAACACCTAGCTAAAAGTATTCTGACTCAACTAAACATATCCTCTGCAAGGTGATGAAATCCAAGTCAGACAATATGAGTAGGAAAGCCAAGTGGCTATGATATCCCCCTACCGGGAGGGACACCGGGTAGTCAATCCTAGAAGAATGGCAACTAAGATACCCCGTTCATGACACGTCCAGAAAGGTGAATCTGCCGTTTAGTTCGTTGACCGCAATACCCCTATACAGGGATATCCCGCGAACCGCGAAAGGTAGCCCTTCGGTTACTGAATGGAGTGCGGTATTCCACTCAGGCCCCCGGAACCAGTCTCCCGACTTCAACCCTCCTAAGGGAGAGGCCCTCTGATAAACTGGTCGTGACCGTGCCAAAAAGTACTAGGGGATTTTGGTTCCCTATTTGGACAACAACTATGTCTCAAGTGAAATAACCAAGGGGTGTTATTGGAAGCCTATCCCCCTGATCCTACCTAACTACAATGATTCTTTTGTGTTCCCCAAGTGGGGTTAGAATGTTGGTTTAATTAGGTACTTTTTAAGGCTCACTTGATTTTATGTGACAGAGTGTGTGCTCGTGAGGTAATGATCCCAAAAATAGAAGTGCCACAAGGGAGGGCAACTTCCAATCTATCAATAATGCTGAAATTGATTCTTTTAACTTGCAAAATTTTCTGAAATAAAAATACTGAAATTTTAAAAAGATTCTGTAAAAGGAACAGAAATTATGTTGCAGAAAGGCTGTAAGGAAGTGGGCTGCAGGTGGGACAGAGGGCTGTTCAAATGCAGAAAATATTGCAGCAAGAGGGGCTGGGCTCAAAACAGGAAAAGAGCAGAAATCAGACCGCGGGTCTGTGGCGGATCAGAACAGGCCAACCGCGGGTTTGAGGGAAACAGCGGCGGTCAGGTCGCGGCTATCGGGCCAACAGATGCAGTCGGGACGCAGGAAACAGGGGAAAAGACACAGTCGGGTCGCGGCTATCGGGCCAACAGTGCAGTCGGGACGCCCGAAAGAGGTAGAAAGCCGCAGTCGGGACGCGTGAAAAAGGCCGACAGGCGCAGTCAGATCGCGGCAAACAGGCTGATTAGCCACGGTCGGATCGCAGGTAACAGACTTGAATCCGTCGGCAGAGCGTCGGAAGCAGTCTGAGAGCCACGGTCGGATCGCGGGTAAAGGCCTGAAAGGCGCGGTCGGGACGCGACTGTAGAGGTAAAAAGACGCGGTATGCGGCGGCCGAAAGGGACAGCCGAAAGGAAAAAATTTAAAAACGGAAACCAGAAATTCGAAAACTAGGGGAGTCGCCAAAACTGTAGCTAGGGTTTTACCCCTAGCTTGTGCCAATGAGCACCTACTAAGGAGAATGGACTCCTTAGTAGCAGTTCAATAATGATTAAATGATTAAGCTAAAACAACAATTAACAATCTACTTTAAACATTGTATGAGACATAAATAAAAGATGTAAAAAATGGTTTTATATTAATGTTACCTTGAGTGTCAAGGTTGGTGAAGCCCTTTGCAGTGTCCAAGAGGATGCTCCAAGCTTCTGAATGCTCCTTCTCCTTCTCCAATGGTGGGGATGGGCCAAAGTGGCTCTCAAGGTGAAAATAGTTCAAAGGTGAACTAGGGTTTCGAGAGAGATTTTGGCAGAGTAAGGGTGCTTGTGATTGTGGATATGGAATAAGGGATCTCCATCACCTATTTATAGTTTTTTGGTGGTGGAGTGCTGACCCATGGTTTTAGGAAACACATAGTTTTGGGCAGCTGTATAGGGTTTTTTTTCTCCTTTTCCTCATTATTTTATATTTTTTATTCCTTTTTAGGGGATTTTTGCTATTTTTGGAGGAAAAGGGGGTTTTTTAGCCTTTTTTAGGCTATTTTGATGGTTTTGTGGCCTTTTGGAGGCATTTTAGGCCTTTTGGAGGCATTTTAATGGGATTTTTTGGGATTCTAAGGGAAAAATGGTAGGAAAATGGACAAATGAGCCATGTAATGTGGTAAATGATCTAGTGAGCACTTTTTGGGTGTTAACAAAAGACTTATTGACTGCTTCAACCTGACCATTCGCTTGGGGGTAGTAAGAAGATGAGTGTTTTTGACGAAACCAAAGCTTGAGTGACAAATGATCCATCATTTTGTTCTGAAAGTGACTACCATGGTCAGTGACAATCTCTTTCGGAATACCGAACCGAGTAATAATCTGATTGAATACAAAATGGGCTATTGTAGCATCAATGGCTTTTACGCTAGGCATGGCCTCATCCCATTTGGAAAAGTAGTCCATGACCACTATCATATGGTGATGCCCCCTAGCCGAAGCTAGTTTGCAATCAATGAAATCCACCCGCCACTTGGTGAAGGGACCGACAGTGACGACTGAATGAAGGAGCGCTGGATGCGAGTGTATATTCCGAGAAAACACCTGGCAAGGGTGACATCTCTTCACATTGTTCATACAATTTTTAAATATCGAAGGGAAAATGTAACCAACTCGCATAATATGTTGGGCTATTGCAAGCCTGGATAAGTGACCGCCACATGCCCCAGCATGGCAATCATTAAGCACATGCTTCGCTTCTTTGTGAGTCAAACAATGACAGAGGATAGAATCCTTTCCTCGACGATACAAAGTGTCGCCGATGATGGTATAATATTTAGCATGGTGTTTCACACGTCGTCATTCGTCTCACGAATAGTGCGAAGGAAACTTCAAAGTTTGAAGATATAAAATAATATCCCCATAACAGGGGTCCTCAGACGAGATGAGAAATAAATGCTCATCCACAAAGGAATGTTCATGGACAATATCCTCATCATGTCACGGAAGGTCCGACATGAGCTCAGCAAAAACAAAGGATTTCACCGACTTCATCGAAGCAAAATCGAGATCAAACTCCTGAAGGATCACAATCCATTTATTGTACGTCCCCCCTATAAGACATCATGATAGCACAAACTGAAATGGATTGATATGCGCTATAAATGTGGTTTTCCTAAGCATGATATAGTGCCGTAATCGTTGGACTGCATGAATAGTCGCAAGTGCCAACTTTTCCACGTGAGTATATCTCAGCTCAATGTCTACTAGATTTCAACTAAGGTAATAGATCACATGCTCCACGAGCCAATCGTCTCTTGAGATGCATCCACATAAAGTATAAAATCTCTTGCAAAGTCGGGTGGACTAAGCAAAGGGGTTGATACCAAAGCTTTCTTAAGAGCATTGAAAGACTGTTGGGCTCATTCATCCTAGATAAACGGTTTGTCTTTCTTCAACAAGTGCGCAAAACCTTTGGTAAGACTAGCATAATTCACCACAAAGCGACGTAGAAAAATAGCCCTCCCTTGGGGGCTCTAAAGTTGAAACAAATTGCGCGGAGGAGGAAACCGAAGTAATGCCTCAAATTTAAGAGGATCGACTCTGATACCCTTTTTCGACACTATGAAACCTAGAAGGTGACCTATCCTCACAGCAAATATGCATTTATTTGGATTCAACCGAATCTTGTAGCGTATACATCGTTCGAGAATCAAATGGAGGAGCTTGGGGTGGTCCACTCTCTTGTGAGAATGGCCAACAAGATCATCCAAGAAAACCTCCATTATATGTTTAATGTCGTGAAAGGCGTAGGTCATAGCACGCTAAAATGTAGCTCTGACGTTTTTAAGGTTGAAGGGCATTTTTCGGTACGCAAATGTACCCTAAGGACAAATGAAAGCAGTCTTATGTTGGTCCTTGGGTTTGATTTGAATCTGGTTATATCTGGTCTTTCGGACATGCACGGTTCAGGTCTCTAAAATTAGTGCATACACAAATATTTCCCTACTTCTTATCCAAAGGAACAAGGTTTGACACCCATTCGGTAAGGGGAACGGGGTAGATAAAACCATCCTTAAGCAGTTACTCCACCTCTAACTTGATCCCTACTTCCTTTCGAGAGTTCATATCATGGAGGCATTGTCAAACCAGTTTAGCATTGGGATATGTTATAATCTCATGTTCAACAATGTTGGGGTCTATTACTAGCATCTCCTCATATGATTAGGCGAAAGCTTCCCGGAGTTCCTTAAACAATTCAGTGTAAGTGCGAACCTCTTCAAGAGAGCAATCAACACTGATATAAATGTTCTCAAAATTTCTGGGTGTACGAGAAATGTTGATCCGTATGGTAGGGGAAATATTAGCCATGTTCCCCTCTGCGAAAATCCCATGCGAACCCCAAGGAGCCACAGAGTGACCAACAATCTCGGCAAGAGTCATCCTAAACTTGTCTTGTTCCATATGATCAGAGTTAGGAAGAAAATGAGAGTGATGATGCATGTCTTCCCAAGGTCTCTGACTACCACACATGGCCTCAACAATAACTTCATCAGAAGGTAAAGTACTGTCAAGAAAATTGTGTGAACAAGATGAGTTGACTTCCCATTCCGGTAGCATAATGGGATCTTCTTCCTCTGTCCATGAAGAGGGGAGATCCGGATCTGTAGTGGCTTGTTGAATATCTTGATATGCAAGCTCAACAACAGACAGTGGCATAGCCATTCCAACATGCGCAATGTCTCTAGATGTGGAACTCGTGGACGGTAAGTTCCATGGATCATCAAAATACGAAGTCCGAAATAGTACATTATTCAATGGAGGAGATGTATTATCGGAAATGGTTCCAATAAAATTAATGGGTGAAGGGAAATCAAAATATCCCAACAATGAGGGGTACAATCCGACACCCATGTTCCTAGTTGCCGACTGAGAATCTGTAACTTGGGGGACCACTGATCCTGTGGATGCCGTGGAACAAGGACTAACGAAATCCAGCTGGTCGACTGTCACAATATTTCCTTCGTGTGGAAATCAAATAAATTTAAACACAGTGGACGCAATCGCTTTCATAGTGTACATCCAATTCCTACCCAGGAGAAGGTTGTAGTTGAGGGGCGCATCAACCACCTCAACTTCAATAGGCACAGGTTTCCCACCCAAGCAGACAACAAGGGAAGGGATAATCCCATGCGGTTTAAACGACCGACCGTCAAATGCAGTGAGCATGGTCATAGACTTGGATAAGGGAGGAGAGCCAAGAGCTTTCCAATAAGATAAATACATCACTGACGCAGAAGCACCTTTGTCAACCACCATTCTCTTGACGAATTTCTGAAGGCACTCCACATGGATTTGAAAATCCACGTGGTAAGGTAAGCGAGGTTGAATGCCAGTAGTATCAAACTTGATAACGTTAGGACTTCCCCCATCTTGAACTCCTAAAGCACTCAAAAGGGAATTTATTTGAGAAGGACACGCTTGTAAAACTTCAAGAGCCGACATGGCACACAGAGTTTGACCCAAATCCTCTACAATAGAGTAGTTATGGGCGGCTCGAGCATTGGGATTATGCGTGGAGTGCTTGAGAACACCTTTCGGTATCCTCGGCATAGTAGAGGGATTCTCGATATGCAAGGAGGTATCAGGAGGAGAAGGAGGCTCATTCCCCATATTCAGTTGTGGTGCACCATAATCACGTTGACAAGTAGCAACATTAACCTATGATTGGACCATATTCACGCATCCAAAGCCACTAGTATGGGAAGAAGATGTTGTAGTCTCATTAGGCCCGTAACCAGTAGTAGGAGCATGCGAAGCCATGTTTTGATCATGTGGAAGGGGATCTTTCAACATAGCTGGGCTCTTTGCAATATGCTTCGATGCTTCTTCGATTCGAGGACACAATTGAGTAAGATGACCTTCCCCACAAAGCTTGCAAGGGAATTTCACTTTACGCCTAGGTTTATGGTCCCCACCATCATTTCCTCCTTCCCTAGGAGGGTTTGCATTCTCCTTTCGAGGAGTATTATGATTACTGCCATTTTTCCCATTGTTTCCACCCTTACGGTTGTTTCTCCCCTTCTTCTTACCACCAGGATGCTAGTTACGTGATGGGTTCGTCGATTGCACAGTATGTACATTGGACGATGGGGTGGAAGTTGACAAGGTGTGAATCGGTCCGGGAGTAGACTGGTTAAGCGACAAATTTTGCATTTGATTAGCAACCAAATCTACAGGTCCAATACTTGTAGATCCAACAATGCCATCGGCATGTGGTCTAGGAACTGACTTGGGCTCATGTCGTGTTCGCAGTGCGTCAGGAATAATGTCATACAAGATGCTAGATTGAGAATATAGTAAATCTAGCTGTTGGAATTTTAAGATAGCTTGTTCCTCAGTCACAATGTCGGACATCGAAACATCCTTAGAAATATATGGAATAAAATACTTGAGAAACCATTCCAATAGAAACTCTAGAGGAATGTTGGCTTTCATTAACCTCTTCCATCAACGCCACTCTTGAACGTGGTCAGATATGTGCGTGGCCTTATTCTGGCAGAAGGTAGACAAGAGTTAAGTGCCAGTATCGTAGCGAACTGGTAGCTGGAAATGATCCAAGAAATCCAAGGATATCTCATTGAAACCCCTATATGTGCCCCCAGGAAACTCAACATACCACTTTGCGGCTGCCCCCATGAGGGTGCGTTGAAATAGTCTCAAACGAATGGAATTGTGATTTAACAAGTTTGATGAGCACCAAAGATGAAAAGTTGTGACATGATCACCCAGATCCTCACCACCCTTCCCCTCAAACTTGGGAATGTCTGAAGGGAGCTTAGTAGGGACTAGAGATCAATTAGGATCATGACACACTGGATCATTCGTGAGCTTCGAAAGATCTAGAAGTTTCAATCGAGCAAGGAATGGGAGCTGTGACTGGAAAGCTTGATTATAAGCTCCCATAAAAGGTTGATTATACGGAATTGAAGGATAAGACGGACCATAATCGGGACCCTAGCCATAAGGCTGATAACCTCCTCCAACCTGACCCATGTGAGGGTAAGCAGGTATATATGCATTGTGAGCACCGTATTGAGGTGGGTTATAATGAGGGCCAGCACCGAATGTATTATAGTAAGGGTTACCACCATAATTATGGGGTATATAAGTATTACTCATAGCGAGAACTGTGTTGTAATGACCATGGTTATAAGGTATGTTCCCACCCCCTACATAAGCATTATTAGTAGCGTGAGTAGTCGTGTGGTGACCATGAGTATGAGGTATATTCCCAACCCCAACATTGGCATTACTAGTAGTAGGAGCGGTGGTGTTGTGACCATGAGTATACGGTATATTACCACCTCCTACATTAGCATTACTAGTAGCAGGAGCAGTCATAAAAATATACGGTATGTGACCACCCCCGTTATTAGGAGGATTGTTAACATTAGAAAACGTGGTCCTAGGTTGATGGGTAGAGGCATGTGTATTGTACTATGGATGGCAAGTCATATTGCAAACAGTGTTCCTATTAGTATGGGTAGTCCTAGGAGGTGGCCTTCCTCTAATATTTGTATTGTTAGAAGGGATTTGACCGGTCCCCGTATGATGTGTGTGAGTAGGAAATCTGGTTCCCCCGGAGAGGGTATTTCCCCCAGTTGGTGCAGTGATGCCAACACCGTGACTAGTGCTAGCATGAATACCAAACATAGTGGATGGATCAACTTTGTTTTACCCAGGAATACCAAAAGAGAATGGGGTAGCATTCGTAGTGGTCGTAGGGCTTATGTTAACATGTAAATTCGGCATCCCGTGTAGGAAATTATGTGGATTCGAAGGATCGAATGGGTCATCCTTGGGTGGAGTGGATCCAAACAGAAGAGGTCGAGTCTCCTGTATTAATGGATAGCCTCCCCATTCCTCTCTAGGACTAGGAAGATGAGAGGAATCTTCGACTCTACCCGATGGAGTCGTAGGGAATTCTCCCATGCCAAAACCAGCGTAAATATCAGCGCGAATTGCGTCAAAGGAATATGAAGATTCGTAGGGAGCCTTCCGGCGTCCTCGCTCAACACGATGTGTAACTTCTTCGGCTGGTAAACTAGGCAACTGACGAGATCGACGGATAGTAGGACCTTGCGCCACGATATCTCTGAAAGATCAATAAATCAAAGCATCCCCTATCGGCCAAACTAACGATCAAAGAATCAAAGAGCACACACCTAAGAAACTACAGCCAAATGCACACAAATAGGACAAGCTCAAGGAACTCCTGACACTACAACCGGTATGTCTCTCCTAGGAGAGGCTTGAGACTCCCAAACTATAGCCGGAGGTGGCATAATTAGTTATAAAGGTTCCCAGGTTTCACTGCGTGCACAGGGTCAAGTCCCTATACAACAACAACTGTGTTGTCCAACCCCTATCTGACTCAGGATACGTACAGTATAACCACTGTAAGCACCTTATGCAATACCTAGGTAAGGAAACTAAGGTCACTGCAATATAACCAATGCTCAAGGGGACAGTTGCAGGTGGGATCCGTCGTATGGGAAGGGTAGCTAATCCTGAAACTCAAGAGGTATGGATCTCTCAAGAGTCCCCAGATACGAACAAATCCTGGAAATATCTCCCATGTTCAGCTAGTATTGGAGGGCTGTCTCTGCAACCAACCTCCCGCGACCTCGTGCTTAACTTTGGTCTGAGTAGAGCTTCCTAAGAACACTGATGTATACCATGGATTTCACCACTCCCTAGTCAAACACATAATGTTTCGTCTAGTAGGCTTGGATTGTTAACTCACAATGATCTATTCCAAGACTCTAAACCTATACTAGTTGGTGCATCCTATAAAATAAAAATCGTTCTAATCAATTTTAAGATTAAGCGTTAATTTTAGGTGGTTGTGATTACTCAAAGGATGTGGTCATGAAACTAATAATGTATATGACTCAATAGTATGCACAATCTTCAAACTCTAGACTCATCTATCCAACAAAAACAATGCCACTAGAATGAAAATCAATCCAACGGTTCGAAATAAAATGCAATTATTTTAAATTTCCAATGCACAAGTAGATCCTAGATGAAAGCACAAGTACTCAGATGCAAAATGCAGTATGGAAAGTAATTTTTTTTTTTGTATTTTCTCTTATAATGAAAAGGAAAATGCAAAACTATGTTTTTGTATTTTTCAAGATAATGGAATGAAAAATGCAAGCGCTATTCAATTAAAGAAATGCAGAGCAGATCACCAAGACAACCCAGCGATTCCCAAACAGTGAGATTCGGCCAATGTAATGAGCTAGAAAATAAAAAAATGGTGATAAACTAACAAGGCTCAAAACAAAGAGAGATAAGAGTTTATGGTCACCTACAGGGCATGGAATAGTCAGGAATAAGTCCAACTAAGACTCAAGAACACTCAACACCAACCCAGCAACAACCCAATACCATAAACCAATCAAACCCAGAGTTGTACGCAAATGTCGAAGGAATAACTGTGGGTAGACACGAGCTACAATGCAGACAGAGGTGGGTAGATGTGGGATAAACTAACTTGACCTGCGTACATGGAAAGGAAAATGAGCAAATAAAGGGTCCAATGACCCAGAAAAAGATGGTTTTCTATAGTCTATCCCAACAGCCAACCAAAGACACAGAAGCTCAACACACAACAAATCTAAATAAGGATTAAACCTAAAAATCCCCAAAAATGGATGTTCTCCCCAGCGGAGTCACCATTTATGTTACAGAGAAAAATTCCTATGGCTTGGGGCAGGCCACAACAGATAGCTGACTACCAGAAAATGACTCAATTCCCAATGTAATGCTATATAAATGATAATGCTAAGATAATGGAGAAAATACCAACCTTTAACCAAATGTTCGATGTAGATCCCCGTTGAGCTTTCAACTTCTACACTTGAACCTACAAATTAGTCTCAACAACATGTACAAGCAAGTGCATATAATATGTGAAAGACGTTAGCATAATTAATAACATGATCCATGATATCATAAGCAAATATAACCCAGTGTAATTTAACAATATTCACAACATCAATTGGACGAGAAAATGAGTATTTCCATTAATGAATAACAAGAAGTACAATATATGACCTCTTGTCGGCAACCAATCTGAACCAAGAACTAGGTCTGCCTCTTGTGCCTCCACCACTTCAATCCTCCATGTAATGGCAAACCCAAACTAGGATAGGAGTTTGGTAGGTGAACATAAGGAGTTCACAACAACAAGGATCAATGAGTGTAGACTCAAGTCACGACAAAAATCCACTAGAGTTATCTTTCTCTCTCTTTCTCCTCCCTTCCATATGCCATAAGAGCTCAATATATATCCTTCCAAAGGTAAGTGAAAGAACACATCGAGTCATTTCGGGGAAAATGGAGGGCCAAAGGTCACCCTAAGACCGCTTTTTGGGAGTAAAAAGTAATTTTCTAATGATTTTTACCATTTTACTTGGCACCAGCGGGCTATAGTGGAATAACTCGCATGTACGCTAGCTAAAGTGGAAGCGCTAGCATATAGGAAGAAAAATAGGGAAAACGTGTTTCTGAAGGACATAAAGTGAATCTGAGTCAGTGAAATGGATCCTGAAGGCCAAAGAGTGCTGATGCTCACAGGGTGGAAAATTACGTTGTAACACATTGTCCAAGAGCACTTTAGCTGATGAACACCTTCCAAATTTATCTTTCACATGATCATATATTCCATGGAAGATGATATCCATTTCCATTGCATTATTATTTCTTAGCTCCTTCATGGACATTGTTTTTTGTGGTCTTTTTAGAGTGATGTAACCATTTAAAACAGATTTCAAGATATCAAAACTTTGTACATGCAAATGGATTCTCATTCTTATAATCCAATCAGATCAAAATTTGATCCATAGAACAATCGAACCCCATTTGCAGAGTAGAGACTTTCATGTTCATCCATGTGCTCTAGAGATATTTGGTCCAACTATCAGACTCTACTGAAGGAACTGACTCCCTTATTTACCTGCACCAACTGGAAGGAGGCTCCAACACCCTAATTTATAGGCTCGAAATTGAAGGAAGCTCCAACGCCTCGATTTACTAGATCCATCTAGAACGAGGCTACTACCCCCTATTTTATAGGCTCTAACCTTAAGGAAGTTCCAACTCTTGGGTTTACTAGATCCATCTAGAAGGAGGCTACAATCCCTTGGTTTACTAGCTCGATCCTGCCACCCTGATATGAATAAGAAGAACAATATTGCACTTCCATTGTATCATGGTTTCCATCAACCTATACCTACATCTATGTCCTTGTACTTGTATCACTGTCCCTGTACCTATATATATCATTGCCACAATCATTGTATTGTTGTCACTGTCACAATCCATGTTCATCACAATGACACAATCATTGTCTCTATCACAATGCCACAAAAACTGTCTCCGTTGCAATGTCAACCTATACATGCCTTAAATATGTCCTCCAAGAATTCCAGCAAATTCTTCCAAGTTATACTTAAGATGTATAGCGATACCATAAATATGCCTCCAAATAGTGTAATCAAATCCCAGAAATAATCACCAATAGACTTCATCTATTTGCACCTTCAAACCCTTACATCATAGACCTCATATTACATTCCAAAATATTAGAGGGATCTCATGCCAATAACCTTACCATGGAATATTTCAATACAATCACCAATAATATATGTGCCAACATCATCATAGAATGTGCCAAGATAATCACCAAGATCATTATTAAGAATGCGGATCCAATGTGCCAACAAGTTTGTTATTCTGATACCATATGAGAATGTTATGCAATGTTTTTTCAACCTTCTTTTCTTGAATTTTCATTGTCACAAACCCTAACATTCAACAAGTATAACTCTTAACTTGTAATGAATAAAGATATGAGGCTTTTATGTAATGTCCTTATCCAAATAAATACTATAAGGTAAAATTCCACCAATCTACTAGTTCCCTAGGTTGGGGTGGAAACATTGGGATTTTGAATAAGGGAGCTAATAAACCCCAATTGGACATTAGCTTGACATAAATATATTAAAACGGGATAAATAAATATTACTGATAGGAAAATAAGGTGGCACTTGGTCATGGAGGAACATTGGTGGTGTGGGACCCACCCAAAGCTAGATTCCTATTCTCACCCATTCGAAGCCAAGGTGGATTATAATGTTATCGAGGGATTTGGAAGGTCATTATACTTGGAATGACTCAATGAAGGTCAAATTGGAGTGGAATATTAACTCCCGTGGAATGGAAGAGGCATTTTAGAGATATTGAGAGGATTAGATTCCCTAGCTTCTATGACAACAATGATGAAAATGCTATGGCAGTTATGAAAAAAATTAGACTTGATTGCTGACATCTGACCAATATGACATTCCAGGGCTGAAAATAGCATCCAAGAATGTGCACAATGTATTTAGGGAAGCCAAAGAGCCTCCTCATTTGAATTGGTGGAAGATGAAGACTAAAAATTGTTGGACAAGTGGCACACCTTGGAATCTCTTCCCAATTCGAGTTCGCATGAAGGTTCTGGAAGGAATTCGAACCATGGAAGGATTGGTAAGTTTATAAAAGACAAGAAAAAGGAAGAGAAGAGAATTTGATCATTTCTCATTTTGCATATTGGAGAGCATAGCTTTTCCATGCTAGTGGAGTGTGTTAACACAGAAATTGATCCCCAAGGCTGAAAGAGGGTAATTCTGGGTAACCATTAACCAATCTTTGGCTTGTGCTATTGACCCAACATAGACAGAGAGGGATCTCTCTAAAATCTAATGAAAAGAATGGAATAATCAAGATTGTTAATAATGAAAAAGAAACACTAGCATTCACGGCTAAGATATTCAATTATAACAATTATATAGAAGATCAGTTTTCTATTTGGAAATAAAATGATTCACGCATTGCTTAGTTGAAAACGTATGGGATTTAGTTTGGGAAATGGAGTCACCTTTAGAAAACTATGAAACATCATTCACAAAGATTCTACAAATGCATTCACAGGGGCAAGGTAGCAAGCAGCTAGTAGTCAAAGAGAGTTTAATTTTGTGGAACAGAAGAGAAAAGAAATGGTCCATCAAAGTAAGCCATACCAAGATGAGTCCTACATCAAGTTTAGTAGAACATGTTGGTGAAATACTTGGAAAATACTAAGCAGAGCATAATTTCTATGAATTCCACTTAATCATTACCATGATCCAAGCATGAAGAAAATAACACAAAATGGGATTACGAAGAGAGAAAATACAACTTCAGATGGGAAGAGAGAAAATACAGACTACTAGACCAATTACACAGGAATCCCTATCAAAACGTAGGCTTCTGCTCTGCAAACTTTATTAAAACAACTCAAAAATGTCTTACAGATTAATCCTCAAATTACCAAAAGCTTTCAACATAAGATTTTCAACCCTCATTCATTCCATTACATCGCATATATATAAGCCTAGAGCCTTCTTACTTAACTAACGTCTCACCCTAATCAGAATATTAGAAGGACACCTCATTACACCCAATATTCAGAAATATTACATATGTGTCAAATCTCAAATAGACTGATTAAGACAAGGAACGGAATATTATAGACAGAGGATTGTTTTAACCCTGGTTTCTCAAGTGACCTTGTGAGTCAAAGAAATCTTCCACTTTCAATGAACTGTCCGCCTGTGGTGCATCATCTGGCAGGATAGGTGTCATTTCCTTAGTGGAGAGTACAAAATCGTGAACTATTTATGCACCCGATTGGTCGCTCCGCTTGATTTTGAGTTTCTCCTTCTTCGTTCTTTGCCGGTTACCTTTGGACATTTGTCGTCTATCAGGCTTCTCGTCCTCGCTGGTAGAGTCGGACTCTATGAGGTCGAATTCCATAAGAGAGGGAGTGGTAGGCTTCTCCTCCATCTCAACCCACACCTGTTCTAGCATGAACACCACTTCGCACTCCCGTCCTTTCTCCATGAGACAATTGCAACAGAGAAGATGGTTGAACCACTAGTTGCACCATCTTTCCCTTATACTGACTTCAGATAAAAAGACGTGAGAACCTTATCCATAACTGCTGCGATGATGATGACAACTACAAGTGGTCATAATTTCCATTATAACTCTATCGGTCTCTTCAATTAGGTAACCGTGATGCCCAAGGATTTGAGGTGACCTTTAGCATGCTCAATGACATCGTCCCAGATAGACGGCATAGCTAATGATGATGCAAAAGTGCCTCCCATCATATCGGTAATCCTCTGGGATAACATTCAGAGATCCCCTTGTCAAGTCTGTTCTTCTGACGTCTCTCATGTGACAACACTTAATCTCATGCTTTCCCGCACGCTCCAAAAGATGTGGGTCACATTAACTCTATCACCTTTCGAGCCAACCTCCAATCCACGCAAGGGACTTTTCCCTTTTCACACCTCCTTTATAGACTTTTTCTAGCCTCCACCCGTTTGCCAACTTCTCAGTCATAAGCATCCAGCACCTTTATGATGCGTATAACCCTTTGAAAATTTCCATCTTCATCTTAGTAAGGCCGGGTGACATGTCTTCTTTTCCTGCTTGTTCCAACCCCTCCCCTTTATCAGGAAATTGAGCCTGAAGCTATTAGTACCAGGGGAAAATGTTACCTGTGGAAGGATACCTTTGGTCAGAAATTCTCCCATATCGGGGTTTAATCTTGACCCACCTATGCTTTCAGACAGACCAACCGTTACTTTGGACATTCGAGAAGTCATGGGAATTATCCCGAATGCCCATGGCGGGCCCATGGCGGGGAAATACAAAGGTCCAACGACCTTTGGACGGACTTTGACGAAACAAGGCAACCACTGCTATTCCTAAGATGACCTCCAGGCCCACAATTCCAAGGTCGTGAAAGATAGCTTCTTCACAGGGCATTATGGCCCGGACTAAAACTGATATAGGGTCTTCCGGAGACCTCCCTGCTAGGGCGGGACCACATGAATTTCACGCTTTGACACAACTTCCTAGTGACCAGCCATCGAAATCCTGTACCGGGGCTAGAACATCTCTTTTCTGGAAAAAAACCCTTCCGCTCAGACAGACCTCGGAACGAGTAAAAATACAAACTTTGAAAGGTGTTTTCACATATATAACCACGTCTTCGTAACGCCGGCTCTCTTGGTAGGTTGTCCGTAAATTCCAACCGTTGATCTCCCACGTACTAGTTTTCCTTCGTCAAATCTGTTGCCTCTTTATCTCTTGATTTGACATTCAATTCTTCCTCACTGTTAGATTTGGCTTAAATTTCCATCTACGCCATCCTTCTTGTCCACATTTTCCCATAAGATGGGCCTTGGATGTGCCCGGGTGGTCCCTACTATGATTTCCCTTCTTTGTGCGACGGACTATTGAGCCGACATCTGGCAGGCGAGAAACTCTCATCACATCTGTCCCCTTGTTATCCGGTGCGCTACTTCTTCATGCGAGCTGCTGCGAGCCCCGTTGATGTATATCCCCTTTGCATTCCGAACCGTGGATCTTTCTACTAACTTATGCCATTGCATGCACCCCTTCTTATATATCACCTTTTAATCTTTCTTCTTGCGACAACGTCTGCTGCTGACAACTGGTTGGCGGAGAAAGCCCATTGCATCCACCTTTTTCTTATCTTCCTCACAACTTGGCTGTGTGGTATTTCACTTAGGACCGTGGATATGATCCCTGCACCAAATCTACGGCGTAGATTGGTGTGTGCTTGGCTTGTCATGACTTGACCGACGGACTATATGTTATAAGGTGTGTTTCTCATTTATTTATACCCATACTTCGACATTTTCTCATCCTTTTGCACATTTTCTCCTCCTTAGACCCCTTAGTCTTTCCCATTAGCATCTAGCACTGGAGCAAAGAGGATATCTCGCTTCCACTACCAGGTACATTTTGACCATCCATTACTTCCATTCAGCTGCATATTGTAGAAAAATATATGGGCGTTAACAACTGGCTCCAAAGGGGATGCTATCCTCCCTGCGAGGTAGAGAAGAACTACGTAGACTAAGTGCCTGGTCCATTGGGTCATTTTTCCAAGCCCTGACTATCATAAGCAACATCCTGAGGCCATCCTTTCATCTCGACGCTGCAACCGAACATTCGGGGCCGAACACGTAAAAAATACTAACTAAAATAAATGCAACTGCTTGACCTGCAAGATTATTTATATACAAGTGTTCCTACCCTACTTGTTTGGCACCAAGGGTAACTCAAGTAATTTCACACCTCCAATGAAGCCAATCAAGTAAATGACTCATTGACTGAATTCTCCATTCTAGTCCTCCTGTCGCGGGGAAAAACCCACTAAATGATAGCCCCATCTGCATATATCTTTTAATCTTGGTCTCCCAGAACAATATAAACCCTACCGTTTCTGACCTTTCCAAGAAATTAGCAAAAGGGTCTATCAGAACATGAAGAACTCTTATTTCTCTAGGACCAGCCGTGGGGGCTACTGGGATAGGTTCTTCTCGACCTTTCTCCTGTTCTTCTGGATCATATGACGACCGTATTGTTGAAAAAGATTCTCATCCCACTTCGGAGGACGGATACGAAAGTCATCGCCAATTTCATTTGAAACCTCAGCACTTAGGGTTTGATTTTCACCGTCGGAGGCAGCAGAAATAGATTCAACCCTTTCTTCCACTTTAAGTGAAACCGACTCCCTTTGATGAGTTTCTACATCTTGGGATGGATTACATGCTTGTTCTTTCTCTTTATCATCAATCTCGAAAAAAATTATGAAGTTTTCCGAGCAATTCCCTTCATATTCGTCATATTTAGGTGGGCTGAATTCTTCTTCAAAAACATTATCGGCAGGAATTTTAGCAAGTGTATTGCAATTTACATGAAACCTATCATGATTATCTTTTTCTGGTATTTCCTTGGCCTGATCATCTTCCTGTGCATCCAGGGAAAAACAGGAACATGGCGCAACTTCCCCTTGCTCGTTCCCTTCTCCAAATATGGTTTCTTCTTCAATTTTTGCAACCCTACCTTCGTTTGATAATTTCCCAGACATCCTAATATTGTCTTCGACCTCCAAAGCATGAATGAGCATATGCTGCAAATTCAGAGACCTTCTTTCCAACAAGAGTAAGGATAGCTCGGGGGGGAAAGTAGATGCATATTGCAACTTAGCAGCATTCTCTAGGGGCTGAATTTCCCTTGGCATATCATAATAAAACTTCGAAAACCTTCTATTAAAGCCATATATGGCCTCTCCTTCTAGTCTTCCCATGGAGTAAAATTCTGAAAGAATCAGGTCCCCATGACTGTCTTCTTCCCCAAAATTCTAGGAAGACATCAGGAAACCTTTGCCAGTTGTCTATAGATCCCAGCTACAAATGGCTAAACCATTTATTCACATCTCCTTGGAAAGACTGGGAAAAAGCCCTCATACAAATGTCATCATGCTCTACCTCAAAAAGATCCAAAAAGTGTTCAAAGCCATGGAGATGCTTCTCAGCAGTGAGGCTTTCAGATTCTCCATCGAATCTAGGAAGGTATTTATGGTATTTGGGAGGGTAGTCATGTAGAATAGGTGGCGGTTTTAAAGGACTATATCTTAGTTGAGATCTGGAGGGAAAAGGGATATGTGCAGGGGGAGCATCTTCAGCTTCATTTTCCTGGGACTCGCAAAGCTTAGCATGAATCCTATGAGATTCAGAAGAAGGGATGGGATCCGCTCTAGGGGTTAAAGGAGGATATGCATTTGTAAGGTCCAGAGAGGGATATACGAAGGAAGGTCTATCATGACCCAGAGCTCTTTGGTGGGACAAAATTTTCTTGATATATATACATAAGGGTAAAAGGAGATTGATACAGAAGAACAAGATTTCTTTGAAGGGATTAGTGTTCTGATACCTAAATCTTGATTCTTCCATGTTTAAGGAAAATGTGTTTGTTCTCCAGTGGAGTCATCATGAGAATTTTTCAATATCTCAATTCTGCTACAAGATCATAGATCATCACCAGTGGGGTCACCTTCATACTGAATTTCCTCTTGAGTGGAGTCACCAGGTGAATGATGCAACCTTCTTGATGTCTGACCGTTTTTCACCATCAGCACTCAGATCTGAACTGTGTCCTTCTCGCAGGGATCGAGAAACAGTTTCAGTCCCTGGCAATGGCGCCAATTTGTTAACACCGAAATTGACCCCCAAAGCTGAAAGAGGGTAATTCTAGGTAACCACTAACCAATCTTTGGCCTATGCTACTGACCCAACACAGACATAGAGGTCTCTCTCTAAAATATCATGAAAAGACTGTAATAATCAAGATTGTCAATAATGAAAAAGAAACATCAGCATTCACGGCCAAGATATTCAATTATAACAATTATACAGAAGATCCATTTTCTCTCTAGAAATAAAATGATTCACGCACTGTTTGGTTGAAAACGTATGGGATTTAGTTTGGGCAATGGAGTCAACTTTAGAAAACTATGAAACATCATTCACAACGATTCTTCAAATGCATTCACAGGGGCAAGGTAGCAAGCAACTAGTAGTCAAAGAGAGTTTAATTTTGTGGAACAGAAGAGAAATGAAACGGTCCATCAACGTAAGGCATACCAAGATGAGTCCTACATCAACTTTAGTAGAACATGTTGGTGAAATACTTGGAAAAGACTAAGCAGAGCATAATTTCTATGAATTCCACTTAATCATTACCCTAATCCAAGCATGAAGAAAATAACACAAAATGGGATTACGAAGAGATAAAATACAATTTCACATGGGAAGAGAGAAAATACAGACTACCAGACCAATTACACAGGAATCCCTGTCAAAACGCAGGCTTGAGCTTTGCAAACATTATTAAAACAGCTCAAAAATGTCTTACAGATTAATCCTCAAATTACCAAAAACTTTCAACATAAGATTTTCAACCCTCATTCATTCTATTACATTGCATATATATAAGCCCAGAGCCTTCTTGCTTAACTAACCTCTCACCCTAATGGGAATATTAGAAGGACACCTCATTACACCCAATATTCAGAAATATTTCATATGTGTCAAATCTCAAATAGATTGATTAAGACAAGGAACGGAATATTATAGACAGAGGATTGTTTTAACCCTAGTTTCACAAGTGACCTTGCGATTCAAAGAAATCTTCCACTTTCAATGAAATGTCCGCCTATGGTGCATCATTTGGCAGGATAGGTGTCATTTCCTTAGTGGAGAGTACAAAATCGTGAACTATTTCTACACCGGTTGGCTGCTCCGCTTGATTTCGAGTTTCTCCTTCTTCGTTCTTTGCCGGTTACCTTTGGACATTTGTCATCTATAAGGATTCTCGTCCTCGCTGGCAGAGTCGGACTCTATGAGGTTGAATGACATAACAGAGGGAGTGGTAGGATTTTCCTCCATCTCAACCCACACCTGTTCTAGCATGAACACCACTTCGCACTCTTGTCCTTTATCCATGATCCAATCGCAACAGAGAAGATGGTCGAACAGCCAGGTGCACCATCTTTCCCTTATACCGACTTCAGATAAAAAGACGTTAGAACCTTATCCATAACTGCTGCGATGATGACGATAGCTACAAGTGGTCATAATTGCCATGATAACTCTATCGGTCTCTTCAATATGGTAACCGTGATGCCCAAGGCTTTGAGGTGACCTTCGGAATGCTCAGCGACGTCGTCCCAGATAGATGGGATAGCCAATGATGATGCAAAAGTGCCTCCCATCATACCGGCAATCCTCTGGGATAACATTCAGATATCCCCTTGGCAGGTCCATTCTTCTGACGTCTCTCATGTGACAACACTTAATCTCATGCTTTCCCGCATGCTCCAAAAGACGTGGGTCACATTACCTCTATCACCTTTCAAGCCAACCTCCAATCCACACAAGGGACTTTTCCCTTTTCACACCTCCTTTACAGAATTTTTCTAGCCTCCACCTGTTTGCCAACTTCTCAGTCATAAGCATCCAGCACTTTTATGATGAGTATAACCCTTTGAAAGCTTTCGTCTTCATCTAAGTAAGGTCGGGCGACATGTCTTCTTTTCCTGCTTGTTCCAACTCTTCCCCTTTGTCCGAAAACTGAGCCCAAAGCTATTAGTACCAGGGGAAAATGTTACTTGTGGAAGGATACCTTTGGTCAGAAATTCTCCCATATCGGGGTTTAATCTTGACCCACCTATGCTTTTGGACAGACCAACCGTTACTTTGGATGTTCGAGAAGTGGTGGGAATTATCCCAAATTCCCAGGTCGGGCTCGTGGTGGGGAAATACAAAGGTCCAACGACCTTTGGAGGGACTTTGACGAAACAAGGAAACCACTGCTATTCCTGAGATGACCTCTAGGCCCACAATGACGAGGTCATGAAAGATAGCTTCTTCACAGGCCATTATGGCCGGGACCGAAATTGATACAGTGTCTTCTGGATACCTCCTTTCTAGGGTGCGACCGCACGACTTTCCTGCTTCGACCCAACTGCCTAGTGACCAGCCATCAAAATCCTATACCGAGGCTAGAACATCTCTTTTCTAGAAAAAACCCCTTTTGCTCAGACATGCCTCAAAAAGGGTAAAAATGAAAACATTGAGAGGCATTTTCACATATCTAACCACGTCTCTGTAACGACGGCTCTCTTGGTAGGTTGTCCGTAAATTCCAACCGTTGATCTCCCACATGCTAGTTTTCCTTCATCGGATCTGTTGCCTCTTTATCTCTTGATTTGACATTCAATTCTTCCTAACCATCAGATATGGCTTAACTTTCCATCTACATCGTCCTTCTTGTCCACATTTTCCCATAAGACAGGCCTCGCATGTACCCGGGTGGTCCCTATTATGATTTCCCTTCTTTTTGCGACGGACTCTGGAGTCGACATCTAGCAAGCGGGAAACTCTCATCACATCCATCCCTTTCTTATCCGGTGCGCTACTTCTTCATGCGAGCTGCTGCAAGCGCCATTGATGTATATCCCCTTTGCATTCCAAACCATGGATCTTTCTACTAACTTATGCCATTGCATGCGCCCCTTCTTATATATCACCTTTTAATCTTTCTTCTTGCGACAATGTCTGCTGCTGACAACTGGTTGGTGGAGAAAGCCCATCGCATCCACCTTTTTCTTATCTTCCTTGCAACTTGGTTGTGTGGTATTTCACTTAGGATCGTGGATATGATCCCTGCGCCAAATCTACAGCATAGATTGGTGTGTGCTTGGCTTCTCATGACTTGAACGGTGGACTATATGTTATAAGGTGTGTTTCTCCTTTATTTATACCCATACTTCAACATTTTCTCATCCTTTGCACATTTTCTCCTCCTTACACCCCTTAGTCTTTCCCATTAGCATCTAGCACTGTAGCATGGAGGATATCTCGGTTCCACTACTAGGTACATTTTGACCATCCATTACTTCCATTCAGCTGCATATTGTAGAAAAATATATGGGTGTTAACAACTGGCTCCAAAGGGGATGCTATCCTCCCTACGAGGTAGCAAAGAACTACGTAGACTAAGTGCCTGATCCATTGGGTCATTTTTATAAGCCCTAATTATCATAAGCAACATCCTGAGGCCGGCCTTTCATCTCGACGCTACAACCGAACATTCGGAGCCGAACACGTAAAAAATACTAACTGAAATAAATGCAACTGCTTGACCTGCAAGCTTATTTATATACAAGTGTTCCTACCTTACTTGTTTGGCACCAAGGGTAACTCAAGTAATTTGACACCTCCAATGAAGCCAATCAAGCAAATGACTCGTGGACTGAATTCTCCATTCTAGTCCTCCTGTCGCGGGGAAAAACCCACTAAATGATAGCCCCATCTGCATATATCTTTTAATCTTGGTCTCCCAGAACAATATAAACCCTACCGCTTCTGACCTTTCCAAGAAATTAGCAAAAGGGTCTATCAGAACATGAAGAACTCTTATTTTTCTAGGACTAGCCGTGAGGGCTCCCAGGATAGGTTCTTCTCGACCTTTCTCCTATTCTTCTGGATCATATGACGACCGGTATTGTTGAAAAAGATTCTCATCCCACTTCGGAGGAGGGATACGAAAGTCATCGCCAATTTCATCTGAAACCTCAGCACTTAGGGTTTGATTTTCACCGTCGGAGGTGGCAGAAATAGATTCAACCCTTTCTTCCACTTTAAGTGAAACCGACTCCCTTTGATGAGTTTCTACTTCTTGGGATGGATTACATGCTTGTTCTTTATCTTTATCATCAATCTCGAAAAAAATTATGAAGTTTTCCGAGCAATTCCCTTCATATTCGTTATATTTAGGTGGGCCGAATTCTTCTTCAAAAACATTATCGACAGGAATTTTAGCAAGTGTATTGCAATTTACATGAAACCTATCATGATTATCTTTTTCTGGTATTTCCTTGGCCTGATTGTCTTCCTGTGCGTCCAGGGAAAAACATGAACATGGCGCAACTTCCCCTTGCTCATGCCCTTCTCCAAATATGGTTTCTTCTTCAATCCTTGCAACCCTACCTTCGTTTGATAATTTCCCAGACATCCTAATATTGTCTTTGACCTCCAAAGCATCAATGATCATATGCTGCAAATTCAGAGACCTTCTTTCCAACAGGAGTAAGGATAGCTCGGGGGGGGGAAATTAGATGCATATTGCAACTTAGCAGCATTCTCTAGGGGTTGAATTTCCCTTGGAATATCCTAATAGAACTTTGAAAACCTTCTATTAAAGCCATATATGCCCTCTCCTTCTAGTCTTCCCATGGAGTAAAATTATGAAAGAATCAGGTTCAATGACTGTCTTCTTCCCCAAAATTCTAGGAAGACATCAGAAAACCTTTTCCAGTTGTCTATAGATCTCGGCTGCAAATGGCTAAACCATTTCTTCACATCTCCTTGGGAAGACTGGGTGAAAGCCCTCATACAAATGTCATCATGCTCTACCTCAAAAAGATCCAAAAAGTGTTCAAAGCCATGGAGATGCTTCTTAGCAGTGAGACTTTCTTATTCTCCATTGAATCTAGGAAGGTATTTATGGTATTTGGGAGGGTAGTCATGTAGAATAGGTGGCAGTTTTAAAGGACTATATCTCAGTTGAGATCTGGAGGGAAAAGGGATATGTGCAGGGGAGCATCTTTAGCTTCATTTTCCTGGGACTCGCAAAGCTTAGCATGAATCCGATGAGTTTCAGAAGAAGGGATGGGATCCACTCTAGGGGTTAAAGGAGGATATGCATTTGTAAGGTCCAGAGAGGGATATCCGAAGGAAGGTCTATCATGACCCAGAGCTCTTCGTTGGGACAAAATTTTCTTGATATACATACATAAGGGTAAAAGGAGATTGATACAGAAGAACAAGATTTCTTTGAAGGGATTAGTGTTCTGATACTTGAATCTTGATTCTTCCATGTTTAAGGCAAATGTATTCGTTCTCTAGTGGAGTCATCATGAGAATTTTTCAATATCTCAATTCTGCTACAAAATCATAGATCATCCCCAGTGGGGTCACCTTCATACTGAAATTCCTCTTGAGTGGAGTCGTTAGGTGAATGATACAACCTTCTTGATGTCTGACCGTTGTTCACCATCGGCACTCAGATCTTAACTTTGTTGTTCTGGCAGGGATCAGGAAACAGTTTCGGTCCCCAGTAATGGCGCCAATTTGTTAACACCGAAATTGACCCCCAAGGCTGAAAGAGG
This sequence comes from Larix kaempferi, assembly GCA_027924585.1. NCBI lineage: Eukaryota > Viridiplantae > Streptophyta > Pinopsida > Pinales > Pinaceae > Larix > Larix kaempferi. The sequence continues at coordinate 17,287,929 of BSBM01000073.1, forward strand.
ATAATTCTGGGTAACCACTAACCAATCTTTGGCCTATGCTACTGAACCAAAACAAACATAGAGGGCTCTCTCTAAAATCTCATGAAAAGATTGGAATAATCAAGATTGTCAATAATGAAAAAGAAACACCAACATTCACGGCCAAGATATTCAATTATAACAATTATATAGAAGATCAGTTTTTTGTCTGGAAATAAAATGATTCATGCATTGTTTGGTTGAAAACGTATGGGATTTAGTTTGGGCAATGGAGTCACCTTTAGCAAACTATGAAACATCATTCACAAATATTCTGCAAACGCATTCACAGGGGCAAGGTAGCAAGCAGCTAGTAGTCAAAGAGAGTTTAATTTTGTGGAACAAAAGAAAAAGAAACGGTCCATCAAAGTAAGGCATACCAAGATGAGTCCTACATCAACTTTAGTGGAACATGTTGGTGAAATACTTGGAAAAGACTAAGCAGAGCATAATTTCTATGAATTCCACTTAATCATTACCCTGATCCAAGCATGAAGAAAATAACACAAAATGGGATTATGAAGAGAGAAAATACAATTTCACATGGAAAGAGAGAAAATATAGACTACCATACCAATTACACAGGAATCCCTGTCAAAATGCAAGCTTCTGCTCTACAAACTTTATTAAAACAACTCAAAAATGTCTTACAGATTAATCCTCAAATTACCAAAATCTTTCAACATAAGATTTTCAACCCTCATTCATTCTATTACATCGCATATATATAATCTTAGAGCCTTCTTGCTTAACTAACCTCTCACCCTAATGGGAATATTAGAAGGACACCTCATTACACCTAATATTCAGAAATATTACATATGTGTCAAATCTCAAACAGACTGATTAAGACAAGGAACGGAATATTATAGATAGAGGATTGTTTTAACCCTGGTTTCGCAAGTGACCTTGCGAGTTAAATAAATCTTCCACTTTCAATGAACTGTCCGCCTGTGGTGCATCATCTGGCAAGATAGGTGTCGTTTCCTTAGTGGAGAGTACAAAATCTTGAACTATTTCTGCACCCGGTTGGATGCTCCGCTTGATTTCGAGTTTCTCCTTCTTTGTTCTTTGCAGGTTGCCTTTGGACATTTGTCATCTATTAGGCTTCTCCTCCTCGCTGGCAGAGTCAGACTCTATGAGGTTGAATGCCATAAGAGAGGGAGTGGTAGGATTTTCCTCCATCTCAACCCACACCTGTTCTGGCATGAACACCACTTCGCACTCCCATCCTTTCTCCATGAGCCAATCGCAACAGAGAAGATGGTCAAACTGCCAGGTGCACCATCTTTCCCTTATACCGACTTCAGATAAAAGATGTGAGAACCTTATCCATAACTACTGCGATGATGACGACAGCTACAAGTGGTCATAATTGCCATGATAACTCTATCGGTCTCTTCAATCTGGTAACCGTGATTCCCAAGGATTTGAGGTGACCTTCAGCATGCTCAGTGACGTCATCCCAGATATATGTCATAGACAATGATGATGCAAAAGTGCCTCCCATCATACTGGTAATCCTCTGGGATAATATTCAGAGATCCCCTTGGCAGGTCCGTTCTTCTGACATCTCTCGTGTGACAACACTTAATCTCATGCTTTCCCGCATGCTCCAAAAGACGTGGGTCACATTACCTCTATCACCTTTCAAGACAACCTCCAATCCACGCAAGGGACTTTTCCCTTTTCACACCTCCTTTACATACTTTTTTTGGCCTCCACTCGTTTGCCAACTTCTCAGTCATAAGGATCCAACACCTTTATGATGCGTATAACCCTTTGAAAACTTTCATCTTCATCTTAGTAAGGCCGAGCGACATGTCTTCTTTGCCTGCTTGTTCCAACCCTTCCCCTTTGTCCGGAAACTGAGCCCGAAGCTATTAGTACTAGGGGAAAATGTTACCTGTGGAAGGATACCTTTGGTATGAAATTCTCCCATATTGGGGTTTAATCTTTACCCACCTATGCTTTCGGACAGACCAACCGTTACTTTGGACGTTCGAGAAGTTGTTTGAATTATCCCGAATTCCTAGGTCGGGCCCGTGGCGGGGAAATACAAAGGTCCAACGACCTTTGGACGGACTTTGACGAAACAAGGCAACCACTGCTATTCCTGAGATGACCTCTAGGCCCACAATGCCGAGGTCATGAAAGATAGCTTCTTCACAGGCCATTATGGCCCGGACCGAAACTGATACAGTGTCTTCTGGAGACCTCCTTTCTAGGGTGCGACCGCACGACTTTCCTGCTTCGACCCAACTGCCTAGTGACCAGCCATCAAAATACTATACCGAGGCTAGAACATCTCTTTTCTAGAAAAAACCCCTTTTGCTCAGACATGCCTCAAAAAGGGTAAAAATGAAAACATTGAGAGGCATTTTCACATATCTAACCACGTCTCTGTAACGCCGGCTCTCTTGGTAGGTTGTCCGTAAATTCCAACCGTTGATCTCCCACATGCTAGTTTTCCTTTGTTGGATCTGTTGCCTCTTTATCTGTTGATTTGACATTCAATTCTTCCTCACCATCAGATCTGGCTTAACTTTTCATCTACTCCATCCTTTTTGTCCACATTTTCCCATAAGACGGGCCTCGCATGTACCCAGGTGGTCCCTACTATGATTTCCCTTCTTTGTGCAATGGACTCTGGAGCCGACATTTGGCAGGCGAGAAACTCTCATTGCATCCGTCCCTTTCTTATCCGATGCGCTACTTCTTCATGAGAGCTGCTGTGATCACCATTGATGTATATCCCCTTTGCATTCCGAACCATGGATCTTTCTACTAACTTATGCCATCGCATGCGCCCCTTCTTATATATCACCTTTTAATCTTTCTTCTTGCTGCAACGTCTACTGCTGATACCTGGTTGGCAGAGAAATCCCATCGCATCCACATTTTTCTTATCTTCCTCGCAACTTAGCTGTGCGGTATTTCACTTATGACCGTGGATATGATCCCATCGCCAAATCTATGCCGTAGATTGGTGTGTGCTTGGCTTCTCATGACTTGACCGGCGGACTATATGTTATAAGGTGTGTTTCTCGTTTATTTATACCCATACTTCCACATTTTCACATCCTTTGCACATTTGCTCCTCCTTAGACCCCTTAGTCTTTCCCATTAGCATCTAGCACTGGAGCACGGAGGATATCTTGATTCCACTACTAGGTACATTTTCACCATCCATTACTTCCATTCAACTGCATATTGTAGAAAAATATATGGGTGTTAATAGAGTGTTTACTCTACTTTCCTTAGTACCAATTTTGAGGGTGCAAGATTCCCATCCTAATTTGCAATTGGAGAGGCCATTCAGACCTTTCATTTGGAGTTACAATGGAGTCATTTGTTTCAGGTTGAATCTACAGGGTTGCTCATGATATTCTCTTCTTCAACTTGTTTCCACACCTTTCTCACATTTCTCTTCATATTTTGGATCTTGGAGGAAGGGCACACTTGGTGAGATGCTGATATCTTTTGGGACGCTCTTATGGCCCCATTTATTTGTATTTTGATGTATTTAATCTATATTTTCTTCTCAAAAGAACCTCAAGTCAAAATTCCAAGTGAAACTATGTAAAAATTCCAAACTATGTATGAATGGTGCCATTCCCCCCTATATCATGTTGTGAGAGCTTGAAGTTGCTTAGCTTCTATTTATATCAGTCAATATCTATGATTTTATTTATTTATGCAGAGCCATTAATGTATTGAGGAAGTATCATGAACATTATACAAGTCATTGGAACAATTTTCTCGAATTTCATAGCAAGTTTTGGAGTTTTACTAGCCTTTCACCCTATGCTAAAGCATGTTTACAAATATCTGATTTATCGGAGTTTAAGAAGCATTTAGTAAATAATTAATGATGCTTTTGGGAGCCAATTGAAGTCCTTTGACAATTCCATGTCTCTGTTCTGAAATTTGGGAGGTTCGTACTGCATTTGGGAAACCATTTTTGTCCCCTACACTTGGGGGTTTGAACCTCAAATTTACTAGTAAATTTCCCTATTTTATCTTGATTGTAAATGAATGTTGCAGAAGTATTTTGAGAGTGTCCAAGAATCCAGCAGCCTCATTTTTATGTATTAATATCTTTCAAGCACATTCAGACCCAATTCATAAGCATTTGGTTCCATTTGGAAGCATTTGAGTCATTACTTGTGTAAGGGTTGAATTGGCCAAAAAGGGCAAATTTTTCTAATTTTTACAAATTCATTAAAAGGGACATTGCATTTTACCACATACTCTTCAAGATATCTACGAAATTTCCTCTAAGGGTCATTCTCTAGAACGTCATGGATAAAAATTTATGGTGAAAATGCCAAACTAACTTGTTTAAAGATGATTTTTGAGTCATTTAAAAGCCCGGTCTTACCAAGTTCATAAATTCAAAAAATATAGCGAACCAAGATCTGGAATTTTAACCATGTGTTATTTAAGATCTATTTTGCATCTCCTCCAAAGAGCACTATCTGAAACATTATGCTTCAAAACTTATAAGGGAAATGTCAAGTTCACATGTTTGAAGGTTATTAAGAAACCCGAACTTTCTGAGGTCATATCTTCGGAGTTTCAAATATCTGCAGTGTTTTGTATGTGGAGAACAGACTTAGATGTATGGTTTTAACTTTCCACAACCACATTTTTTAAAATTTGTCATGCATTATCCTACTAGTCTATGGAGGCAAAGTCTCAAATGACCCACACTAATGAACCAACAAAAAATCAGACTTCCTAGATTGTATAACCTCACTGCCATTTTTCGCAATTTCCAAACCTTGGATGATAAAATTATGATGATAATATGAAATGGGTTGTGTAAAAATTTAACACCAACCTTATATGTTATTTCTACCGCATGTGATCTCTCCTTCTTTTCCTAATTTAATGTTTCATCTCAATGCCATCTTGGAAGATTGATCTTGTTGTTTAAAATTCTCTTATATCTTATGGTAATCTCTCCCTCTTCTTCATTGACTTTTTCCCATGTTACACTAGATCTTCCACAAACCCATCTACAAACAATGTCTAGAATTGGTATTGATGGGTCCAAAATACAGGTATCTGATAGGCCTTTCCCCACAGCAAAAACACAAGAAAGGGAGAAGGAATACACTTGTTTTGTGGGAAAATGATTTACCTTAATTATTTAATGAAGTTGTTTAAGATATTATTTCTGTTATGTTTTGAAAGCGTTGTATGAGCTAATTGCATGAAAAATGACTTTAAATGAGCAGGTGTATGTGCACTAAAGGACAACGTGCAAATCAAGTGAAGAATTGAAAGAACATCACCAAACTCAGCGCCTTTTTCCTGATTTGTAGAGAATGAACTCCTGTTCAAAGAGAATCGGCAGTTAGAAATTTTGTTAGGTTAAGCATTAGAATTATATAAATATGGACCTCTCAGGTAGTGAGAGGCCCCTGCTACTATATTGGAGAATTATTGTTTTACATTTTATACCACAGAGATAGTTGTGTTACAGACCTGGTTTTAAACTATGAAGTTCCTATTTTAATACAGACTCGATGTTACTTACAATTCAACATTTATAAGTTCCCTTCACTCCTGAGTACGGGTTGGAGAGGGCCCCTCCAACACGTAAGTCAAGAGATCTTACTGTTAAGGTATTTCTCATTATGTGTTTTGCATTGGTTGGATTTATATTGCAGATGAGAGTATTCTAAATAGCGTATAAATAACACGATTTGATTTATGTAGTAGTTGAACCTTCCGGATTTCGTAGTTCATTATAATGCACTTTGTAGTTTGGTAATGCTATGTCTGTAGTCCTGTAGCAGCATTCCGCCAAGGCATAATTTAACACCTATTTCTCTATGTACTTGCATTTACTTCTGAAGTAGTGATCTAGATCTTAAGCCTATGTGTTCATTTCATTATTAGAACTGCTCATAGAGATTGATTTCTTTTAGTATTTATTGGTTACATGATGACATTCACTCCTTAATGTTTTGATTAAAATTGTAGCATTAGATAATGGCATTCTGAGTTTAGCTTTAGCATTAGATTATGTTAGATCAGACTTTGATTTTTGTGCATTCGATTTACAGTAATTACTCCTTAGATTAAAGATCAAGCTTTCATTACTTTAGAATAGATCTATTATATTTCCAGCATTCAATTCCATAGTATAATTTTTATTGTTTTTAGCAAGTTAATTCTTAAAAATAGATTTACTGTTTCCTGCATTCAAATTCTTAGACATAGATTTCCTGCTTTCAGTATTTGAATTTCTTAGCATACTAGGAATTTCTCCTCCATAGATTAAACAATCTTGTTTACAGTTCATTTAATATTTTTTTAGGAAACTCTTTAAAAACATTGATACAAACACCCAACTTCGACAAAGACTATCCTAAAGAGAACATATAGTGCCAGTACCTCTATAGTTTGTATGTCCCCTGGTTTGATAATTAAAGTAGGCTCCTGGTCTAGCTGCCCTCATTAGGAACCCATACTTAGAGCCCACCACTTTTTGGTGCCGTTGTTGGGGAGGTGCTAAATATTTTAGGAGACATCTTCAAAAGCGAAAAAATCACATAAAAAGAAATGAAAAAAACACATAAAGATTCCACCAATGAATGCCTCGTCGGAAAATGGATAAGTTTGGACACTTTCTGCCTAGGCGTCCCATGAGCATTAACGGTAACAACAATTCTGACCACTCTCATTTTGGATCCCCAAACTCTGAAAACGAAACTGATTCCACATTCCGATCCAAACAGAGACAACTTCTCTGATAGTTTCAGCTCAAACACCACTATGGCTGGTGAAGAAGAGGAACCCAGGGAGCTTTTCACCTTTCCCATTAGCATACCTCTTGGAGATACGAGGATGAAGAATATCAACCCTAATAATCTACCAAAATTCCATGCATTGACTTCAGAAGATCCTAACACATTCCTATTTGAGTTTGAAGTAGTTTGTAGATCATTTAATTATACTACAAATGCACAAAAGCTGAGGCTTTTTCTGTCCACACTGAAAGATTTATCACTTATGTGGTTCATGAGTTTAGAAGGAAATAGTATTTTCAGCTGGGATCAAATGAAACAAGCATTCCTAGAAACGTATAGGGACTACTACAAAGCAAGGATACAAGGGATGAAATATTTAGGATGCAGCACGGAGACCGTGAATCCTTAGAAGATTATGCCCAGCGTTTTCAACTCAACTACAAATGAGCTAACCATTGCACCCTAGACCCTGAATCGCTGAAACTTGTCCTTCTTAGGGAGATTAAAGAGGAGAATTTTGAGATCTTAAACCTCTTGGGAGATGGAGACATATTTCAGAAGACTTATGACCAAATACTACAGATCTTCAAAAACCATTATAGGTCTAGGAAAAGCAAGAATGGGACAAGAGATACACATCTACCCATAGGATCCTAATCATCTTCAGGACCCAATCTTACAAAATCTGACTTAGGAAACCTGTTAGATGACATGAAGACCGACATCTTACAATCTCTGGACATGCAACTTGATGCACTACAAATAAAAAATAAGCAAGATGAAATTAACCAAGCCTTGGTAGTATTTTGTCCTTGTTGTAGAAAGAAACATGAGAAGGGGAAGTGCACTTTAAACACCATAGAAACATGTGGTCTCTGCACTGGAAACCACTCCACTGATAAATGTCCCCTCTTACCATAATGTAAAGCTACTATTCAAGATCCCGCAACTGAGGGAGAAATAGAACAACTCTGTTTTATAACTCAAAGGAGGAGTAACTTTGTTAGACCATATCAACCTAGCAATCAAACCTACTATACCCAGGGTCAGCAAAATTGGAACTCTATACCAACCCCTTGGCAATCACAGCCAACTCAGAACCAATGGCAGCAAAATCAGCAAACGTATCAGCCAACCTATCAACACCCATATTTCCCACCATCCTACCCTCCATACCCCCCACCTTTTGCCCCAACAAACAATAATTATACAAATCAATATCCCCACCCATCCAATTGGAGAGACCCTTCATAGCAGTCACTTATCATGCCACCCCCACCGAACAAACCACCCCCAAGACCTCAACCAATTCCATCCCAACCCATCCCAACCCATCCCAAACCCTAATAATAATAGACCTCCACAACAACAGCAGACTTATAATGCATATATCACACAATTCCCTACCTATGTCATAGACACCATGTAAATAATTGAAATAAACCTCATATCGGGAAAAACGTTGCAAAATACATCAACACAGAATATCCCACAACCGAGAGCTCAAGACCAAACAATAGAACCCTATATTCAGAACCTGGATGAACCAAATCCTCCAGAGTAAGAAACCCAACCACTCCCATGAAACAGAAACCCTCCATTTCCCGAGAAACTTATACGCAGTACAAAAGAGGAAGAAGAAAATGCAATTTTAAATGAATTAAAACACTTAAACATACAAATCCCAATTTTGCAAGCCATAAGGGTTGTGCCCATCTGTAACAAATTTATTAGAGAAAATTGTCTGAAGAAACCTGGGAGGAGGAAGTATGATCCACCAACAATAAATGTAGTGGGACAATTGGCTGATTTAATGCTGGGTATTATCATTAACCCTAAATATCTTGATCCAGGAAGCCCTGTAGTGAACGTCACCATCAATAGCAAGCAAATAAATAAAAACCTAATAGATTTGGGAGCTGTTATCAATGTCATGACTAAGGAAACCATGATATACCAAGGACTCTAATCATTAATCAGACCAACAACTACAGTACTCCAACTAGCTGACACATCCACTGTGAAACCCGAAGGGATGCTCGAAGACATTATGATCAATATTGAAACCTGGGAGTACCCAACTGATTTCATAGTAATTGAAATCAAAAGCAAACTTAGTGGTTATCCAATCATACTAGGTAGACCTTGGTTAGCAACTGCGGATGCTTACATAGGTTGCCGATCAGGGAATATGACTATAACCAGTGGACATGCCAGGAAGAAAATCACAATCTACCCACCAGCAAAGAAATCTCCAGATTTAGAATATCAAAATTGGACTGATGATTATCAGGACACACCAAATCACAACCTGCGACCTATCCTAACAATTGATGCTACATTATCACTAAACGCAATAAACGAAGATGGCCATATAGATAGATTTATACAAAATGTATCTTCTAACAATCATGTTATTGAAGAATTTTTTTCCACAGAAACAGGTCACAGTTCAAAACAGAACATGGACGAATTATGGACAAAAGTACTAGAAGAACAAATTGAAAAGGTAAAAATAGTGGAAATTCTGCCTGGAGAAACAGTCAACATAAATTCCAATTTGAAACCAGAGCAAGAAAAGAAATTAATGAAGATACTAGTAGAACAAAGTAAAGCATTTGCATGGACATGTGAAGACATGAAAGGAATACATCCTGATATCTGCAAGCACTACATTTACATCAAAGAAGGTTCTACTCCTATCAGGCAACCACAAAGAAGGCTGAACCCTGCATTGAAAGACATAGTCAAAGTGGAACTACAAAAGTTATTAGATGCAGGGTTCATCTATCCAATTTATGATAGTGAGTGGGTCTCACCACTGGTTATAGTACCTAAAAAAAGAGGCAAATGGAGAATTTTTGTGGACTACAGAGAGCTGAATAAAGAAACCAAGAAAGATCACTTTCCTCTTCCATTTATAGATCAGGTGCTAGATACATTATCTGGAAACAAGTATTTTTCATTCTTAGATGGTTTCAGTGGGTGCAACCAAATTTTAATACACCTAGTTGATCAAGATAAGATGACCTTTACATGCCCATGGGGAACTTATGCCTATAGGGTTCTACCCTTTGGTTTATGTAACACCCCAGCAACATTCCAAAGAGCCATATTGAGTATATTCTTTGATTTTATAAATGACAAAATGGAAGTCTTCATGGATGACTTCACACCCTATGGACAAAACTTTGACCAAGCATTGAGTCATCTTGAATTGGTATTAAAAAAATGTGTTGAGATGAGCCTATGTCTTAGCAATGACAAATATAGAATGTTAATGGAAGAGGGCATCGTTCTAGGGCACCATATATCACAAAGAGGGATAGAGGTTGACCAAGCAAAAGTATCAGTAATCAAAATGCTGCCACCACCACTTAAACAAAGGGATGTGAGAAGTTTACTTGGACAAACAGGGTACTACAGAAGGTTTATTGAAAATTATAGCAGAATTGCTGCCCCAATGTTTTCACTTCTCACAAAAGACAATGAGTTCATATGGACAAGCAATTGCATGACAACATTTGAAAATCTTAAGGACAAAACAATCACAGCACCAGTACTCCAAGGACCAAACTGGGAAATTCCATTTCACATCCACACAGATGCATCAGATAAAGCCATTGAATTTGTGCTTGGACAAGAATGAGACAAGAAACCCTATGCCATATACTATATAAGCAAAAATTTGGCTGGGGCAGAACTAAACTACAAAGTCACAGAGAAGGAATTTTTAGCAGTCATGCATGCAATCAATAAATTCAGGCATTACATCACAGGATACCAAAGTTTTATCCACACTGACCATGCAACAATCAGATATATTATGAACAAGCCTAATACTAGTGCTAGAATTATTCGATGGATGCTACTTCTACAAGAATTTGACATTACTATAATAGATAAACCAGGAAAGCATAATGTTGTAGCCGACTCTTTTTCAAGAGTCACACATGGACAAGATAATGAATTGGTTAATGATAACTTCCTTGATGAGCACCTTTTTTCCTTATCAATAAGAAGCCCATGGTTTGCTGACATAGCAAACTATTTAGTGTCCAAAAAGTTCCCAGAACATTACAGTTATAAAGACAAGACAAAAGCAATAAGGCAAAGTGCCACATACACATGGATAGAGGGCATGCTCTTTAAACAGGGACTAGATCAAATACTTAGAAGGTGCATGAGGGAAGATGAAGTACATGACATATGCATGCCACTCACAATGAACCATGTGGAGGACACTATGCTGCAAAGAGGAGAGCCTACAAGATCTTGGAAACAGGGTATTATTGGCCAACACTCCACAAAGATGCTTATGAGTATGTGTCCCACTGTGATGACTGTCAAAGAATGGGGAAGCCTACACAAAAAGAATAAATGCCTCTTCATCCACATATCTCCTTAGAAGCATTCGAGAAATGGGGATTTGACTTCATTGGTCCTATCAACCCGCCATCAGATCAAAAGAGCTACATTCTAGTATGCACATATTACCTTACAAAATGGACCGAGGTAGCAGCACTTGCTGCAGCAAATGAAAACAATGTAACAAAATTTTTCACTGAGCAAATCTTCCATAGGTTTGGTGTTCCAATGGAACTAGTTTCTGATCAAGGACCACAATTTACATCCAAATTAATAGAATACTTGATGAAACGAAACAATGTCAAGCACAAACAGTCCTCCTCCTATCACCCTCAGGAAAATGATCAAGCAGAAGTCACCAACAGAGAATTAGAGAGGATTCTGACAAAGACAGTCCAACTCCACAAAAGAGATTGGGCTGACAGATTAAGTGAGGTAGTTTGGGCCTATAGCACCACATGGAAGACAACAACAGGGTTCACACCTTATGAGTTAGTATATGGAAAGAAAGTCATGCTACCAATTGAATTTGAAATAAAAACACTAAGAATTGCAGTAGAGTTGAACATGGAACTATCAGAAATACAATAAGAATGCATGCTACAATTGAATCAACTGGATGAGCAACGCCAACAAGCACTTTCCCACATAGAAATCATCCAGCAGCAAAGAAAGAAATGGCATGACAAGCACCTAAAAGATAAAAAGTTTAGGGAAGGTGACTGGGCACTACTCTATGATTCCAGGTTTCAGACATTCAAAGGAAAACTAACAACAAGATGGCTAGGACCTTACATCATTGAGCATATATATGAAAATGGAGTAGTCAAGATTATTACAATAGATGAACAACAAAATCCCATGATTGTGAATGGACATCGATTAAAACTTTACCAAAAACCACAATCAAAGGAGGAGTTTACATGGGTACTCTACCAGCAACAACTGATGCTGATAGAGAATATGGAATTTTATTGAAAAAAATGATGAAAAAAAAATAAAAAGAGAAAAAAATGAAAAAAGATGAAAAAAGAAAAAAATATATAAAAAGGAAAAGGAAGAAAGAAAATAAATATAGTTGAATGAATAACAGGCCAAATTATAGGTCCACATACATACCTATGAAGATGGAGCATTAAAATAGAAATTGCAAAAAGAATTATCAAACATCCACAACAATCAAGCAAGCCAGAGAAGTATCAAAACATCCACAGCAACCAAGCGAGCCAGAGAAGCATCAAACGATCCACAGCAATCAAGCGAGCCTGGGAATGATCAAACATCCACAGCAATCAAGCGACCCAGACATGTATTCAAAAGATCCAGCAAAGATATCTACAACTATAGGAATAGTCAAAGCATAATATTAAATCAACTCTGCAACTAGATCATGTGAGCCTGCCATATAATCAAGTGAGCCAGCAAAGATATCAACCACTACAAGAATACATCACAGCACAAATTTCAATCAAATTTGCCATATCTTCACGTGAGCCTGAAATTTATTCAAGCGAGGCTGCCATTTATTCAAGCGAGCTAGACACTCATCCAATCATAGCAACAAGCAAACAAATTCATGCAAAGCATCATCACAAAGTCAAATAAAAAATGGCACGAAATTCAAACAAAGGTGATACACCAAAAATTCAAATAAGCCAAAAGAAAATGCCAACAGCGCACATAACTATTGAAATGCCAAAGATTACTACGGATTACACCAAATCTACTACAGAATCCAACACGCATACAAATCAGCCATGATCGTGAACTCGGGTACGCTAACAAAATATAACAAGGTAATCTCTGAACATTTTCATTTTATTCTTAAGGTCAAATCATTATCCCCAAAATGGTTATTTTTAAGCTAAGGACAGCTTTTCGCTAAATTTGGGGAAAGGTTTAGATTACAAAATCATGATTGCACACACTCGTCATTTCAGCAAATGATGAATCTGCATATAACCACCATACTTCACAATAATCGGAGCAGAAGTGCAAAGTACAAGCATAAAGCTAAATGAAGAGCTTGATTATGGAAAGAAATGGATCAATCAGCAAGTACAGTGAAGAATAATAAGGATAAGTGCGGAAAGATAGTTAAGTAAGGCTGCATGATCGGCCAAAAAAAAGCCATTTTTTGCAAACAAAAACCTCTCAGAACTTTCCAAAAGCAAGCCATCAGAAGTGAGTGTGGTGACGCAGTAAGCAATCCGGCCTCGAGCCTATAGTCAATCCAGACCAGTGAGGTAAAAGCCACATTCAAAGTTGGTTTTTGTTGATTTTAGAAGAGATTTTAAGATGATGAAAGGATTCAAGAAAAGTGAACCAAAGGAGCACAGCGCCATCTACCATAACCTGCGAATATTAACAACCATCCGCAGTGCAGTGGATGCCTATCATCCTAGGATTGAAAGGGTACAATATAGGGGTGGCTCTGGAGCTTGCAAGGAATTTTAAACATATCAAGGACGAACAGTTTGTCACCCGAGAGAAGGGGTTACGTGTAAAGTTGGATGAGGATGTGATTTCCAAATTCACTGGTCTACAGAGGGGTTTGCATTGGAGCAGGGATGACAGGGAGGCAAACCACAAAGCAAAGACAACATTCTTCGAGCAAGGAGAGGTCTATGATGAAGACAAAAACAGAGTTAAAAGACTCTCCATGCCAGCACCTTGGGAGGAAGTGGCTGCAATCGTTTAGAAGTACATCACATGCTCTGGTAGGTTAAGCTATGTCCCCATTTTCGATTTTCGAATTCTAGAGTTGTTAAGGAACGGGGCCCATCATCCACCAAACAACAACATTAGTATTCCATACTACCTGCTCCAATCTCTAGCAGAAATGAGCAAAAGGTGATTAAAGGTAAGGAGGATGCCTTAGCCCATCATGGGTTGATCAAGTTAATCGTTTGTGAGGAATTAAAGGCGCATATACCAGAGCTTTCTTGGGAAGAATTCATGTTGGTATCCGCTGAAGATGTTCAAAGAATGAAGGGTACACCCACAGTTGGCGTATCCCTACCACCAGGAGTAATGAATAAAATTGCCTCTACATCAGGGGCGAAGAGAAAATTGACCTGGACAGTGTGGCTGATACCCTGGTGAAAATCAAGCATTCAAGAGATGACTCCCCCAAAACGAACCCAGGGATTCCTACTAGTAATCAAGAGCCAAAGAGAAGAAGTAAGAGATTAACACAAGCATCCAGAATCCGAATTACTAAGGAAAAGAGTAGGGAACCCAGTCCCATCGTTCAAAATGTGTCGGATGAGGACTATGATCAGTGGGTAGATAAGAAGGATCCCACTACAGAAGAGGAGCAGGATGACCAGGAAATGCAAGATGAACAGGAATTGTAGGATGAATAGGAAGTGCAGGATGAATAGGAAAGGCAGGATGAACAAGAAGAAGATGAGGCAGAAGAATAACATAATGAACAAAAAGAGCAAGACAATCCCCAAGGGAACCCTCCTGAGCATAATGAAAACCCTGGGGTCGTCAATCAACTGGCTGAGGCATGGGAAGAATTAGAAAAGCTCAAAAAAGAGATGGTGACATTGAAAATTGAATCAGGAAGCCATCCTGCATCACCCCCATTCTCATATGAGAAGACACAAATTCTAAAAATTCATCATGCAGGGGAGCTAAGACTGGCTGAACAGAGAAATTCAGCACTTCAAGAGAAATTGGTTGAGGCACAAGGTGAGCTAGCTAAAAAGGACCAGGATATTGTTCAAATAAAGAACACTTTGGCTACTACCATTACAATATATGACCAAATACAGGACCTCAGGCCACCATCAGCGGTCTACGCAGTTTATCTACAAGAAAAGTGGAGCAAATTCCAACTTCGAAGGTTAAAACAGGGACTCCCGATAGAGATAAATTCCCCCAAATAATTTATGGATGCATCTCTAAATGCCACATAATTGGAGAAGGACCAGTTAAGCGATTTTTTCTTACACAATTTTGTAGTCCCTAGCTCGCCCAACTGGTCGCCAAACCCTTACATGGGCGATTTCCAGTTGAGGACACTATGTTCATGGATGAATCATGAAATCAAACGAGCTCAGGACTACCACCTCTATGTTGCATCAAAATGGCAGACTCCCTTAATGATCAGGCAAGGGCGACTCACCCTGAGGGAATAATTTACAATCATAGGATCCTCACCCAGGATGAAGAGCTTATCTGTATTCTCCTGGAAAAGCAACAGGAGACTGTGGTACACTTTGATGTCACTCTCCAAAGCACACATAAAGAAGTTGATGAGTCCTTTAATGAGAGATGGTGCAGGGTGGAAAATGACCTTAAAAGGAGAGAGCTCCACTCCTCTATCAGACTTGCAGCTACTCTATTCAAATCCAAACTTTACAGAAAATCCCTGATAAAGAATCAACTTAAATGGATTGGAATGAGGCTGAATCCTCCATTTTTCCTTCCCCCGGCTATTAAGGAACCGACGAATGAGGAAGAAGAAAGTAGGGCATGGGTCAAAGAAGATCAGAGCATGGGCTACTACAGGCAAGCAGGCACCCCCAGGGTGGTAGCATGGGACATCAATGAAGTTGTTGAAGAGTTGAATGCGTCACCCATGGATGGGTGAATCCTTAAAGTATGGGGGAGAATGATGGGTCCAAAATACAGGTATCTGATAGGCCTTTCCCCACAACAAAAACACAAGAAAGGGAGAAGGAATACACTTGTTTTGTGGGAAAATGATTTACCTTAATTATTTAATGAAGTTGTTTAAGAGATTGTTTCTGTTATGTTTTGAAAGCGTTGTATGAGCTAATTGCATGAAAAATGAGTTTGAATGAGCAGGTGTAGGTGCACTAAAGGACAATGCACAAATCAAGTGAAGAATTGAAAGAACATCACCAAACTCATCACCTTTTTCCTAATCTGTAGAGAACGAACTCCTGTTCAAAGAGAATCGGCATTTATACATTTTGTTAGGTTAAGCATTAGAATTATATAAATATGGACCTCTCGGATAGCAAGAGGCCCTTGCTACTATATCGGAGAATTATTGTTTTACATTTTATACCATGGAGACAGTTGTGTTACAGACTTGGTTTTAAACTATGAAGTTCCTATTTTAATACAGACTCGATGTTACTTATAATTCAACATTTATAAGTTCCCTTCACTCCTGAGTACGAGTTGGAGAGGGCCCCTCCAACACGTAAGTCAAGAGATCTTACTGTTAAGGTATTTCTCATTATGTGTTTTGCATTGGTTGAATTTATATTGCAGATGAGAGTATTCTAAATAGCATCTAAATAACACGATTTGATTTCTGTAGTGGTTGAACCTTCCGGATTCCGTAGTTCATTATAATGCACTCTATACTTTGGTAATGCTATGTCTGTAGTCCTATAGCAGCATTCCGCCAAGGCATAATTTAACACCTATTTCTCTATGTACTTGCATTTACTTCTGAAGCAGTGATCTAGATCTTAAGCCTATGTGTTCATTTCATTATTAGAACTGCTCATAGAGATTGATTTCTTTTAGTATTTATTGGTTACATGATGACATTCACTCCTTAATGTTTTGATTAAAATTGCAGCATTAGATAATGGCATTCTGTATTTAGCTTTAGCATTAGATTATGTTAGATCAAACTTTAAGTTTTGTGCATTCGATTTTCAGTAATTACTCCTTCGATTAAAGATCAAACTTTCATTACTTTAGAATAGATCTGTTATATTTCCAACATTCAATTCCATAGTATAATTTTTATTGTTTTTAGCAAGTTAATTCTTAAAAATAGATTTACTGTTTCCTGCATTCAAATTCTTAGACATATATTTCCTGCTTTCAGTATTTGAATTTCTTAGCATAGGTATTTCTCGTCCATAGATTAAACAATCCTGTTTACAGTTCATTTAATCGTTTTTTAGGCAACTCTTTAAAAACATTGATACAAACACCCAACTTCGACAAAGACTATCCTATAAAGCACATATAGCGCCAATACCTCTAAAGTTTGTACGTCCCCTGGTTTGATAATTAAAGTAGGCTCCTAGTCTAGCTGCCCTCATTAGGGACCCATACTTAGAGCCCACCAGGTATAATTGATCAAACAAGTGATTTCTTCATATTGTTGGCTTTTTTGTCTTTATTTGTTTTAAATTTATTCTACATGGATTATTGGGTTATTTAACTAGCCCATATTAAAATAACATTGCTTATTAAAGTTTATAGAGAGGAACAATGCAAATATGGCCACTATATTAAGGTCTCTGACTCGTAATGTCACCATATCGGGGCATTTTGGTTGTCTTTTATCATATGCGTGAACTTCATGCATGTTAAACCAGCGAAATGTGTGTGATCTGTTGGATTTGATTCCTTCGAGATCAACGATGTTCTTTGTAGGTCAACTTCATGGCCTTCATGATTGCACACAGGGTCTTCTAATGCAAGGAGGGGCTTCAAATGGCCAAGGGCAGAGATGGAAAAGGCGCTAAACAATTGAACGACTCACACCAAAAGTTGCAAACGTGTAAAAATGTGGCAGAATAATGATGCAGGTCCCCACCCAGAAGCAAATCGACGGTGGAAATGGGTTTCGGTGCTAGAAAGTGCACGATGGTTAAACTTGGGAAGGTGGAATGGAAATTAAAATACTTACCATGTGGCAAGCATTGGTGAGTCTGCTATGAAAAGAGGTTAAATTTAAACCACTCATCGCAAGTTCTGAAACCACCTAAGCATATGTTATATAAAAGGTTTTTTCGAGGTTTTAAATAATGCTTTTGTTGCTTATTTCCTGGAGGAGAAGAAGTCGTAGGAAACACGTCATTGTATTCGTCCACTAGAAAAGAATTCATCAAGCTCACTTCATAGGTAGCTTGAAACCCTCAGTGTTTAGATTTTGTTTCCCAAATGGAGAAAACCCAAGACCTTCTTCCCTTCAATGGAAGTTCACATGAAAATGAGGATCTTGTAGTTGATAGGGAAAGGGATATTTTCAACCTTGTTTTGTCTGTGTGTAGCATTTCACAGTCTAAAAATAAATTGAGGGAGTTTAAGTCATAGGGAAAGGATGCATTTAATGTTTTTGGTTCCTTTCTATATTATTTTTGTGCCGAACAAACCCTACACTTCCTCGAATTTGTTAGTTGGTGTGTGATGAATTATTCACAAGTCGAAAGGGTAATCATTAATGTAAATACGACCAAAATTCTATGCCGAGTAAATGCGCAGACTTTTCGTGAGGTTATATGTTTACCTGAAACTTTTACCAAAAACCCCAAGTTGTTTAACGAAGAAAATTTGGTAAATTTTTATAGAAACTACAGTTCGACAGAAAAAGACAAGTTTTTACTACAGCTCTTTAAAGATGGTCAGTTGAATGAAAACCTATCGTTCCCTTTGAGTATTGCTATCTTTCAGGGAGATACCAAGTTAGTTTTGTCCTTGTTGAGTCAAATTTTGGGTCTAGATAGTGATAAATTAATCACGAAAGTTATGTTAGGTTTCCTTCTGCAAGTAATTTCACCCGAGTCACAGTCGAGTCCAGTGTGTTGTTTTAATTTTGATGAATTCCTAGCTGAAGCGATTTATGTCCAGTTGGTAAATTTCCTCAAGTTGAAGAATTTCAGATATCAGTCATATCTCCTGAACCTGTTCTTGCATTCAAATATTTTGGAATCGGATTTTCTTGGTACCATCTTTTCATATGACCTTCCTAAACAGGTCAATATGTTTGAGTTCACTAATACAATCATGGCAGAAGTTTACAAAATTATTTTTAATGTTGAAATTCCCTAAGTGTTGGAAGAAATGAAAGAAACTTTGCAGCCTACACTAGAAGGTCAAACAAGTGATTGGTTCTTGTATAAAGAACATACTATAATTAGAGTGTATGGTTTTACTAGAGCACCGTATCCGTTGCCATCCTTTTTAACACCAAGGATTTTTTCCTTAGAATTTATTAGACAAAGGTTGCATTCAGAAGAAGAACATTTTGGTGCTTTCAAAAAATCAGCAGATGTGAAATTACCTCTTAAAGTTGGTACATTCATCATTAAGACTAAGGCAGCCCTATCTGTAGTAGAAAACTTATTGAGATCATGGATTTCCAAGAGGCTTAAAGGATTAATTATGATCCTCATCAAATTATATCGTAATGGAGACAACAAAATAGAAACAAGGCTTTTGATCATCAAACAGTGGAAGGATTAAAAGAAATGAAAAATTTATTCAAATTTGAACAAGATAAGAAAAAACTGAATATGGAACAAACAAGAAATTTGGCAATGCGGGTTCAGACACCAGCTAAATATGATATCACCAATAACAGAAGTATTTCGGAAGATGATACTATGGAAGTCGATGAAGAATTTTCAAGCAAGAAATCAAAAGTGGAATGACAGAAGGAAATTATTAGTATGGAGGAACGAGATTTAATTGTTCCAGAAAAACTACTTTGATTTCGCAGCCACCTGCAAATATGCAGCAATATTCCTTTTCAAAAATAAAGGAATCTGGAAGTAACTCTCAGTATAAGCCCATATTTGATGTCCTTTCAAAATATACAGAAAATAAGAAGCATTATTTGGAAGAAACTAAAAAATTGTACCCTCAAGTAAGAAGGTTGGAAGAACAAGAAGTTTCCCTTCTTACAGTTGCGGATCTTGGAAGAAACACTATAAGGTTTGCAGTGGTGAACGATGAGAAATTTTATGAAATGGAAGTTAAGATTGATGTGATTAATATACCCGACAATATTCAATTGTATAAACAAATAGGAGAGGTCATGTATTCTGATTTATTACAATCCACTTTAAAAAATTATAAATTGTAGTCTGTGATAGCAAAGATGGAGAGTCAATTGAGGAAAGAGAAGGCAGAAAACAAAGCAAATTCGATGCATATTTAAAGACTAAAAATGGACCTTGTGACCGTGGGATCCAAGCTAGGGAACAATCGGTGTACCAAAATGCTCCTTTATAAAAAATAAAATACCATTCAAATGCTCAAGAAAAAATTGAAGGTGCCAAATAATCAACATGTGCAATCTCCAGATTTGACAGCATTACAACAAGAAAAGGAATCCATACATCAAGGAATGATGGATCACAAAGGTAAAATGTTAAATTTACAAGATGGAAAGCATGCTTGGGAAAAAGAAAGGATTGAATTGTTTTCAAGAATTTCAGTGTTGAATACCAATCAGATTGAAACTGTGCAAGTGCCAGAGAAGCCAATGGATCAATATATATGTATGGATGAAGGACAAATGGAAAAGTCCTCCACAGAGGAACTGACCAGTGCTATGTCAAAAATTAGTCTAAAGGATGTAGAGATATAAGAGTTGAAAGCGGAAAACTAGAAGTTTAAACAAGAAGTAATTCAAAATTCCGGAGAAAAGAAAAAGGTTTTGAGTGATAAAAATCAACTGCAAAATAAATTTGATGAATTAAAAGATAGATTGACAGGTCAACTTCCATTACAAGGAGCTAAACACCTCATATGGGATGTGATATCAGTGGAAGTCACCAAATTCTGGTCTTATTTGAATTTTATAGCAAATAAAGATGCTATAGCAAACATAGCTCTCCAGAGGTGTAAAGTGGCAAACAAGAAATTATGCAAAAGGCCTTCAGAAACAACTCAAAATACAGTCAGATTTTTAAACACTCTAACCCAATTAGAGATGCAGAGTTTTGCAATCAAAGACAGACCATCAATCATCATTTTGGAAAAGAAGAATTATTGGCAAGCATGATCGTGTTAAAGAAGTAGTAGACATGGCGCAAGGGATGGTCTTTGAAGTTCAAAAATTTAAGGAATTATTTCTTCATCCTTTTGAATGTGGTCTACCTTCTTTTTGGAGTGACGATGGAAAATTAATGACTCAAGAAAATTATCACAGTTTGATAGTACAGGCTCGTATGGATCACTCGAAATTTGAAGGTTTGGTTAAAGGATTGATTGGAAAGACAATAGTTGATAAATTGACCAATGATTTTGAAATACTTGAACAATTTATAATGATTAAGAAGGATCTGCTAGATGTATGTTACACAGAATGCATAGAATTGGAGGTGATGGTGAAAGAAATGATGGATTATGAAATCCCAACTCAAGAGCAATGGAAAGTTGTTGGAAAATTTGGGAAAACAAAATATAGGTTATATCAAGAATGAATATTTAGGTGTCTTAATTTTAAATGACATTGCGGTTCCTTTGTTAACTGCCCGAGTGTTATAGTAGAGAGATTTATTTGAAATTTCTTTTTTTAGCGAAGAATTCAAAGAACGTTTTGTATCAATTTTTATTTTAAAAATTAATAGGGGTTGGATCCGAGAGCAAAAAATACACTGATGTAATATTTTTTGTGTACTTTAATGTAGAGCAGAAGTACAAGTCTATCAGAAACAAAGATTCATATGTTGTCACTTTCTTCAGTCTTTTAATTTCTCTTTTGTAAATGTATTTCGTGTTACACCATCTTATCTCTTTGCCTCATATTTGACTGTAATATGTGAGTTAGAATTCATTTTATATGATCTGATCCACACATTTAAATATTTTCAATGTTTTTTCTTCCAAATTAATGTGGAATTCATCCCAGTTAGATGCTCTTTTTGTTTTCCCAGAAGAAAAAGAGCCTCTTGCTATTCATATTCTGAATCAAAGAAACTACACATATTCTTGTCCATAAAATTCAATGATCATGATAATCATTTGTTACATGTGAAACATCCCAAATGGCCACTATTCCCGAGTAATCATTCCCGACTTCCGACTTTTGACAAGAAGGATCGGTCGCCCCTTCATTTAGTAGATAATTGTGAACACTTATATCCAACAATTCAGGTGTATTTATAATGGTAAACACAAGAAATATCATCTGACCTTTCTTGCAGTGTAGAACTATTATGAAAATAATACTGTATAAAAGAAGGGTCAGCCACCCCTTCATTTATGAGGGAATTGTAACGATATTCAACCTACGAAGGATAGGCCATTAATTCACGTATATCCCAAATGGTGAACATTGGAAAAATACTGAGCACAAGAAGGGTCGACCGACCCTTCATTTAAGAGATAAATGTAAAAATATTTAATATACGAAGGATGGGACGACAATTCTAGACTCCCGACTTCCATAGTAAATAGTAGGGACCGGGAGATTAGTTAATTTATAACATATAAACAATATTTATCCCAAATTTTGACTTCCGACAAGAAGGATCGGCCACCCCTTCATTTAGTATAAAATTGTGAGCACCTATATCCAACCATTCACCTAAATCCAGAATGGTGAACACAAGAAGGATCTACTGACCCTTCTTGCAGTTTAGAACTATTTTGGACATAATACTAGGCACAAGAAAGGTCGGTCGACCCTTCATTATGAGTGAATTGTAAAAATATTCAACCCATGAAGGCTGGGATGACAATTCCAGACTTTTGACTTCCGCAATAAATAGTAGGGATCGATACATTAGCTAAGTTATAACATATCAACAATATTTATCCCGACTTGCGACAAGAAGGATCGGGCCCCTTCGTTTAGTAGAGAAGTGTAAACACCTATATTTTACAATTCACCTATATCCAGAATGTGTGAAATTTAGTTCACACCAAGATTTGATCAAGAAATTATACACTCTCACAAAATATCTCACACAACTAGTCAAGAACACAAATAATTACTCACGAAAGATACAAACTGCATTTCTCTCATGAATAATAATACATCATCCAACCTTGGGAAATTAAATGTCTATCAATATATAATTCTTACATCATATATTTGAATGGCTAAAGATTCCATTTGGATCCTAACAAAAGTAGACTTACTAAATTGATGCAAAACCCCCCTAGGTGGCAAGTGTGTTCTCCAAGTCACACCAAAGGCTCACAAATTTCCGATTTAGTGATCATATAGTGTTGTGTGATGAAAAAACATGATAAATACCAAAAATAGAAGGAATAAACATCAAGGAGTGAAAGTGGTCCAAAAAACACTTTCCCTAGTCAACTAGCTTTTCATCTTTCACCCAAAAGCAGTAAAAAGCAGTAAAAGCAGCATGTGTGTCTTTCTCACCAGAATCTTATCCAGAATGATATGAAATGCACCCAAGTGACTTAGGAAACATGTGGTCCACACCTGGAAGGCTTGTGGTGCCCCCAAAGATTCCTTGTGGTCCACACAATGACTCATATGCCAACTATTTATTCTAATACATAGTTAATAATCATAAAATGATTAATTAATGTCTCTAATGTATTAATTGACATAGAAGTGGGTTTTAATTATTCCAACACCCCCCCATAAGTCTGAATTTATGTGCTAAATATAATAAAATAAAAATACTAAGGGCCCAGTAACAAGACATGGTCACCCTGTACAATACTGCCTAGTACACAAAATCAAGGATAGAGGGAAACCCTCATGGGGAAAACCTTCCCTCAAAAAATGGACATATCAAAATTGAAAGATTGTTGATCAATCCTTCACTCCACCACATGTTCAACCATCCCAATCAGTGATATCAGATAGCTAAAAGTCTTCTTAGTAAATTTTTTTGGTGAATGTTAGTGATATTATCGACCGAAGGGAAGTTCGTCGCCATGTTGAAAGAGGATGTCAGAGAAAAGAGCTAGAGCAGTAGAAGGCATGTATAAAGCCAAGTACTTCATGCCCTAGCAGCCAGAAGGTTTGTGTATTGAAGATACAAAAATTTTGTCATAAGCTAGCTGGAAGCAGGCATGGTCAAGACTCTTAAAGGCATTTCAAATTTTCATCCCAGATGGTCCTTGACAGAAAACCACCGTTGACACGTGTCATCTTTACAAATGTTCAGGGGCCTCAAGGTGGTTTTAGTAGACCATGTTTTGAGGGCCTTGAAACCACCTAGTTGTCACGGTGGTTTCACAAATCATAAAGCACTTGACAAGGAGGCCTAGCATCAAGCGGGACCCATCTTGAAAGACTTGCATCTTCCTGGCTCCAATCTCAAGTTCTCTTGGCAGCAAATCAACAGTCATCAAAGCGTCAGGAGGTTAAAACCATGAGAGGCTTACCATGCCTAGCTCGCCCTGAATCAAAACTGCGGTCACCACGTGGCAGTCCCAGGATCGTTCAGGGGTCTTGGAGCGAGTTTCCCAAACCACTTCTTGAGGGGCCTGAAAACCGTTAATGGGTTTCCGTCTTGTCATCCTCGCTGTCATTTCGAAGTGACTCTTTCCAATACTCATTACTGCCGTCGACACCGTACGAGCTACAATATACTCTCAGTGCGCGAATCCTGAAAGGATGGTCAAGCAATTATTATGACAATACAGGCTTACCCACCGAGGATAGTTCAGACAGCTCTATAAATAACCCCCAAATTTGGCCTTTTCTGTATTTCGAAGCTCTCGCACTCAACTGGTCCAGAATGCGAAGCCGAAGACATGCATATTGTTCCAGATCGATTGACAGGGGTTTTTCAATGGTGCATTTCATCTTGAGAGGAGGCTCACCAGGAGCACTAAGGATTCGAATGACCAACGTCCATGAATAACCTGTAGACGTACACCCACCTGCAATCAGACAGGAAAATCCCGAGGTCTCACCCGAGATGTCTAAGGAAGGTTCATCTATTTTATCAATTCAAATGGATATTTGCCATCCATATGCAAGAGCACGGAAGAAGGGGACATGCCGGTCCCAACGAAGAATGATCAGATGGTGAAGTAGTAGCACATGAGAAGTTCTAACGAAGCATTGGTAGAATTAGGTTCTGCTCCACAGCTCGGCATCAGAGTTCAGCTCATGTCCCGTCGAAATCAAGATCCGAGAGCAAAGGGATTGGACGAGATGGAAGAATAAAGTAGAAGAGGTTTGCAAAGCAACATTTTTCAGTTGTATGGTCGCAGCTACGCCTTCATCAAACTGTAGGTGGTTCAACAAGTGTTTAAAAGGTTCTTGGCAGCTCTGAAAGACGTTACTTCGTTGATACCTTATTATTTAAGGTGATGTGAAATTCGTCAATCCAGACATACTACTTTGCTAGCAAAGTGGTCCCAATTCACGGTCATAAGGATAACCAACAATTTCCCTATGACTGATATTGTAACAAACTCTGTTAAGGAGCATAAATAGAAAATTTTTAAGCTGTTGAGCTGTAACTAATTGTAACAATTTCTGTTTTAGATAGTAGGAAGGCAATATATATCCAAGTAGGCAGTAGCCAAAGGGTCGGCTCTCTTTTGTAAGAAGTATTACTTCTATATTGGATAGTTTGATCAATACAGAAACAAACATATTATTGCCTTATCTTGGAGATTGATGGATTCAAAGTTTTCATGTGCACAGTTTGTACCTTCTATTGTTTTTCATCTCTTCCATTTATGTATGATCTGTAGAGCTCTTTTGAATGTTATATGAGTGCTTATGCTTAAATGTATTTCTTCTAAGAGGATTAGTAATTTAAGTTTCAATGCTAATTTGTCTTAAAGTGATATCCTCGTATTACTCAGTGGGATTTTGTGTTCATTTTGTTAAGGTTCTTGAATTCCTCTCCTAGGATCAATACGTCATGCTGTAAATGTAGTATAAATCTTTACTTTCACGGTACCTTTATCTTGCACCATTTCATTTTTCATTTACCACTCAAAGTCTGATTTCTTGGCACATTGAAATACTGCCCATTCATATTTCAATATTGGAATTCTACATTGTTTTCTATCATCTATGTCTTGATTCAGTAAAGTTTTTAGAATTGATTATTGATGCCCAGGCACAATTCTAAAAGATAGCTTTAGAACGTCTATGGGACTAACATCTTTTTTGGCGCCGTTTCCGGGGAACGTAATCAAGAAGATGAATCTTCCCTGGGTATAACAAAAAATTTATACGCTCTCGGTTTCATTGTGGATGAAATTGAGTTGCAGGCTGTTATCCACCTGGCGACTCCACAGTAACAAACCTGGCATCTGGACGAAGACACACTCGCCAAAACCCAAGCCACGAATAATTCGTGGCCCTTGAAGACTCGGTTTCTTGGAGACATAGATGTGGGAGATACCATTCTACTTCACCAAGTTATGAGCAAAGCTTCTCCTCCCCCTTGTTTGGCCCCCAATTTCCTCAATCCGAATTTATTGTCCGAACCCCAGCAAGCGAACCTCTTTCCCTAGATCATCGCACTCCTTGTGATTTTCTTAGTTTCCGAAAGATCTTTGCTGCAAATGAGAAAGATTCATCTCGTACCAATCCGCCCAATCCCCTTGTTACCTCATGAACAGTAATCCCATACACCAGCCAGCTCATGTCAGAAGGAGGAGGAGGAGGACCACCTCCACCACCACCCATAACACCAAGATGGGTGGGAAGCCGTCACAGATCCCTGCAGTTACCCACGCCCTTAAATGACATGCCTACCCATTACCTAAAGCTCTTTCCAAAATATGATGGCAATAAAGGGACATCTGTCGAGGACCATGTCGATTGATTTCAAGATTTCATGGATAACATCCTGATTAAGAACGATGATGTATTCATGAGAATTTTTGCTCAGTCATTAGAAGGAGAGGCTAGAAAATGGTTCAGATCTTTACCTAATGCCTCCATTAGCACTATGGAAATATTGGAATCTACCTTTGTTAAGAAATGGGGATCTAAAAGGGACATTTTATATTATTTAACAGAATTCTCTGCCCTGATGAAAATGGCTCTGAAAATGTGGTCGATTTCACAGAAAGATTTAACAAACAGTATTTCAGAATCCCTGAGGACATTCGTCCCATTGAAGTCGCAACTCGGGTCCCTTACGCAGCCGCCTTCCCTTCAGATTTCGCTACAATGTTAAGAGAAAGAAGGCCAGTCTCGCTCAGCGATATGCAGGATGATGCCATTGACATTAAAGGAAATCTGAGAGAAGGATGAAGATTAAAATGACTAATGATATTGAGCCCAAAGACAAAGGGAAGACCAAGGAGGAAGGGGTGTCTTCAGAAATAAGAGACTCTCAAGACACAAAGATCGATGAGATGACCCGTATCATTAAGAACCTATCAAACAAGGTCACTAGAATGGATTTGGAGGGTAGCAGTCCTAATTGACAATCACCTCCCTGTCCTCCTAATCAGTTCAGAAGACCTTTCAATCCACAGATGGCATATAGAGATAAAAGAAATGATGAACAACCACTGAGGCCTCTTATTCGCGAAAAAGAAAACAATCTGGTCGAGGTCACTGCCGAGGAGGGTTATGAAGATTTTGAAGAACAACTAAATTGGGTGGAAGAATATTCACACCTCATGCACCTTACCAGAGAGGACTATGAGAGTTCACTATTATATGAGGAAGATGGCTCAAATATTCTATATTACCAAGAAGGTGACAAGTTCCCTCATGATCATCTTGTCTCTTGTAGCACTCATCCTGAAAAAATGCAAAGGAAGTACAACTTAAGACCAAGGCTGGAAGTGACACACAAGCAGAGTGGGCCTATTCCTAGAAATTCTCCATGGAAGTTAGCCCAAACAAAGTCCCCTCAAGAAGCCCCCTTACCTAAAGAAAAATACCCCCTCAAGGAAAAGAAGTCGAAACCATGATCCCAGATATCCTAAATCAGCCAAGTATAAGCTCCCATAAGAGAATAAAACCAATCCCCAGAGAAGGGCACACCTCTTTCAGTTTGGAACAAGAGCTGAACAAATTAAAGATAGTAGTTCCTTTGACTGAGTTAATAAGAAATCCTATGTACTAGGGCTAGATTGACAAGATGCTACAACGGGCCAAAAGCGTTGATCAACAAGATTCCATAAATCTTAATGATGAAGCTCCCTCTTTTCAGTGTGGTCCACGCATTTATAGTAAAGAAGAGCCCACTACCCCTTTGTATGTCACCCTGAATGTACATGAGAAGCTTTTGCATAACTGTATGCTGGATTCTGGGGCATCTCAAAATTTAATGCCCAAAGTTATCATGGAACAGTTGGGACTAGAAATCACCAGGCCTTACCATGACCTTTACAGTTTTGATTCCAGAAAAGTAAAGTGCATAGGGATGATAAAACAAATGGCGGTCACTCTTGCCCAGATACCAGCCAAAAGCGTAATGATGGACGTGGTGGTAGCAAATGTACCGGCTAAATATGGTATGCTCCTGTCAAGAAGTTGGGATAAAAATCTAGGAGGAACCATGCAGATTGACATGAAGTATGCTACAATACCCGTCTTTTCCGGAGAGACCGGGCGATTATACAGGGAAGCCATGTTCGCTTATGTTATAAGCAACCAGGATAGTCCCATGAATTATCCTATATACGCTGCTGATGAGAACATGGGATGTTACAGACTATTAGTAGAAGACCCGGTTGAAGAAGAGATCGCACATATTCAAGCAACTGAACTAGCTGTTGAAAATCTTTGGAACCAGGTCTAGAAGCTCTTTTTCGATGGGGCATCCTCCAAGGACAAATCTGGAGCTGGCGTGGTATTGACATCACCATTGGGGGATGAAAATAGCCTATCTTACAAGCTAGATTTTGACACTACCAACAATGTCACTGAGTATTAAGCACTCATCCTCGGCCTCCGAGCAGCGAAAAACTTGAGAATTGCTAATCTGGCAGTTTTCGGAGACTCTGAGCTCGTTGTAAATCAGATTAAAAATGTTTATCAGACTAAACATCCCAGACTTAGAGCATACCGCAATCTGGCTTGGGATCTTATTGAGAACTTCTTTGATGCCTTTAACATTACTTTCGTCCCTCGGGAAGAAAATCAATAGGCCGATGCTTTAGCCATGATGGCAAGTTCTTTCAACCCTCCAAAAAAACCGAAGCTAAACTATGAAGTTGAAATGAGATATTGTCCCTCCATTCTTGACAATGTCAAAAGTTGGCAGGTTTTTGAGGATGACCAACAAATTAAGCTCTTTTTGCAACTGGTCGGGGAATTCTCAAATACTAAGGTGGATGGAGACTCCGGAAGAACAAAAGGAAGTAATTCACTGGTAAAAGATACAAAAGGATCTAAATTTACGCAGTAGATCGCTAGTCACAAGGTCTTGGAGTTAAAAAATAATTACATTCCAAAAGGACTTGTTCCATTAGAGCTGTTGTTCGACAAAAATGATGTCCCGGTCAAACCAGCAATACAGCCAACCAAGGATACCACACAAGAGGTAAATATTCGTACCGTGGAGGAACCCAAGTTCATCAAACTCTCTCAGTCCCTCACGAGCGAGCAGAGGCAAAGGTATGAGGAATTTTTCAAAGATTATGCAGATGTATTCACATGGAAGTACGCGGACCTCAGAACCTATGATACTACCATAATACAACATAGCATCCCCTTAAAGCTTGATACTAAGCCGATAAAACAAAATTTGAGGCAGGTAAAACATATCTTGTTGCCAGTGATTGAAGGGGAAGTAAGAAAACTCCTTGATGCAAAAATCATTATCCCTCTAAGATATTCGAAATCGGTGGCTAACCTAGTACCGGTCAGAAAGAAGAATGACGAGATCCGATTATGGGTCGATTTCAGAAATCTAAATACATGCTCATTGAAGGACAACTACCCCTTTCCCAAAATGGATCATATTTTGCAAAAAGTGGTAGGGTCAACCTGAGTATCTATGATAGATGGGTTCTCAGGATATAACCAGGTAGCAATGCACCAAGATGATAGAGAAAAGACGACCTTCACTACACCATGGGGAACATTTATGTATGACAAGATGCTTTTCGGCCTTATGAATGCTAGGGAAACATTCCAAAGGGCCATGGACATAGCATTTAAAGGCGAAAAGGGCAGGTTCATTATCATATACCTGGTTGATATGACAGTTTTTTCTAAATTTGACCAGGAGCATCTTTAGCACCTAAAGCAAACTTTTGAGAAGTGCAAAAAGTATGATCTGTCTCTCAATCCAAAGAAGTCCTTTTTCTCCATGATGAAAGGAAAGTTGCTTGGTCACATTGTTTCCAAAGACGATGTGAAGATAGACTCGGAGAGAGTGGTTGTTATTAAGCTGATCGATCTCCCACGAAATAAAAATGAGGTACAATCTTTCATTGGTAAAATAATTTTTTTACGAAGATTTATTCCTAACTTTGCTGAAATAATGAAAGAGATTACTGACATGATGAGAAAATATGCTGAGATAAAATGGACCATAGCCACGAGAAATTCTTTTAACCAGATAAATAACTCTGTGGGAGAAGCACATGTTTTGACTAGCCCAGACTACACCAAAGATTTCTTAATTTTTTCTTTTGCCTCTGAGGTTACTATTGCAGCAATCCTTTTGCAAAAAAATCAGGAGGGACATGAACAACCCATTGCTTTCTTTAATTGAGCCTTGAGAGATACAAAATTAAAATACAACACAATGGAGAAATAGGCCTATGCATTGGTCAAAGCACTCAAGTCTTTCAGGAGCTACGTTTTGCACTCCAAAATCATCGCTCATGTCCCAGGGAGTACCATTAAGGATATCTTATGTTAACCTGATAGTGAAGGGAGAAGGGGAAAGTGGATGTCCAAGATCCAGGAGTAGGATATGGAGATTAAACCTACCAAGTTGGTAAAATGACAGGGGTTAGCAAAATTACTAGCAGAGTCGAATTATCAAGCCCTAGAGATTAATTTGATCGATCAACTCCTCGAGCAGGGGAACGCAGAAGATTAATAGAACCTTCCCGATTAGGTAACTGAGAATTTTAAAAATTCATAATGGTACAGGGACATAGTCTACTCTTTGGAGCATCTTACTTATCCCCCAGAAATAGAGAAATCTAAGATAAGATCCCTCAAGCTCAAAGCGGTCAAATACTGTGTTCTGGATGGTTATCTTTTCTGGAAAGACCCACTGGGAATCCTGCTCAATTGTATTGTAGAAGAACAGACCGAGGGCGTAATTAATGAATTTCATAAGGGTATGTGTGGAGGAAATCATGCGTGGAAAGCAACTGCTCATAAGATATTGCAAGTAGGTTATTTATGTCCCACTCTATTTACTGATACCAACAATATTGTTAGGGAATGCAAGGAGTGTCAAATGTTTGGAGGAAAGCTAAAGCTGCAACTGTTACCTCTAAAACCCATTAGGGTGTAAGCGCTTTGCCAATAGTGGGGCCTTGATTTTATCAGGGGGATAAATCCTCATTCTAGTGGCCAGCATCGATGGATTCTTATAGCCACTGATTACTTCACAAAGTGGGTGGAAGCTATTCCCACTAGGAATGCAAATGACTCGGTTATCATAAACTTCCTGGAAGAAAACATTTTGGCAAGGTTTGGGTGCCCGAGGAAAATCCTTACAGACAATGCTCCAACTTTCAAGTCATATAAGATGATGGAATTTTGCCAAAATTATAATATTGAATTGATCCATTCAACTGCATACTACCCAAAAGGGAATGGCTTGGCTGAGTTTTCCAACAAGAGTTTGGTTACTATTATTAAGAAAATTCTCAGCACAAACAAAAAGGCCCAGGACTCCCATTTAAAATTCACATTATGGGTGGATAGAATCAGCATCAAGCGGGCTATACGCACTTTTCTATTTCAATTAGTTTATGGAAAGGAGGTTGTTCTCCCAATTTAGTTGGGCCTCCTAGTAATGAAATTGCTCCAACCAGAAAATGAGGAGCCAGATGATATGGAAAGAATAATCCAGCAGTTGATAGAAATCAGTAGGTCAGGGAGCAATTGGATGACTCCACTAAAATCTACCAGGACAAGATGAAAGCAAATTTTGACCAAAGCATTGTTGCCTGAGATTTTCAGCACAGAGATCTTGTTCTGAAATGGAATGCCAGAAGGGAGCCAAGGTCTAAGCACAGGAAATTCGACAATCTATGGCAAGGTCCTTATAAAATCGTCATAGTGCTAGACAACAACACATATGAGTTGGATCAACTAAATGGTGAAAGCTTTGGGAACCCGATGAATGGGAGATTCCTAAAGCGGTTCTTTCATTACTAATTTCATATCTTACTCTATGAACGAAACGATTGTATCATACTTGTAACATATTTTCATTTCTTTTATGCTCTTTAAAAAGTTGTGAGAATTTTTCTAGCCTATTCTCTGATTATCTTTCTGTAGTTGTGTTTCTATTTTGAACAGTCATGATTCCACAACCCAATGGTCTAAAAGGCATTGGTCTACTGTTCTCAACATCTCCCAGAAGAAAGAGGTTGTCCATGCTTAAGCCAATGTTAGTGATATTATCGGCCAAAGGGAAGTTCGTCGCCTTATTGAAAGAGGATGTCAGAGAAAAGAGCTAGAGCAGTAGAAGGCATGTATAAAGCGAATTACTTCATGTCCTAGTAGCTGAAAGGTTTGTGTTGAATATCAGAAAAGTTTCTCATAAGCCAGTTGGAAGCAGGCGCGGTCAGGACTCTTAAATGCATTTCAAATTTTCAGCCCAGATGGTCCCTGACAAAAAACCACCATTGACATGTGTCAGCTTTACAGATGTTCAGGGGCCTCAAGGTGGTTTCAGTAGACCACTTTTCAAGGGCCATGAAACCACCTAGCTATCATGTCGGTTTTACAAATCATAAAGCACTTGACAGGGAGGCCTAGCGTCAAGCGGGACCCATCTTGAAAGACTTGCGTCTTCCTAGCTCCGATCTCGAGATCTCCTAACAGCAAATCAACAGTGATCAAAGCGTCAGGAGGTTAAAACCATGAGAGGCTTACCACGCCCAGTTCGCCCCTTAATCAAAACCATAGTTACCACATGGCAGTCCCAAGATCGTTCAGGGGTCTTGGAGTGGGTTTCCCAAACCACTTCTTGAGGGGCCTAAAAATCGTTAATGGGTTTCTGTCTTGTCATCCTCGCTGTAATTTTGAAGTGACTCTTCCCAGTACTCATTACTGTCATCGACACCGTATGAGCTACATTCTTCTCTCAGCATACGAATCTGGAAAGGATGGTCAAGCAACTATTATGAGAGTACAGGCTCGCCCATCGAGGATAGTTCAGACAACTCCGTAAATAACCCCTGAAGTTGGCCTATTCTGTATTTCGAAATTCCTGCACTCCATTGGTCCGGAACGTGAAGCCAAAGACGTGCATATTGTTCCAGATCAATTGACATGGTTTTTTCAATGGTGCATTTCATCTCGAGAGGAGGCTCACCAGGAACACTGAGGATTCAGATGACCAGCATCCATGAACAGCTTGTAGACGTACACCCATCGATAATCAGACAGGAAAATCCTGAGGTCTCACCCGAGATGTCTAAGGAAGGTTCATCTACTTCGTTAGTTCAAATGGAGATGGGCCTTTCATATGCAGGAGCACGGAAGAAGGGGACATGCCGGTCCTAGTGAAGGATGATCAGATGGTGAAGCAGTAGCACTTGAGCAGTTCTAATGAAGCATTGGAAGAATCAGGTCTTGTTCCATAGCTCAGCATCAGAGTTAAGCTTTTGTCTCGTCGAAAGCACGATCCAAGAGCAAAGGGCTTGGAAAAGATGGAAGAATGAAGCAGCAGCGGTCTGCAAAGCAACATTTTTCAGTGGTATGGTCGTAGCTACCTCTTCATCGGGCCATAGGTGGTCTAGCAAGTGTTTAAAAGGTTCTTGGCAGCTCTGAAAGACGTTACGTCATTGATACCTTATAATTTAAGGTGATGCAAACTTCGTCAAGGCATACATACTACTTTGCTAGCAAAGTGGTCCTGGGTCATGGTCATAAGGATAACCATTAATTTCACTGTGACTGATATTGTAACAAACTCTATTAAGGAGTATAAACAAATAAACTTTAAGTTGTTGAGCAGTAACTGATTGTAACAATTTTTGTTTTAGATAGTAGGAAGGCTATATATAGCCAAGTAGGCAGTAGCCAAAGGGTCGGCTCTTTTTTGTAAGAAGTATTACTTCTATATTGGATAGTTTGATCAATACAGAAAGAAACATAATATTGCCATATCTTGGAGCTTGATCGTTCAAATTTTTGATGTGCACAGTTAGTACGTTCTATTGTTTTTCATCTCTTCCATTTATGTATGATTTGCAGAGCTGTTCTGAATGTTATATGAGTGCTTATGCTTAAATGTATTTCTTCTAAGAGGATTGGTAATTGAAGTATTCATGCTGATTCGTATTAAAGTGATATCCTCGTATTACTCAGTGGTGTTCTGTGTTCATTTTGTTAAGGCTGTTGAATTCCTCTTCCAGGCTCAACACGTCATGCTGTAAATGTAGGATAAAGCTTTACTTTCATAGTACCTTTATCTTGCACCATTTCATTTTTCATTTACCACTCAAACTCTGATTTCTTGGCACATTGAAATACTGCCCATTCATATTTCAAGATTGGAATTTTACATTGTTTTCTGTCAGCGATGTTTTGATTCAGTAAAGTTTTCAGAAGTGATTATTAATGCCCAGGAACTGTTCTAAAAGACAACTTTAGAACATCTCTAGGACTAATAGTGAATATGTTTGTAGTTTGCTCACCTATTGGGGAATACTGCAAATCAATGATTTGGTCATGCACTAAACCTCTGATGTAGTGCATATGAATCTCAATATGCTTGGTCCTCTGTCTTTGTACTAGATCACTTTAGACCCTTATAGCACTCTGATTGTCACAAAAGATGACAGTAGGATTACTAAAGGAAATCTCAAACTCTGAAAGAATACCCTGCAATCACACAGACTAAGTAGCAACATTCATTGCTCCTCTGTACTCGACCTCTGCTGAATATAGTGAAATTGCACTCTATTTCTTGATAGACCAGCAAACAAGTCCACCTCCAAGCATGAATACAAATCCAGATGTGTATTTTCTATCAAGGCTATCACCATCCCAATCTGAATTAGTAAATCCAAGAAGATCTAGGCTAGAATCTGCAGCATAGTGGATCCCATCAGTCTTGGTGCCTTGCACATAGTGCAAGATTCTTTTTGCAGCCCTCCGATGGAGCTCATGTGGTTGATCCATGTATCTTGATTCCACACTCATAGCATAAGCAAGATTAGGTCGAGTGTGATTCAAGTATAACAAGCTGCCAACAAGCTTCCTATACAAGGTGATGTCAACCAAGGGTCTAGATTCTGCTTCTTCAAGTCTAAATCCTGAAAGGAAAGCAACCTTTGAAGGCTTGCAATAAGCCATATTGAACATCTTTAGTGGGTCAGATTCATATTTGGACCGAGATACCTTAGTCCCATCCTCTGTTTGTGAAATCTCAATCCCCAAAAATTGCTTAAGAATTCCCAAATCACTCAAGGAAAATGCTTGATGCAAGGCAGTCTTTAATGAAGCTATTTGATCAGTAGAGCTACTTGTGATTAGTAAATCATCAACATACAACACTATAATCATTATTGAACCATTAATCAACTGCATGTAAACATTAGGATCATATTTGCATCTAACATAAGATTGTGACAAGAGAAAGTTGTCCATTTTGGCATACCAAGCCTTGGGGGCTTGCTTAATCCCATATAAGGACTTCCTCAACCTGCACACATAGTTAAGATCAAATGTATAACCTTATGGCTGCTGCATATAAATATCCTCCTCAAGATCCCCATGGAAGAATGCACTCTTGACATCCATGTGGTGCACTTCCCAGCGCTTGGATGAAGAAATTGCCAGAACTAGTCTTATCGAATCCTTCTATGCAACTGGTGCAAAAGTATCATTGTAGTCAAGGCCTTGGGATTGGGAGAAGCCCTTTTCCATGAGACTATCCTTATATTTAAATTTTGTACCATCAGCTGCACACTTGGTTTTGTAGATCCATTTACACCTTACCAATTTTCTGCTTGGGGGGAGCTTGACTAGTTCCCATGTTTCATTCTTCTGTAATGACTGAAACTACTCATCCACAGAAGCCTGCCATCTTGGGTCATGTGAGGCTTCATAATATGTATGAGGATCAGAATATACCATCATATAACATCTCTCAGACAAGTAAGGATCATTCACATTGAGAGCAGTCTCAAATTGTGATCTAGTCCTCCTAGTGTCCCGAGGATTTCCCACTAGTTCACCAATTGCTCGCAAATTCTTAGAGATCCATTTAGGACTTTTTGGTGAATTAGGTTTTGCAATAAAATGTTCCTCATCATTAGAAATATCAGAATCAAAAAATTCAAGAGAAGCATCACTTACTTCTTTAGGTGTTGGTGAAGATGGTTCTCCAATTTCAACATTCTGAGAGGGCTCTTCTTCGAATTGAACACTTCTTTCAATGAAGGATTTTTGAGTGGTCATATTTAGAAAATTATAGCCTTTGGAGTCCTCTAAATAGCCAACAAAAATACAATTTTGGATTTGGGGCTGCATAGCCCTCCTCTTCTCCAATGGAATTCTATCCCAAGCCTTGGAGCCAAAAATCCTAAAATGAGAAATATCAAGTTTGTGCCCAGTCCAAGCCTCATAAGGAGTGATTCCTTTGAGAGCTTTGTGTGGAACTATGTTTTGAATATATGTGGCACAATTTATTTCCTCAACCCAAAGTCTTGGAGACATACTTTTCCTCAAGCATACATGTGGCCATCTCCTTAAGAGACATGTTCTTCCTCTTAGCAACCCAATTTTGCTAAGGTGTATAAGGAACTGTGTGTTGCATCTGAATGCTTGAAGAGGCACAAAATTGATGAAACTATGATTTCATGTACTCCCCACCATTATCAAGTCTGATAATCTTGATATGTCCACCATATTGGTTCTCAACTGAGGCCTTGTAAAACTTGAACAAACCAAAAACGTCAGACTTTAACTTGATGAAATAAATCCAACAATACCTGGAAAAGTCATCTATGAAGGTGGGGATGTATTTAGCATGGTTCAAGGAATCATGGGGGAATGGACCTGATATATCAGTGTGAATAAGCTCCAAGGGTGCATAGGTTCTCTCAGTTTTGGATCTCCCATACTTATGCTCAGG
This sequence comes from Larix kaempferi, assembly GCA_027924585.1. Taxonomy (NCBI): domain Eukaryota; kingdom Viridiplantae; phylum Streptophyta; class Pinopsida; order Pinales; family Pinaceae; genus Larix; species Larix kaempferi. The sequence continues at coordinate 17,324,980 of BSBM01000073.1, forward strand.
GTATTTTCCTAGGATGCAAGATTGACATACACCTTTGGAAAATCTGATATTGGGCAGCCCTATGACCATTTAAGTCTCATGAAGTTGGGAAAGGTATTTATAGTCCAGATGGCCAAATATTTTCATGCCATAATTTGCTTGACTCAATGGCATGGGTTAAAAGAGCAGAAGGTGAGGGGAATGGCACAAAATGAGAAAACTTGTAGATTCTAGAGCTATGGTCAGCAATGCCTAATGCAACAATTCGGCCTATTGACATTTCACATATCTCAACATCATTTGGGGTAAAGGTTACCTTCTTGGGTGTACCCGTGTGGGTCATATGATATACTGACAATAGGTTTGCAGCAAGTCTAGGAACATACAAGACATTATTGAATGAACCAAATTCGAGATCTATGCTACCCTTGTTTTTTCTAGAGGTTTCAGAATTATCACCCAATACAATATTAGGACCACAGGAAGAGTCAAGTGACGTAAAATACTCACTTGTAGACACCATGTTTCTTGAAGCTCCGGAATCAATAATGAGTGAGGTAGGCTTGGATGTGCTTGCCATCAGTGCATGTACTCTCTCCTTATCATCAAAATTTTGTCCCCCATCCTTCCTCCTTGTGCTCTCAAGAAGAGGAATGTTGGCTTTCTCCAGGAGTAGAGCCATTTGATCAATGGTTTTCTTCATGCAAAATATTTCAGGATGAAATCCCTTGCAACAATAAGTACATTTTTCCTTCTCATTCTTCTTATTTGGATTCTTCTTTGAGTGGTAGGAGTCTTCATAAACTTTATGCTTGTCTTTCTTCTCACCGGTGGGCTTCTTGAAATTGCCCTTCTTCTTTCCTTTCGAACTCTTTGAATCTCCAACATTCAGACAGTGGTCTTTTGATGGATTTTTAATGGTTCCCATCAAGACCAGCTTGTCTTGTTCTTGTGTTAGTGATTCCATGAATTCTGAGAGAGTAGGACTCTTCCAGTTTCGAACTACTTTCCTTGTGGCATGAAAGGTCGAAAAAAACACTGAGTAATCTAGGCCAAGCTTGGAGAGAATGGCCAAGATTAGTTGCTGATCCTTTTTATCAATTACACATTGCTTCAATTCTAGAAAAGTGACTTCAATTTAGAGAATAAGTCCTGTAGGTTATCGAAATTCTGTGGACTCAATGAAACTAGTTCATTATCCATTTGGTGGCCTCTTAATTCATTAGTCTTTCCAAACAATTCTTGAAGCTTTAGCCAAAATTCATTAGGAGAGATAAGACCATCAAGATGGAATAAAAGATCCCTGGATGTAGTGAGACACAACAACCCATAACCTTTATCTCTTCTATTATTCCACTTTGATTTCTCAAATGTTGAGGTTGGCTCAGTCTCAGTTGCCATAGTCACCTTGTAGAGGCCTTTTATCCTCAACATGATCTCCATTTGCACTTTCCAGTCAAAATAATTGAATGGAGTGACGATGATCTGATGTGACTAATCCATCGCATATCTAAAATAAGTTTTAGATTTATTTGGGTGCGTTCATGGATGCTCAGTTGTGCCCAGTGGATGATGGAATGCGCCCTGTGGATGAATTACTGTGCCCTCCTTGAGACTGGTTGGATCTTGCAAGAAAATAGAAGGAGAAAGGAATATCTTGATAGCTTTGATACCATGTGAAATTTAGTTCACACCAAGATATGATCAATAAATTACACACCCTCACAAAATATCTCACACAACTAGTCAAGAACACTGACAATTACTCACAATAGATACAAACTGTATTACTCTCATGAATAATAATACATCAGCAAACCTTAGGCAATTAAATGGTTTTCAATATATAATTTTTACATCATATATTCAAATGGCTAAATATGCCATTTGGATCCTCACAAAAGTAGACTTACTAAATTGATGCAAAACTCCCCTAGGTGGCAAGTGTATTCTCCAAGTCACACCAAAGGCTCACAAATTTATTATTTAGTGATCCGATAGTGATGTGTGATGAAAAAACATGCTAAATCCAAAAAATGGAAGGAATAACATCAAGGAGTGAAAGTGGTCCAAAAAACACTTTCCCTAGTCAACTAGGTTTTCACCTTTCACCCAAAAGCAGTAAAAAGTAGTAAAAGCAGCATGTGGTCCTTTCTCACCAGAATGATCTGAAATGTGCCCAAGTGACTTAGGAAACTTGTGGTCCACACCTGGAAGGCTTGTGGTCCCCCCAAAGATGCCTTGTGGTCCACACAATTACTCTTATGCCAACTATTTAGTCTAATACATAGTAATTAATCATAAAAAGATTAATTAATGTCTCTAATGTATTAATTGACATAGAAGTGGATTTTAATTATTCCAACAGAATGGTGAACATAAGAAGGATTGACAAAGCCTTTTTGCAGTCTAGAACTATTATGAAAAGAATAATGGGCAGAAGAAGGGTCGGTCGCCCCTTCATTTATGAGTGAATTGTGGAAATATCTCGAAGTGGGGTTTTATGATTGAGGTTTTTCATTATCACCTTTGCATGCTTTTATCTCAATAAAAATGTTTAAATAATGCTTGTTTTTATGAATTTTCATGATTTGAGGGAGGCGTTCATGGAAATACATCGTTTCCGGTATCCCGGGAATCCCATTTTTTATGAGAATGAATTTCTTGCTTCTGCATTTCCGCAACCCACATGCGGATTCCAGAAGTCGGAAAGCACTTGATCAATCATAAATAAATATTTTTGTTTCCTCCTTTCCACATTCTACAATGTGGATTGTAGAAAGTGGAAACCAAATTTAAAAAAAATAAAATTTCATCGCCTTTTTCGAACCCGCAAATATATTGCAGATTGCGGATACCTAAATTTCTTAAAACGTTCCAGTAATTCTGCTATCCCGCAACCCGCAACGCGGATTGCTGGAAGTGTTAGTACTATTATCAGCCGAAGGAAACTCGTCACCAGACTTGAAGATTATCTCAAAAGGAAAATCTAGAGCAGTAAATGGCACAAGTGAAGTAGAATAATTTTAGGCCATAGTGTCTGAATGATGCAGCTGAAGCTCAAAAGAGCAGTTATTCAGAGACCGGCTAAAAATGAGCATAGTCAGGACCCTTAAGCGCTTCACACATATTCAGCCCAGATCACCCCGGACAGAAAAACCACCGTGGACGCGTGTCAACTCCACAGGTGTTCAAGGGCCTCAAAGTGGTCTCCCCAGACCACTTTTCAAGGGCCCTGCAACCATGAAAATACACCACGACGGTTTTATGTATCACGAGGCGTTGTACAGGGAGGCCACACATAGAGGGGGCCCATTCTTAAAGTTGCATCTTCTTTGCATAGATCTTGAGAGGGCTTAGCAGAAGATCGGCGGCTACCCAAGCACCAATATGATGAAGTTGCATAAGGTTTATTACTCCTGGTACCTCCTGAAGAAAAACTGCTACTTCCACGTGGTAGTCATAGGATTGTTCAGGGGCCTTGAAGCGGTTTCCCTAAACTATTTTCTAGGGGTCCTGAAAAATGCTGATGGTTTTTTGTATACATCCACTCAATGGATTTTGTTTTCCACATGTTTCAAGGATATTCCTTTTAGCGGTCTTATCAGTTCCCGCCCTCATTTTTGAAGTAGCATCTCGTGGTGCTCATTTCTATCGCCACCACCATACACAATGCAGTCCACTCTCAGCACGTAAAGCTTGAAAAGTAGCTATATAATCATTACCCAAGTACATTTCATTCTTTGAGGATCAAGAAAGCGATGCTACAAATACTCCCATAGTTGCATAAGTATGAATCATGAAGCTCCTGAGTCTCACTGGTCCGGAGCGTAGAGCTTGAAATATGCAAGTCAATCAAGGTTGACTAGATTAAGCTGAAAGATAAGTGTTCTCATTGGAACATTTCATCTCTAGTGGAGGCTCGCAAGGAGCGCTAAGGACTTGGATGACCAACATCCATGAACATCCCATAGATGCGCATTCACAGACTTTCAGGTAGGATAAGCCTAAGGTATCACCTGATATGTCTAAGGAGAATTCAACAATAACAGTGGTTAAAAAGGAGATGGGCATTCTGAATGCAAAATCACGGAAGGAGGAGGCATGTCGGACCCAATGAAGGATGATCAAATGGTGAAGCGGTAGTACCTGAGCAGTTCAATTAGGTGATGAAAGAATCAGGTCTTGTTTCACAGCTCGGTGACATAGATGACCTTTTTCCCCGTCGAAAACAAGGTTCGAGACGAAAGGGATTGGATGGGGTAGAAGGGATAGATGATGAAGGTTCTGCAAGCAACATATGACAGCAAGGTGGCTACATCTACATCTTCATGAGGCCATAAGTAGTCTGACGAGTGTGTCAAAGATTCGTAATAGCTATGAAAGAAGGGAGCATTGCTAATATATGTCTGTTTCATATTAGTGATAGTTTTTTCCAGTCGGACGTACTGCTTTGCCACCAAAGTGGTCCTGGGTCGTAGTCATAGAATAGCCAATAGTATTCCATATGATTGTTATTTGTAACAGACTCTGTTAGAGAGTACAAATAGAAATACTTAAAGTTGTTGGGCTGTAACAAATTGTAACAATTCTGTTGTAGAGATTATGAAGAATATATATAGCCAAATAAGCAGTAGCCAAAGGGTCGGCTCTCTTTTGTAAGAAGTATCACTTCTAATATTTGACAGTTCGATCAATACAGAAGAAGAATAACAATTCCCTGATCTTGAAGCTTTTATGGATTCAAAAATTTAATGCATACAGTTAGTATTTTCTCCTGTTATTCATCTCTTTCATATTGTGTTTTTGTGCTAGAAATTGTACCTAGACTACGGAGGTACAAGCTAGGAAAATCTCAATAAAAACTAAAGGAAAATGAATTTTTTTTTTTCCTGTGATTTTGGTTTGAAGGCTTCATTCATAAGAAGGGAATAATTTAATCATCAAACGAATGCAAATACTGAATCATAAATCAATTCTAAAGAACTGAAACATAAACATATAAAGCACATACATAAACCATAAGCATCATAAAACAAGAAACTGGTTTGTCCACAAATTAGTAAGCATTTACATGAATAATAACTTAAACAAGAAATGAAATCACAAATAGGGTGGTCAAACAGACCATAAACATAAGCAACAAAGATAGTGAATAAGTGGCTTATATATATGTATTCAAAACACTGTTCCAGTCTCCAAAAAGAACTTACATGTGAGTATATAGCATAAGTCTGAGAATATAATAGTGCATTAGTCCTATATCCCTTCTCGAACGAAATACCAACCCTTCTAGTGTATTTTTTTCTTCTTTTATAATTACAAAATAGAGTAGATTCATAACTACCTTTAGGTTAAGTTTTGAAATAGTTACATAAAGTAGTTATACACTAGCTTTTGAATGCCTTGAGATTACCAAAATTAATATTAACAACTATGCATAAGATAACTAAAACAAAAAACTTGGACAACTATGCACTTAGGGTCCAAAATTCTCCTCATGTTCAATCTGAGTTTATTTGCAGCTCTGGTCTTAGGTATCCATCTAGATATTTCAAGCTGTAAAAGAGATTTTACATCTTTTTTAAAGTCTGAAACTTGCAAAATCTTTTCATTGGTATTGGCAACAATAGAAACTAGGGTTAAATTCTCCTATGTAGGAAAAAAATTCTGCTTCACTTCTGCTGAACTTATAGATTCTTCAGGATTTGAATCAGCTACCTTTTCCATTATTTCATCATCACGAATATGTTCATGCTCATCTCCAATCATGCTTTTCTGCTCTTCATTATCAAGGTTATTAGTCTCTTCCTGTAGCTTATCATTCTGCAAATCATCTTGTATCACATCCCCAGCTGCATCCCTTTCGAATTTCTTCACAAAGCTAGACTGTTTATTAGGCGTATGTTTCTTTTCATGCTCGTCTTACTTGATTACAAACCCTGAGCAGAATAAAAAATGATCCCAACTTTGATTTTCCTTCTACAAACTTGTCAAAACAATCAATTTAACCAAGCCATGATGAAATAATGACTTGTTTGTATGGTCAGCATGGCTTTTGACTCTGTTCGACATCTTCTGAAGGCATTCTAGCAGAAAGAATGGTAAATTCATCATGGACTGCTTGTTTAGGTGCAACAAAAACCTAATATGATACTTAAATACATATGCAAACCTGCCTTCACATGCAATATAACTCTCCACAATTCGAATCACCTCTTTCCATTCTGGCTTGAAGTTCTTTAAATGCACCCCTTTGCTCCAGTCAAGGGATCCACATCCTGGTATCAGAAATATGCTAGGGTCAAAATCAAAATTGGTCTTCTTAAACCATGACTCTCCTTCTAAGGGCACACCAATAGCTTCAGAAATTAGGGCTTCTGTCAGTTCAGACTTCATAGTATTCAGATTTACAGTGCCATTGGTAAGATTCTGAGCAAAAACATGGGTAACTTCAACATTGAAACCTGAAATTCGCTCAAAGAAGTTAAACCACCCATCTTTTCTGAATAATTCTACTCACTTAGGGAAACTCGTGACCCAGCTTGTGTCTGTTGGCTCGAACTGACTTATTTTTCCACTCTTACCCATATCTCAATAGTTACTTCACCGATTTACTTCTTGGAAATGAACAGAAGTAAAAATCTTCAACAGGCTTCAGAATACGTGGCCTCAATTTTGAAATTCATAGCTTCCAATTTTGGAACTCATGGGCACTCCTATCCCCAATTCCTTCAGTGATGAATCATGATGGGTTTTGACAAATGTCATGATACATTGAACTACTTTCTGGAGGTCTTCAAACATCATCAAATGCAATGGGCCAACACTTTCCATTAATCAACCACGTTCCTCCATGATTTCAGATTCCAGCAACGCCTTAGTGTATGTAGTTTAGTCACTGCGCTACGGGAATCTCCATATGAAAATTTTGCAAAAAAAAACTCAACATAGAGGTTAAACTTTAATCATAGGAGTTAGGGCAAATTTTAAATAATCATTTTGAAAACTGTAAAATGAAATGAAATACTTTAATAAGACACTATGTATAAGAAAAAATAAAATAAAATGAAATAACATTCATAACATATAAAATGAAAAGAAAAATCAAAACTACTCAATTTAAAATAAAAATAAAATCAAAGTAGAAAGAAATGAAAAATTGAGAAGAAATCAAATAGGGACTAGGTACAATTCCAATCCTAACATCTGGCTCCTGCTAATGGATGAAATCCTCCTTGTGACGTTTCAAGATCCCGTAGACTAGTGCCTTCTGCAATCAAACTGAAACTTTTATTTTGTAAACTTCCATTGAGAAATTGGAGTCTTTATTCAACCTATCTCACACAGATATGTGCAATGAGTGACAGCTTCCTACCTTTAATAACTGTAAAAATGCTTAAGGAGTCATCCCTTCACTGGATTGGACAATTCTTCACCTTCCAAACTCTACAGTATAAAGGTATTATTCTCCAAAATTTTAGAAATTAGGAAGGGACCCAACCATAAATTATCAAACTTACTATGCTGACCCTTCTGATCTCTTCTGGCATCCCACTTGATCACCATGTCTCCAAGAGAAAAAGCATCTTCTTTAACCTTCCTATCAAATTTCTCTTTGATCTTGTTCCTATAAGCCTGATCTCTTTCTGCTAAAGCTTCTCGTTCTTGCTAAAGTTCAATTAATGAGAAAATTATTCTCTAAATATCGTTTGGTTCCTCCTGATTATCTTGAAAAAATTTCATTACTGGAATTCCTAATTGAATGGGACAAACAATATTTGTACCATATACCAATTGGAAGGGAGACAAACATATTGCTTTCTTCGTAGTTATCTGATCTTCCCACAAAGCATACTTCAACATTGAATCCCAGGATCTCTTGTTCTGACTTAATAAATTCTTAATACTTTGAATGATGTTCATGTTGGTTGATTCTTCCAATCCATTCCCCAGGGGGTAGTAAGTGGTAGAATGTTTTAAGATAATTCCATTCTCCTCACAAAAATTAACCATGGCCTTGGACTTATAAGCCTGAGCATTATCAGTCAACAACTTCTTAGGACAACCAAACCTACTCAAAATATTCTCTTGTATAAAGTTAATGATTACCTTATTAGTTGCATTCCATGTAGGAATTGCTTCCACCCATTTCCTGAAAAAATATGTAGCTGTCAGTATCCATTTTTGTTTTCCACTGGAAGTAGGATTGATTTCACCTATGAAATCCAATCCCCATTGCTAGAAAGCAGCATTCGCCACAATAGGTTTCAAAGGTAAGGATACAAGTTTCTGTTTACCAGCAAATTTTTGACATTGAACACATGCTATGACCTGTTGATATACATCTGAAAATAAAGAAAGCCAGTAATACCCAGACCTAAGAATCTTGTAAGTTGTAGCTTTCCACTATTTGTGACTTCCACAGGAACCTTCATGTAGTTCTAAAATGACTTCTTTTGATTCTGATTTCTCCAAACACCTAAGCAATAATCCTCCCGGATCTTTCCAATGTAACTGCTGATCCACTAAACAATATTTGGTGGCTTTCAACTTTATTGATCTAGCTTCTTTTTTATCTAAATGAGAAGGACATTGCAAATGCAATAAAAAATGAACTATATCATCATACCAAATTGATTCTGCATATTTATCCATGATTTGTTCTTCATTCTACCTCATTTGCAACTCCTCTTGCATTGGTTGACTTGCTAGTAAATAAAGACCAAGAGCTTCACAATTCGAATCAGCCAAAAGTTTAGCCAAACCCTGTCCTTTGACTAGCTTAGTAGGTTTTATCTCCACATCATATTCCATAATCTTTTCAATCCATCTTCCCCTCTTACCTTCACTGTCTGGTTGTGTCAAGATTTCCTTGATGGCAGCATTAGGTACATAAGCAATAATCTTTGAATGCAAAATATAAATTCTGAAAAAATTTAAGGCCTTAACCAGTGCATATGCTTGCTTTTCTAGGGTACTGTATTTCAATTATGAATCCCTGATAGTTTTGTTAAAGAAAGAAATAGGCTTCTCTAATCCATCAGCATTCTTTTGTAATAAAACTGCTGCTATAGTATCCTGAGATGCAAAAGAGAAAGTAAAGAACTCTTTCGAAAAATCAGGGCTTACCAGCACTGGGGCTTCTGTTAGGGCTTGTTTGATCTTCTCAAATGAAGCTCTAGCTTCTCCTGTCCATTTCACCTCCTGATATTTCCTTAACATAGATTTTATCTGTTTGATTGTTTCAGCAAAATTTGGGATGAACCATCTCAAAAAATTGATTTTTCCAATAAATGATTGGACATCCTTCTTACTTCTAGGAATACTGATCTTCATAATAGCCTTAACTCTTTTAGGATCTATTCTAATCCCATCTGCTGAAACTAGATGTCCCAAAAGCTTACCTTCCTGAACAACAAAATGTGACTTCTTAGGATTTAAAGACATTCCAAAGTTTCTGCACTTCAAAATTTTTTGTTTGATATGTTTCAAATGCTCTTCATCGGATTTAGAAAACACAGTGATATCGTCCAAATAAATTACTACAAATTTTTCATTTTCTCCAACAAAAGCTATATCCATAGCTCTTTGAAAAGTTGCACTAGCATTCATCAAACCAAATAGCATGTTGTCATACATTAATGTACCCCAAGGGGTAGTGAAGGTTGTTTTCTCCCTATCATCTGGATGCAGAGCAATTTGATTGTAACCCAAGAATCCATCAACCATTGAAATCCTCTGGGCACCTACCACTTTCTGCAAAATTTGTTCAATCTTGGGGAATCGATAGTTATCCTTCAGCGAAGCTCTATTCATATTGCGAAAATCCACACATAATCTGATCTCTCCACTCTTTTTACGCACTAGAACCAGATTTTCCACCCATGATGAATATCTGAGTGGAACTATTATTTTTGCATCCAATAGCTTTTTAACTTCTTTCTCTATTACTGGAAGCAAAGATGGGTTAATTCTCCTTAGTTTCTCTCTAAAAGGTTTCACATTTGGTTTCAAAGGAACTCTATGCTGAATTATGCTGGTGTCATAAGCCTTCAAATCTTCATAAGACTAGGCAAAAATGTCAACAAACTCCTTAAAAAACTTTACATACATGTTCCTTTCTTCAACACGAAGAGATTTGGAAACTTTAACCATCTTAGGCTGATCTTCTGTACCAATGTTACAACTTATAATGTTCTCCTATGAGGATTGCATGGTAGGATTTTGCAAAGTACCATCTTTAGTAAAAAACCTCTCAAGTGGAACCAAACCCTTGGGAATGAAGTTGCCCTTCAACTCAATAATCTTATGTTTAACAATTGTATTTTCTGTATATGCAACAGTATCATCAACTTCATCATCTTGGTCCTGATCAATCAGTGAATTAGAAAACTCCGCAGTCAATTCTAAGAACTTTTTAATTTCTATATCATCCTCAAATACTCTCCACTGTTTGATATTGTCTGGGTCACAGGTATGTACTTAACTTCAATCAGATACTTCAACTGGGTCTGTTTTGGAATTTTGAAATGTATGGCTGCCAAAGCTAATGAATCGAATGTTTGGGTCTGATCCCTGGGAATAAAGGAAATATTGAATGCTATAAAGAAATTGTCAATAATATCCCATGCTTCATTTTTGTATACCTTCAACAGATCTTGTTTTACCTGATATTTGTCCTTCACCTATTGGAACACTAGTTCAGAGTCGCCAAAAATAGAAAGTTGTTGAATACCCAAATCCTTTGCAGCTCTTAGCCCAAGTATCAGTGCTTCATACTCAGTTGTGTTGTTAGTAGTCAAAAATTCCAATTATACATCAAACAAATCACCTCCCCTCCTGGGGAAACCAAAACAATACCTGCTCCAGCTCCTTCCTTAGATGATGATCCATCAAAATACATTTTCCATAATTTATCCCACTGTTCAATAACAGGTCTTACTGGTATTTCCTTTTCTACTCGCAATATGCCATTTGTATTTTCATAGCTGGAATGTAACATGCAAGATCCCAAATGTTCATCTACTACGTAAATGGGACGATTAGTTGGGTTTTTATCATCACTTACTATAAAATCCATCTGCACTTCCCTGTACAATCTCTTATGTTCTCCCCCAAAAACTGGAACAGTTGCATATGCTAGATCCATCTTCAATGTACCCCCTATCTTCTTTGCCCAAGACCTTGAAAGTAACATGCCAAATTTAGGTGACATATCAACAACCACCACATCCATAATCACACTTTCCATAGGTAGCTGAGCCAGACTTACCACAAGATCTTTAATTACCCCAAGGCACTCCACTGCTCTAGAGTCAAATGCAAAAAAATCATGATAGGGTTTTGTAACACTTAGACCAAGGGCCTCCATGACTACTTTAGGCATCAAGTTATGGGAAGCTCTGGAATCTAATAGGAAGTTATGGATCATTTGATCATGAACAATCAGGGTAATATAAAGAGGTGGAGGAATGTTTGAATTATTCTCAAGCTTATCAGATGAGGCAGATCCAAGAATGATTGTAGGGTGTTCTTCTTGTAAATTTATAGTGTCTGAAGGGAAATGATTAGCTTGAGAACTCAGTATCCTAAATGCAAGATCTCTATAACAAGAAGTTTTCATCAATTCAGTTAATGGCACTGGAATCTTGACCTTACACATATCATTTTCAAAATTAAAAGTTTGCACACTTTTGTTACTTTCTTCAATCTCTGCAGCTTTGGTTTGATCCCCATGGTTTTGTCTCTTTTCTAGTGCTTTGTTAGGTAACTGCTTAACAGGAGGAGCCATCTTCTTTTTGAGAATCTCAACAATCTGTTTTGGACCTGATCTTAGGTCATAAGAATTTTTGGGTTCAGATTGATACATACCAGCTGAAACTTCAGGGCCATAATGACTTTCTTGTTGATGAATATGTGAGTCAAAAAACTCAAAATTCTAATAGTCATATTCAGTATGGAAACCCTCTAATGACAGCTCTCCAAAATAATTTAAATTCTGATTTAAATATTCATACTGTAGATCTTCAACTTCCTCAACTTCATCTATTAAATTATTTTGGATTGGGGGAGGAACTCTCTGGTCTTCATTCTCCCTTCTTTCCCTCTGAATATCATTGTTTCTTATTTCTCTAGGGATGAATCTAGGAACAAATGGATGCCTAAACTGATTAGGATTTATTTCTCCTTCTTGTGTAGGTTTATTCGGATTCTTTTCCAATTCCATTTTACTCACTTCTGCAGCTAAACTTTTGACCAACTCAGGCATCTCATCTATTTTACTTTATGTTGTTTTTGATGTAGAGGCTGATTGGATCATTTCATTTTTTCTATTTCGGTCATGCACCTAATAGTTTGACTGATATTTTAACCTATTGGAAGCCAAAATGCTTGATTCAACCTCTAGGGTAGCTTCCTGCATGTTCAACAAAGTCATTGACCTTCTTTCTCTTAGATGCAAGGAAAACTCATGATCAAAGGAATTGGCATAGGTTAACTTGGTTGAGGTTTCAATAGGCTTGATTTTAGTGGGGATCCTTCCATACATCTTATTGAAGCGTTTAGAGAAATCTGCTACTGTTTCATCTTTTTTCCTTTTTAAAGCTGCAAATTCTGTAATATAATAAGTGTGATCTTTAGTATCTCCCCACTATCTCATAAACATTTCTTGGAGTTCTTCAATCAGGGTTATTAAATTAGCTGGCAATTCTCAGAACCATTTTCTTACCTTCCCATCTAAACTTTGTACAAACATCCTCATCCACACATCTTTAGCTTCAATATTTTGATTGTCTACATAACTTAGAAATGCACTCCAATTCTCCTCAGCAGTGATTTCACCCTGACCATTAAACCTAGGCAGGTATTTCTGATAGTATCCATCTGGAAGAGCATTCAAGGGCTGAGGAAGAACTAAAGGAGCATATCTAGCAGCTACCATTCTGTCCATCATATCAAGAGGTTGTTGTCCTACCATCTTGGAGCTAGTTTGTCTTAGTGGAAAAAAAGGCTTACTGACCTTGCTTGGGCTTGGCTGAAAAGAGATTTTACAAGGTTTAAACTAAAACAAGGGAGTCTTACCAAGAATCTCACTCTTTATTTTTTGACAAGACAGTATATTAATGAACCTCTGAAAGGTGTCAACTCTGTAAGAATCTGCAAGGGATCTGGTAGCTGTAGCAACTCACAATCAAACACACAAATATGTCGCAAAGAAGAAGAGAAGGAGACACTCAATGATCACTCATAAACATAGTATAATAGAACAATATCTCATTATTATACAATGAATAAGAATGTAAGTGAGTGAGTACAATAGAACAGTAATGTGCATAATATAGGATTCGAATAGGCCAAGTAGGGAATTCAAATTCCTAACTCAGATTCTAGCTTGGATAATAGTGGAGTCATCATCCAGTCAATGTATCAGCCATCAATGGTAACAGTCAGTCAAGTGTGGCTAACTGAGTCTAACTGAGTGTGGTAGGTGTAACTGGCACATGTAGGAACTAACTAAATGAAGGAGGCTCAGTGGATGACGCATGAGGAGGTAACTGGAGTCAGAATGGGCAGCCTAGTCTCACTGGAGGTCCATCAGAGTGATACAATCAGTTGAGAGTCATTCTATCCTTAAATCAAGGAAAGAACTAAAGATAACTAAACTAACTGAAGTGCAACTGAGTGGTAGGTGAGAGAGGGTGACTGGGATGCATGTAATTGCATGCAGGGCGCACTAAGCACTAGGAGGGCTAAAATTGATCTAAAAGAAGCTCCCGAGGCTATCTAACTGAGGGCTAGGTGCTGGGACTAATGACTGGGATGCATGCAATTGCATGCATGCATGCAAAATCATGACTGCATTCAGAATGCATGCATGACTGAAAAATGATGGGGAGAATATTCCAACACCCCCCCCCCGCAAGCTATACTATGAAGAAATAACTGAAGAATAGGGCCCTGGTGACCAAGACCAAAGGTCACCCCGTACAATCAATCTAAATAAACTAAGTGAGGAAAGAGGGAAAACCCAGTGGGAAGAAATCCCTCCCTCAAAATAGACTGAAGGATGCTAAAGAAGCATATCATTACTCACCCCTAAAGGAGGTAAGTGTCCTTCTTTTCCAAAGAAGGCTCAATTGATCTGAAAATGGATCAGCAATGTGAGAAGGATGAAACCTTCCATTCTGAAATCTGATCCGGTTCTTCTATGATCATGTGGATCAAAAACCAAATCACTGGAAGATCAGAGTGTAGTGGGTGCCCATTGAGAAAGGGGAGGAATATCAGGTGAGATATCTTCAGGTTCTTGTGGATCTAGATCTCTCATTCGCTCATATTCATCATTAGTTGATAGCCCTTTAGGTTCTTGTGGATCTTGTTCTAGCATTCCTTCGTCATCATATCTAACTGAAATATCATATGAAGAAGCAAGCAAAACTAGCTCATCATCACATACAAACTCTGAATCTGAAATATCATGAGGAGAAGCAAGTAAAACTACCTCATCATCACTTCCAAACTCTGAATCTGATGATGATGGATCTTCAACAATATCACTAGTGGATGTAGTAGTGATGGCCCATTTGACCATAGGAGTTGAACCAATAGGTGCTAGATCGTCAGGCTCTTGTGGATCTGGATCTAGCATTCGCACTTCTTCAAGAGTCCTCTTTTTCTCAATCTTCTTAGATCGATTCTTTCCCTTCAATCAACTTTTGTAGGTTCCATGAGAAATATTGCTATTTGGAAGACCATCAACCACATTTCGAGCTAGCTTGTAGCTGAGATGAGATAGTCTACTCTCTTCATGAGTATGAGAGTTAAGAGCAGACTCCTTTGAGAGAGGTGGGTGAAAAATCATAGATTTTTGTCTCATGATTTGCAACTCCTTTTGCAATGATTTCCCCTGAAACCATGTATTGTATCTCGATTTCATTTGGAGAAAATCTCACTCTTTTGGGTTCTCCAATATGAGTCATTTGATACACTCAAAGTAAATTTGCTGTAAGAGAAGGAACATAAAGCACATCAGAAAATTAACCATGGTCAATATTGATTCTTCCACTCCCCTGGGAGGAGACTTCTGAATCGTTGCCCAATCTAATGGAATGGCCAACTGAGCTTTCGCAACTAGAAAAGAGATCTTTGGAGGAAGACATGTGTCTTGATGCTCCTAAATCTACGATGAAAGAAGAATCTGTTGATGCACTTTCCATGAAGGCATGACATCTTTATTTGTCTTTGGATCCAGAAGGTTCAGTATCAGGATCTTTCTTCCTTGTACATGCAGGTATAGGAAGATTGTTCTTCTTAAGTAACTGAGCCATGAAATCTATAGTCTTCTTCATGCAAGTATTCTCATGATGATAACCTCTAAGACAATATGTGCACTTGGATCTTTTCTTCTGAGAATGATTGGTCTTCCTTGAGTTCAAAGCCCCATATGACTGGTATGAACTATCTGTAGGCCTTGTATCATTCGATCTCTTGTCAGAAATATTTTGCTTTCCTTTACCATTCCCTCTCTCTGCAACTGTAAGAGTTGAATCCAATTTGGGTTTTATTATTCCCATCGAAATCAACTTCTCTTCCTCTTGAGTAAGAGATTGTGTGAAATCATCAAATGAGGGAAACTTCCATTTTGGAATGGACAATCTAGCTGACTGGAAAGTAGAGACAAAAACTGAGAAGTTTGCCCCCAACTTTGAGAGAATGGAAAGTACAAGTTGCTTATCTTCCTTCACTATCTCATATCTTTTCAACTGTGATATCAAGCTTTTGAACTTGGTGAGAAAGACATTGATAGATTCGAAGCTGCTAGGACTCAAACATATGAGCTGATTCTCCAATTTGTGTGCTTCCATATCATACTTTGGCCCAAAAAGAGATTTGAGCTTGTCCTGCACCTCTTTAGGAGATGTAAGATCGATAACATGAAAGTGTAGATCATCAGAAATTGAGAGAAGGAGAAGACCAATTGCTTCATCAAGCCGATCCAAGTACTTGGACTTTTTAACTGCACTGGTTGGCTCTACCATCGTTCCGTTGAGTATTCGGGTAAAGCTCTTTGATCTCATGAAGACAGACATTTTGGATTTCCACTCAACATAGTTGGAAGATGTAAGCTTTAGATCCATTTGAACAGAGAAATTCTAATAGTTGAAGAAGATTCCGAACGGGTGAATAAACCTACAAAACGATAAAAGATGTGCTGATGGAGAATGCTACACTTCAACTGAAAACTACCTTAAGGACACTTGGCACATGGAAAAAGTCCTTCACACCTGGTTAGACCTCACTAGATTTCTCCAATGAATTCAACTAATAGCACCAGGATTTGCTTTGGAAACTCGGAGGATTATGGTGCACAAGTGAAAGATAGCTGCTCAAAGAAATGTTGCAACTGTTGCTGTTGCAACTGTTGCTGTTGCAACTGCTGCAATTCAAATAGCTGCTTCTTGCTCTGATACCATGTAAGAATCTGCAAGGGATCTGGTAGCTATAGCAACTCACAATCAAACTCACAAATATTTTGCAAAGAAGAAGAGAAGGAGATACTCAATGAGCACTCATAAACACAATAGAATAGAAAAATATCTTAGTATTATACAAAGAATAAGAATGTAAGTGAATGAGTACAATAGAACAGTAAGGTACATAATATAGGATTCAAATAGGCCAAATAGGGCATTCGAATTCCTAACTCAGAGTCTGGCTTGGATAATAGTGGAGTTATCATCTAGTCAATGTATCAGTCATCAATGGTGACAGTCAATCAATTGTGGCTAATTGAGTCTAATTGAGTGTGGTAGGTGTAATTGGAACATGTAGGCACTAACTAAATGAAGGAGGCTAAGTGGAGGGCACATGAGGAGCTAACTGGAGTCAGAATGGGTAGTCTACTCTCACTGGAGGTCCATCGGAGTGATACAATCAATTGAGAGTCAGTCTAGCCTTAAATCAAGGAAAGAACTAAAGATAACTCAACTAACTGAAGTGCAACTAAGTGGTAGGTAAGAGAGGGCAACTGGGATGCATGCAATTGCATACAGGACACACTAAGCACTAGGAGGGCTAAAACTGATCTCAAAGAAGCTCATGGGGCTAGCTAACTGAGGGCTAGGTGCTAGGACTGCTGACTGGGATGCATGCATGCATGCAAAATGCATGCATTACTGAAAAATGATGGGGAGAATATTCCAACAAACTAGTGTAGAAGAGATTAGCCAAGAAAAATTATGTTTTTTCTCTTCTGATTGAAGTTCTGCATGTGTAAAAGAGGATATTGGTTCTAACTGATCAAGAGTAAATAAGGAAGGAGAATACTGAGATCTTTGACTTTGTCTAGCTTCTTTCAAGATCTGCTCTGGATCTAAGACTCCTGGAATGGAGAAGTAGGTTTCCCTCTTCTCCCAACTTTTCTGGAAGCCACTATGAACCACTGTTTGGTGAAAATGTAGTCTAAAAAGCTTTTGATCTTGTTCACCTATCAAAACCGGATTAATCAAAATACCCCAGTGAAAATATGTTTCACTTTTGTCCCCGACAATGGGGCCAAATATGTTTGTGATAGAAATTGCACCTAGATTATGGAGGTACAATCTAGGACGATCTCAATAAAAACTAAAGGAAAATGAATTGGTTTTTTCTGTGATTTTGGTTTGAAGGCTTCATTCATAAGAAGGGAATAATTTAATCATTAAATGAATGCAAATACTGAATCATAAAGCAATTATAAAGAACTAAAACATAAATATATAAATCCATACACAAACCATAAGCACCATAAAACAGAAACTCGCTTGTCCACAAATTAGTAAGCATTTACATGAATAGTAACTTAAACAAGAAATGAAATCACAAATAGGGTGGTCAAATAGACCATAAACATAACCAGCAAAGATAGTGAATAAGTGGCATATATATATATGTATTCAAAACACTGTTCCAGTGTCCAAAAATAACTTACATGTGAGTATATAGCATCATTCTGAGAATATAATAGTGCATCAGTCCTATAGCCCTTCTCGAACAAAATACCAACCCTTCTAGTGTATTTTTTTCTTCTTTTATAATTACAAAATAGAGTAGATTCATAACTACCTCTAGGTTAAGTTTTGAAACAGTTACATAAATTAGTTATACACTAGCTTTCGAATGCCTTGAGATTACCAAAATTACTATTAACAACTATGCATAGATAACTAAAACAAAATACTTAGACAGTTATGCACCAGGTGGCATTCACAATTGCTTTGCAGCTTCAGCTAACATTGCTATTCCTTCCAATGCATGACATTTTTTGTCATGTCGAGTCTGCTCTGCCTCCATGCTTTTTGTTAGGATATTCCTATACTCCATCCTAGTCCTACCAGCATTTTCATCCTTTGCATTTTCAGTCTTGCATGCATTGCATGCATCTGCATGTTGCCCAGTCATCAGGTTAACACCTCCAGCACCTAGTCCCTAGTCTTCCAGCACTTGGGAGCTTATTTCCACTCAGATTGAGCCCTCCTTGCCAGTGATGTGCCCACTTCTCACCTTCCACTTGAGAAGGGTTCCTTTTCTCACCTACCACTCCATTTCACTTCAGTTAGCCACCTATCTTGCCTTGATTTAAGGCTAGACTGACTCCTAACTGCTGTTATCACTCCGATAGACCTCCAGTGAGACTGGACTGCCCATTATGACTCCAGTTATCTCGTCATGTGCCCTCCACTGAGCCTCCTTCATTTAGTTAGTTCCAGTTACACTCAGCTACACATACCACACTCAGTTAGACTTAGTTTGACTGATGGTTGACAGTTACTTGAGCATTGATGACTCCACTGATGATGAGATAGACTTCTAGTTGTGATCCGATGACACTCTAGTGATATTTTATTCACTCCATGAAGGCTAATTCAAATTGTCACCTTGGCATTCAAATCCTCATGCATTGTATTATTTATTTGTCCATTTGTGATTAATGAATTAGTGTGTGTGAAGTTATTTAGCTTCTATCTGAGTTCTACTGTATTATTATTATGTTGCTCATTTTACTGCATTGACCACTCTTAATCTTATTCCTAAATTCTTTCATTGTGAGGTATACATCAGCTCTTAGATCTGTTGTGAGGATTTTCACATGGTATCAGAGCCATTTGAGAGTATATTCTACCACCATTCTTGAGAGTTTTTTGTAGGTATTTCGAAGTTCCAACAGTTGCACAGTTTCTCCACTTTTGCAGCAATAACAGTTGCAGATATTTCTATTATTTTTGCAGGTATTCTACATCTTCCATGAATTTCAAAGAAATTCCTCTTTATCTATTCAACTATGTTGAATGGAAACCAAAAATGATAGCATATTTGAAGAGCCACGATCTCTTTGATTATTGTTTTGAAAGAGAGTTCGAATCCTATGAAGAATAGAATGATTGGTTAGATGAAGGTGGGAGAGCTATTGTAGCCATGATGTGTGCTATGTCTCGATGCATGGTATTCCACTCCCTTGATGATGTTGAATCTCCAAAAGAGCTATGGGCCCACCTGGATGAAAGATTTGGCAAGCAGAATGAAGGGATTGGTCCAAACCCTTTCGAGAGCAAGCAAAGTGATGCATTCGCCCTCCTTGATGATCTCATTGATCATGAACTAGTATCAAACATATCTCATATTGAAGTTGTCCATAAAGAAGAAGAACTTGTAGATTCTACACTCATGCTCCAAATCTTTTCTATTTCGAATTCTGTGCCAGCTCACACTCTAGAAATTGCAGAAGGTCCTAAATCCTCTCTTGCACCAAAGTCTATTGGTTTGCATCATGATCTATTGAATTTTTCGGAGGTAAAATCAGCCATTGGAGGTAATGAATTCGCTCTCCTTGATCACTCACCTCTTATGTACTACTATATAAGCATTATTTCATGCTTTCAAAAGGTTATTGAAGATAATGGCCATTGCCATTCGCTTGGGATAATTTCTCATGCACTTACTGGTTTTGATATCACCTCTATTGGTTAAAAGGAGATCTCAAGAAACCATGATTCAAGTCTTGGATATAATTTGGATTCTAAGCAATCACTACTTGGGATAATTTATCATGCATATGATGGTTTTGATCTCACCCCTGTTGGTTCAAAGGAAATCTCAAGAAACTATTCTTCATGTCTTAAATCTGATTTAGATTTCAAGCAATCATGTGATGGTTCTTTTTGGCATAATCTCACCCATGGTGGTTTGAAGGAGAAGACAAAAGACTATTTTCACATTCATATATTTGATCCTACCTCAACTGATTCGAATCACAGGTTCAAGGATCATCCTTATACTTTTGGATTTGTTCTCATCACATTCGATCAGAAGAGCAAGTACAAGCACATGCTTAAGCATGATCCACTTCTTCCCAAGAAGAAGATACCTCCAGACATATGACCAAGCATCACACCTACTTGAGTTTGGAGCATTTATTTTAGTGTGTGCCTTACAATCTATTTTGACGGGGGGTATTTTTCCCATGAGGTTTTTCCCATTCCCTCAGTTTATTGACTGTTATTATTCATTGTATTGGGTGACCTTTGGTCTTAGTTACCAGGGCCCGGGATGGATTAAGGGGGGGTGTTAGGATATTCCAATACTCTATCCTAGTCCTACCATCATTTTCATCCTTTTCATTTTCAATCTTTCATGCATTCCTGCATGCAGCATGCATTCTACATGCATTGCATGCATCCCCATGCTGCCCAGTCATCAAGTTGACACCTCTAGCACCTAGTCCCCAGTCTTCCATTACTCGGGAGCTTATTTCCACTTAGATTGGGCCCACCTAGCCAATGATGTTCCCACTTCTCACCTTCCACTTGAGAAGGGCTCCTTTTCTTACCTACCACTCCAGTTCACTTCAGTTAGCCACCTGTCTTTCCTTGATTTAAGGCTAGACTCACTCCTAGCTGTTGTTATCATTTCGATAGACCTCCAGTGAGACTTGAATGCCCATTCTGATTCCAGTTAGATCCTCATGCACCCTCCACTGAGCCTCCTTCATTCAGTTAGTTCCAGTTACACTCAGTTACACCTACCACACTCAGTTAGACTCAGTTTGACTAATGGGGTATAGTTACTTGAGCATTGATGACTCCACTGATGATGAGATAGACTTCTAGTTGTGTTCCGATGACACTCCAATGATATTTTGATCACTCCATGAAGGCTAATTCGAATTGACACCTTGGCATTCGAATCCTCATGCATTGTATTATTTATTTGTCCATTTGTGATTAATGAATTAGTGTGTGTGAAGTTATTTTTCTTCTATCAGAGTTCTACTATATTATTATTCTATTGCTCATTTTACTACATTGACCACTCTTAATATTATTCCTAAATTCTTTCATTGTGAGGTATACATTAGCTCTTAGATCTGCTGTGAGGATTTTCACACTTTTAACTTTATCTGACAGTACCTTATTCTGCTTGCTCAAATTCCTGGATCAGCTTGGTTAATTTCTCAACTTGAATCTATGTTTCTCCCTTTCTTCTTAAAGCTTCCTTTTCTATTACAATCAACTCTTGATAATGAGCATTGACATCTTCCAAATCTTCCCTTAGTATTTTATTTGTGGTCATGAGCCTTTCATTGGATTCACTAGAGAATTTCTCTTGTGTCTTATGCTGCTGTACTGAATTCTTTAGGTTCTCTATCTCTAAATCCATTTGAACCTCTCCATGCAATACTGAATCTTGGTCTGATAGGAATGAGATATCCAATTTCTTGAAAATCAAATCTTCTTCCCACTTATTTCTCATTGCTACTTCTGAAAATGAAACCCTCGAAATCATTCCTTGTTCCATATTGGGAATAATTTCCTCCTCTGCAACTTCATTGCATTCTTTAGATGATTCTGCTATCATTGAATGATCCTATTGTATGCTTGTCTGAATTTGCTGCAACTTTGACTCTTCCTTATAACCATATTTGTCTTCTTCACTTGAACAATCTTGAATAATAGTGACCTTTTCCTTTTCTGACTTAGGGTCCAAAATTCTCCTCATGTTCAACCTGAGTTTATTTGCAGCTCTAGTCTTAGGTCTCCATCTAGATCTTTCAAGCTGTAAAAGAGATTTTACATCTTTTTTAAAGTCTGAAACTTGCAAAATCTTTTCATTGGTATTGGCAGCAAGAGAAACTAGGGTTAAATTCTCCTATGTAGGAACAAAATTTTGCTTCACTTCTGCTGAACTTATATCTTCTTCAGGATTTGAATCAGCTACCTTTTCCATTATTTCATCTTCAGGAATATGTTCACGCTCATCTCCAATCATGCTTTTCTGCTCTTCATTATCAAGGTTTTTAGTCTCTTCCTGTAGCTTATCATTCTGCAAATCATCTTGTATCACGTCCCCAGCTGCATCCCTTTTGAATTTCTTCACAAAGCTAGACTGTTTATTAGGCATATGTTTCTTTTCATGCTCGTCTTACTTGATTACAAACCCTAACTAGAATAAAAAATGATCCCAACTTTGATCTTCCTTCTGCAAACTTGTCAAAATAATCAATTTAACCAAGCCATGATGAAATAATGACTGGTTTGTATGGTCAGCGTGGCCTTTGACTCTGTTCGACATCTTCTGAAGGCCTTCTAGCAGAAAGAATGGTAAATTCATCATGGACTGCTTGTTTAGGTGCAACAAAAACCTAATATGATACTTAAATACATATGCAAACCTGTCTTCACATGTAATATAACTCTCCACAATTCCAATAACCTCTTTCCATTTTGGCTTAAAGTTCTTTAAATGCACCCCTTTGCTCCAGTTAAGGGATCCGCATCCTGGTATCAGAAATATGCTAGGGTCGAAATCAAAAGGGGTCTTCTTAAACCATGACTCTCCTTCCAAGGGAACACCAATATCTTCAAAAATTAGGGCTTCTGTCAATTCAAACTTCAGAGTATTAAAATTTACAGTGCCATTGGTAAGATTCTGAGCAAAAACATGGGTAACTTCAACATTGAAACCTGAAATTCACTCAAAGAAGTTAAAACACCCAGCTTTTCTGAATAATTCTGCACACTCATGGAAACTTGTGACCCAGCTTGTGTTTGTTGGCTCAAACCAACGTATTTTTTCACTCTTTCCCATATCTCGACAATTACTTCACTGATTTAATTCTTGGAAATGAACATAAGTAAAAATATTCAACAGGCTTCATAATACGTGGCCTTAACTTGGAAATTCGTAGATTCCAATTTTGGAACTCATGGCCACTCCTATCCCCAATTCCTTCAGTGATGAATCATGATGGGTTTTGAAAAATGTCATGATTCATTGATATACTACCTAGAGGTCTTCAAACATCATCAAATGCAATGGGCCAACACTTGCCATTAATCAGCCACGTTCCTCCATGACTTCCGATTCCAACAGCGCCTTAGTGTATGTAGTTTTGTAACTACACTGCGGGAATCTCCATATGAAAATTTTGCCAAAAAATACTCAACATAGAGTTTAAAATTTTATCATAGGAGTTAGGGAAAATTTTAAATTAGTATTTTGAAAACTGTAAAATGAAATGAAATACTTTAATAAGCCACTATGTATAAGAAAAAATAAAATAAAATGAAATAACATTCATAACATATAAAATGAAAAGAAAAATCAAAACTACTCAATTTAAAATAAAACTAAAATTGAAGTAGAAAGAAACGAAAAATTGAGAAGAAATCAAATAGGGACTATGTACAATTCTAGTCCTAACATTGTGTATGATTCATAAATCTATTTCTGGGTTTAATATGAGTGGAGTTGCTTGAATTATTTCTTCTAAGATGGTTAGCACATGAAGTTTTCATGTTAATTTTTCTGGAGGTGATATCCTCGTATTATCTAGTGGTGGTTTTGTGATCATTTTGTTAAGACTGTTGAATTCCTCTCCTAGGCTCAACATGTCGTTCTTTAACATAGACTAAAGATTTAGTCTCTGTAGTACCTTTACTTTATGCATTCCATTTTCCATTGATACTCAAAGTTTGTTTTCTGGCACTTTGAAATACTGCCTGTATATTTCAAGATTGGATATCTACATCATTTTCTGGTAAAAGTTATTTTGATCAAGTAAATAATCTAGAAGATATTATTGATGCCCAGGCACAATTCTAAATACAGCCTTAGAATGTCTCTGGGACTAACATCTTTTTTGGCGCAGTTGCCCGGGATATGCAATCAAGGAGATAAATCTTCCCTGGGGACAACGAAAAAATTATACGCTACCAGTTTCATAGTGGATGAAATTGGGTTGCAGGTTGTACTCTAGTTGGAGACTCCACAGTAGAAAACCTGGCCTCTGGACAAAGACATACCTGCCAAAACCCAAGCCACGAAGAATTTGTGGCCCTAGAAGATTCAGTTTCTTGGAGACATACATGTGGGAGATACCAGTCTACCTCACCAAACTACTAGTGAAGTTTCTCCTCCCCTTTGTTTGGCCCTCAATTCCCTTAGTTTGAATTTATTGTCTGAACCCCTGAAAAATAACCTTTTCCCCAGGATCCTCACACTCCTTGTGATTTTCCTAGTTTTCAAAAGATCCCTGTTGTAAGCAAAGAGTTTGCAGCTCATACAAATCCACCCAAGTCTTTCATTGCCTCACAGGCAGAGAATTTAGATGCCAGCCACCTCATGTTAGGAGGAGGAGGCAGAGGAGCACCACCACCACCGCCCATAACACCAAGATGGGTGGCGAGCCGAAATCGACCTCTGCAATTACCCACGCCCCTGAATGATATGCCTACCCACTACTTGAATATGCTACCAAAGTATGATGGCAGCAAGGTAACGTCTGTTGAAGATCATGTAGACCAGTTCCAAGATTTCACTGACAGTATCCTGATTGAACACGATGATGTGTTTATGTGAATTTTTTCCCAGTTGTAAGAATGGTTCAAATCACTACCTAACGCTTCCATCAGCACTATGGAGATCCTGGAAACCAATTTTGTCAAGAAGTGGGGAGTTAAACACGACAGTCTTTATTATCTAACTAAATTATCCACTCTGAAGAAGAACAACTCTGAAAATGTGGTCAACTTTACTATGAGATTCAATAAGTTATACTTCAGGATTCCTAAGAACATTCATCCTACCGAAGCAGCAACTCAAGTTACTTATGCAGCAACTTTCCCCTTAGATTTTTCCATAACATTAAGGGACAGAAGACCACACTCACTCAGCGATATGAAATATGATGCCATAGATGTGAAAGGAAATATGAGAGCAGGAGGCAAGATTAAAATGACCAGTGATATTAAACCAAAAGACAAAGGAAAGGCCAAAGAGGAAGGTATTTCTTCATAAATAAGGGACTTTCAGGATGCAAATATTGATGAGATGACCTGCATTATCAAGAATCTGTCAAATAAAGTTACCAGAATGGAATTGGAGAGCAGCAGTCCTAATAGGCAATCACCTGTTCATGCTCCTAATCAATTCAGAAGGCCTTTTAATCCGTAGATGGAATATAGAGATAAGAGGAATGATGAAAAACCATTAAGGCCTCCTGTCCGTGAGATGGAAAATAATCTAGTTGGAATTACAGCAGAGGAAGATTATGAACAGTTTGAAGAATAGCTAAACTGGATGGAAGAAGATTCCCACCTCATGCACCTCACCAGAGAAGATTATGAGAGTTCACTCTTATATGAAGAAATTGGCCTAGACCTCCTTGACTCCCAAGAACATGACTAATTCCTTGATTATCATCCTTCTTTTCATAGCGCTCATCCAGATAAGCCGCAAAGAAAGTACGACTTGAGACCAAGGCCAGAAACGGTAAATAGACAGAGTGGACTTATCCCTAAAAAGTCCCCACGGAAGCCGGCTCAAGCTAAATCTCCCCGAGCGCCCTCCCTATCAAAAATAAAAAACCTACCAAAGGATAGGGAAGTTGAGGTCACAGTCCCAGATAGATAAAGTCAACCAAGCATAATCCCTCATAAGAAGGTAGAGTCGATCCCCAAAGAAGGGTCCACCTCTTTCAGTCTAGAGTAGGAACTGAACAAATTAAAGATAGTTGTTCCCTTGACTGAGTTAATAAGGAATCCTATGTATCAAAGACAAATTGATAAGATGTTACATGGAGTCGAAAGAATAGATCAACAAGATTCTATAAATCTAAATGATGAAGCCCATGCTTTTCAATGTGGCCCACACATCGATAATAAGGAGGAGCCCACTACCCCATTTTATGTCAACTTGAACGTACACGAGAAAATTCTTCATAATTGTATCTTGGATTCTGGAGCATCTCACAATCTAATGCCCAAATTTATCATGGAACACTTGGGACTGGAGATCACCTAGCCATACCATGATCTCTATAGTTTCGATTCAAGAAAGTTAAAATGCATAGGAATGATAAAATACTTGGTGGTCACTCTTGCCCAAATACCAGCCAAAAGTGTAATGATGATCGTGGTGGTAGAAGATGTCCTAGCGAAATATGGCATGCTTCTGTCAAGAAGCTTGGATAAAAAACTAGGAGGAACCATGCAGATGAACATGAAGAATGCTACAATACCTGTTTTTGCTGGAGAGACCAGATGGTTGTATAGAGAAGCAATTTTTTCCTATGTTATAAGCGATCAAGACAGGGCTATGAATTGTCCTATATATGCAGCCGATGAAGACATGGGTTGTTATAGATTATCATCGGGAGATCCATCTGAAGAATAAATCGCACAATTTTAGGAAACAGAACCAGCCGCTGAAGATACCAGGAACCAAGTCTAGAAACTCTTTTTCAATTGAGCTTCTGGCAAAGAAGAGTTTGGCGCAGGTGTGGTATTGTCATAGCCATTGGGAGATGAAATTAGTTTGTCTTACAAGTTATACTTTGACACCACAAACAATGTTGTTAAATATGAAGCACTTATCCTCGGCCTCCGAGAGGAAAGGGACTTAAAAATCACCAAGATGGAGGTTTTTGGAGACTCTGAACTAGTGGTCAATCATATTAGAAGTATTTATCAAACAAAACATCCAAGACTCAGAGCATATCGAAATATTGCTTGGGACCTCATTGAGAATTTCTTTGACACCTTCAACATTACTTTCATCCCCCAGAAAGAAAATCAACAAGTTGATGCATTGGCCATGATGGCAAGTTCTTTCAAGCCTCCCAAGAAGCCGAAATTAAATGATGAGGTTGAAATGCGATATCATCCCTCCATCCCTGACAACATGAAAAGTTGGTAGGTTTTCGAAGATGACCAACAAATTAAATGCTTCTTGTAGTTTGTCGAGGAATTCTCAAATATTGACATAGACGGTAATTATGGGGAGATGGAAGAACCTAGCTCACAGATAGAGGATACAGAGAGATCTAGGTTGACACAGCAGATTGCTGGACACAAGTTCCTACAGCTGAAAAGTAACTTCATTCCTAAAGGACTGGTTCCATTAGAGCAGTTGTTCGATAAAAATGAAATCCCAGTAAAACCAGCAATACAACCAACTATTGAGGTTGTACAAGAAGTAAATATCTGTACCATGGAGGATCCCAAATTCTTAAAACTTTCTCAGTCCCTCACAATTGAACAAAGGAAAAGGTATGAGGAATTGTTCAAACATTATGTAGATGTTTTTGCATGGAAATATGAAGACCTCAGAACCTATGATACTACCATAATACAACATAGGATTCTCTTAAAGCCAGATGCTAAGCCAGTGAAGAAAAAGTTGAGACAGGTGAACCCTATCTTGTTTCCAGTAATTGAAAAGGAAGTAAGGGAAATTATTGATGAAAAAATCGTCATTCCGCTAAGATATTTAGAATGGGTGGCTAACCTGGTGCTAGTCAGAAAGAAAAATAGAGAAATCCAGTTATGTGTTGATTTCAAAAACCTGAACAAGTTCTCTTTGAAGGATAATTGCCCCTTACCCAAAATGGATCATATTATGCAAAAGGTAGTTGCATCGACCAGAGTATCCATGATGGATGGGTTCTTAGGCTATAATCAGATTGCCACGCACTTAGACGATAGGGAAAAGACAACTTTCACTACACAATAGGGAATTTTTATGTATGATAAAATGCCATTTGGCCTTATGAATGCTGGTGCGACATTCCAAAGGGCCATGGACATAGCATTCTTAGGTGAAAAGGACATATTTATTTTTATATACTTGGATGATATGACAGTATTTTCTAAATCTGACGGAGATCATCTTCAACATCTGGAGAAAACCTTTGAGAAATGCCGAACGTATGGCCTATCTCTTAACCCAAAGAAATCCTTTTTAGCAATGACAGAGGGAAAAATGCTGGGGCACATCGTTTCTAAAGATGGTTTAAGGATAGACCCGGAGAGAGTGGCGACTATCAAGCTAATTGAGCTCCCACGAAATAAAAATGAGGTACAATCTTTCATTGGTAAAATAATTTTTTTACTAAGATTTATTCCTAATTTCGCTGAAATAATGAAAGAAATTACTGACATGCTGAGAAAAGATGTTGAGATAAAATGGACCACAGCTGCAAGGAACTCTTTTAAACAAATAAAGAATTCCCTGAGAGAGGCGCTTGTTTTGACTAGCCTGGATTATAATAAGTATTTCCTAATTTTCTCTTTTGCCTCTAAGGTCACTATTGTAGTAGACCTTTTACAAAAAAATCAAGAAGGGAATGAACAACCCATTGCTTTCTTCAGCCGAGCCCTGAGGGACGTAGAGTTGAAATATAGCACAATGGAGAAGCAGGCCTATGCACTTTTGAAAGCACTCAAGTCATTCATGAGCTACGTCTTGCATTCCAAGATCATTGCTCATGTCCCAGCAAGTACCATTAAATACATCTTGTGCCAACCTGATAATGAAGGAAGGAGAGGAAAGTGGATTTCCAAGATCCAGGAGTATGATATGGAGATTAAACCTACAAAGTTCATGAAAGGACAAGGACTAGCCAAACTCTTGGCTGAGTCGAACTACCAAGCCATTGAGATCAATTTGATCGATCAATTCCTCGGTTGGGAGAATGAAGATGGTCAGCAAAACCTTCTTGACCAGGTAGCTGAGAAGTTTATTCGGTTAGATTGGTAAGGGGACATAGTCTACTATTTACAACATCTTACCTGCCCCCGGGACTAGATAAATCTAAGATGAGATCCCTTAAAATCAAAGTGGTAAAATACTGTGTTTTGGATGGTTACCTCTTCTGGAAAGATCCACTTGGCATCCTGCTTAATTGTATTGTGGAATAAAAAACATAAGGTATAATTAAAGAGTTTCATGAGGGTATGTGTGGAGGACATCATGCATGGAGAGAAAGTGCTCATAAAATCTTACGAGCGGGCTATTTCTGGCCCTTCTATTTACCGATGCAACAATATCATCAGAGCCTGCAAGGAATGCCAACTGTTTGCCTGAAAGTAGAAGCTGAAACCATTACCCCTCAAACCCATCAAGGTGGAAGCACCTTTCCAGCAATGGGGTCTTGATTTTATTGGAGAAATAAACCCTCATTCTAGTGGCCAACACAAATGGATCCTTACGGCCACTGGCTACTTCACTAAGTGGGTGTAAGCAATTCCCACGAGGAACACAAATGACTCAGTCATAATAGGCTTCCGAGAAGACAATATTTTGGAAAGATTTGGCTATCCAAGGAAAATTATTACAGACAATGCTCAAGCTTTCAAATCATATAAAATGATGAGTTTTTGTCAAAATTATAATATTGAGTTGATTCATTCAACAACATACTACTAGCAGGGAAATGGCTTAGCTGAATCTTCAAGTAAGAGCTTGGTGACTATTATCAAGGAGATGCTTAGTACAAAAAAAATGCCTGGGACTCCAAACTAAAGTTTGCATTATGGGTAGACAGAATTAGTGTCAAAAGAGCTATAGGCACTTCGCCGTTTCAATTGGCTTATGGAAAGGAAGCAGTCCTCCCAATTCAGCTTGGTCTCCCGGTGATGAAGCTGTTACAACCGGAAAACGCAGAGTCAGGTGATATGGAAAGGAGAATTCATCAACTGATAGAGGTTCAACAGGTCAAAGAGAAGCTGGACGACTCCTCTAGAATCTACCAAGACAAGATGAAAGCGAATTTTGACAGAAGGACTATTGCTCGAGACTTTCAGCATGTTGATCTTGTTTTGAAATGGGATGCTAGAAGAGAAGAAAGATCTAAACACGGGAAGTTTGATAACCTATGGATGGATCCTTTCAAAATCAGCAAATTCCAGGACAACAACACATATGAGTTGGCCCAACTTTATCGGTGAAAGCTTTCGGAACCCTGTGACTGGGAGATTCTTAAAGCGGTTCTTTCATTACCAGTTCCTTATCCTACTCTTTGAATGGATCCAGTGTACCATATTTGTAACATATTTTTCTTCCTTTCTGTTTTTCAAAGTTATGATCAGTTTTGTTACCTATTCTCTGATTATTTTCTATAGTTTCATTTTTCTTAAAGGAAAATAATGGACAGGTGTGACTCCACAACCCAATGGACTAAAAAGCACTAGTCTAGTGTTCTCAACCTCTCCCAGAAGAAATAGGTTGTCCCTGCTGAAGCCAATGTTAGTACTATTATCATCCAAAGGAAACACATCACCAGACTGAAAGAATATCTCAAAAGTAAAATCTAGAGCAGTAAACCGTGTAGGTGAAGTAGAAGACTTTTACGTTGTAGTGTCCGAATGATGCAACTGCAGCTCATAAGAGCAGTTATTCACAGACCAGCTAAAAACGAGCGTAATCGAGACCCTTTAAGAGCTTCACGCTTATTCGGCCCAGATCAGCCTGGATAGAAAAATTGTTGTTGATGTGTGTCATCTCCATAGCTGTTTAGGGGCCTCAAAGCGGTCTCCCCGAACCACTTTTCGAGGGCCCTGAAACCATTAAAAGGCACCATGGTGGTTTTATGTATCATGAGGCACCAGACAGGGAGGCCACGCATAGAGGGGGACCCATTCTTAAATTTGAATATTCTTTGCATAGATATCGAGAGGGCTTAGCATAATATCGATGGTCACCCACGCATCAGGATGATGAAGTTGCATGAGGTTTATTACTCCCAGTACCCCCCTGAAGGAAAACCACTACTTCCACGTGGCATTCCCAAGATCGTTTAGGGGCCTTGAACTGGTTTCCCTAAACTACTTTCGGGGGGTCCTAAAAATTGTTGATGATTTTTGGTATACAACCACTCAATGGATTTTGTTTTCCACGTGTTTCAAGGAGATTCCTTTTAGCGGTCTTATTAGTTCCCATCATCATTTTTGAAGTAGCGTCTCCTGGTGCTTATTGTTGTCACCGCCACTGGATAGATTGTAGTCCACCCTCAACATGCAAAGCCCAAAATGTAGTTGTATAATCATTACCCAAGTACAGTTCGTTCTTCGAGTATCAAGCAAGCAATGCTACAAATACTCCCGTAGTTGCATAAGCTTGAATCATGAAGCTCCTGAGCCTCACTAGTCTGGAGCGCAGAGATTGAAATGCATAGGTCGATCAGGGTTGACTAGATTAAGCTGAAAGATAAGTGTTCTCAATGGCACATTTTATCTCTAGTGGAGGCTCGCAAGGAGCGTTAAGGACTCGGATGACTAGCGTCCATGAACAACCCACAGATGTGCATTCATACACATTCAAGGGGGAGAAGCCTAAGGACTCACACGAGATGTCTAAAGAGAATTTAGCAATTACAGTGGTTAAAAAGGAGATGGGCCTTCTGAATGAAAAAGCACAGAAGGCAGGGGCACGCCGGTCCTAGTGAAGGATGATGAAATGCTGAAGTGGTAGTACCTGAGTAGTTCAATTGGGTTATGAAGGAATCAGGTCCTGTTTCACAGCTCGGCAACATAGATGACTTTTTGTCCCATTGAAAACAAGGTTTGAGAGCAAAGGAATTGGATGGGGTAGACGAGATAGATGATGAAGGTTCTGCAAAGCAACATATGACAACAAGGTGGCTGCATCTACATCTTCATGAGGCCATAAGTAGTCCGATGAGTGTGTCAAAGATTCGTAATAGATATGAAAGAAGGGAGAATTGCTAATACATGTATGTTTCATATTGGTAGGATTTTTGTCCAGCCGGACGTACTGCTTTTCCATCAAAGTGGTCCTGGGTCGTAGTCATAGAATAGCCAATAGTATTCCATATGACTACTATTTCTAACGGACTCTGTTAGAGAGTACAAACAGAAATACTTAAAGTTGTTGGGCTGTAATAAATTGTGACAACTTCTGTTGTATAGATTATGAAGGCTATATATAGCCAAATAGGAAGTAGCCAAAGGGTCAACTCTCTTTTGTAAGGATTACCACTTCTAATATTTGATAGTTCGATCAATACAGAAAGAAGAATATCATTTTCCTGATCTTGAAGCTTTTATGGATTCAAAACTTTAATGTGTACAGTTAGTATTTTCTCTTGTTATCCATCTCTTTCATATTGTGTATGATTCATAAATATGTTTTTGGGCTTAATATGAGTGTAGTTGCTTGAATTATTTCTTCTAAGATGGTTAGCAGATGAAGTTTTCATGTTAATTTGTCTGGAGGTGATATCCTCGTACTATCCAGTGGTGGTTTTGTGATCATTTTGTTAAGACTATTGAATTCCTCTCCTAGGCTCAACATGTCGTTCTTTAACATAGACTAAAGATTTACTCTCTGCGGTACCTTTACTTTATGCCATTCCATTTTCCATCGATACTCAAACTTTGTTTTCTGGAACATTGAAATACTGCCCGTATATTTCAAGATTGGATATCTACATCATTTTCTTGAAAATTAATTTTGATCAAGTAAATAATCTAGAAGATCTTATTGATGCCCATGAACAGTTCTAAATATAGCCTTAGAATGTCTCTGGGACTAACAGTAAGATCGAATTTATGAGCGAAATCTTTCATTGGCCCTTCCGGCATCTTCCTATAAACGGGTTGAAGTCTCACCCGAAGCGAATATGGGGGGTTAGAGAATCAAGCTTCTGTAACTGCGGTGATCGGGACATTGGCTAAGTTATGACATATAAAAAAAATTATCCTGAATCCCGACATCTAGCAAGAAGGATTGGCCGCCCCTTCATTTAGTAGAGAATTGTGAATTCACCAGTATCCAGAATGGTAAACAGAAGAAGGATAGACCGACCCTTCTTGTTGTATAGAACTATTATGAAAAGAATATTGGGCACACGAAGTGTTGACCTACCCTTCATTTATGAGGGAATTGTAAAAATATTCAACCTCCAAAGGCTAGGATGTTAATTCATGTATATGAAGAATGGTGAACAATGAAATAATACTCAACACAATAAGGGTCGGTCGACCCTCCATCCACGAGATAAATGTATACACAACAAAACCCCTTTCACTGGCCCCTTCGGTATCACCTTGTAAACAGGTTGAAGTCTCACCATAAGCGAATATGGGGGGTTGCAGAATCAATCTTCTATAACCATGGCGATGCAAATATGTGGTTAACATCTTCGCTTAACGTTCTATTTAACATCTACTAATGGGATAGAATAATAGATGACTTCGCACTTCGCAGCTATCATAGTATATCGAACTATGATGAATCTCTATTGTATCCATCAATTAGCTACGAATTCATCAAACAATGTGTTTCTTCTTCACAATCACGCAATTGTATTCCAATTACTCAATGTGTGATTACCATTCACATACATATGAAAGTAAATACATAAACTCACATAAACTCGAATACAAAACATGTCATAAAATCATACACATAAGAGACTGATTTACGTGGTTCACCCCATGCGGGAGCAACGTCCACAGGAACTATTCTTTTATTATCTCGGAAGGGTAATAGTACTAGTCTGCACAATCAGCTACAGACTCTTCTCTACAATCAGAGAAGAGTCGACCGCCCCTTGTTGTACTCTAGAACTATTATGTAAATAATACTGGGAAAAAGAAGGGTTGGCCACACCTTCAGTTTTGAGAGAAATGTAAAAATATTTAATCTACAAAGGCTGGGCCAACATTTCCCAACTTCTGACTTCTGAGGTAAATAGTAGGGATTGGTACATTGGCTAAGTTAAACATAGAAACAATATTTATCCTGACTTCCTGATGGAATATTCTCACCATCATTTTTACATTTTGCATGCCTGCATACAATTTTGAATTCATCTAGTCATCTGCATGCATTTGCATGCAATTGCATGCATCCATTCATCAGTATGTCAGTCTCCCAGCACCTAGTCCTTATTTTGCAGTCCCCAGGAGCCTATTTCTACTTAGTTTTATCCCTCCTAGCCACTGATGCGCCCTTTTTTTCAACACTGGAGCACAAGTGCGCCTTGTTCCACCTATTTAGGAGTTACTTCAGTTACTTAGTTGGTTGATGACTCAGTTCCTTGATTCAGGGGATGATTGATTAGTTAGCGGACTGAAGCACTTAGATAGGCACCTATAGAGACTAGTTTGAGCTCTACTGACTATTGACAACTCTTCATGACCCCACATTGGAGTCTCCTTCCCTACATCAGTGCCCATGCACTCAGTTAGACTCATTTGACTGACTAGTTGAATTTTATGACCATTTCCACTGGTTTCGATGATGTCTCCAATGCTATCCAAGATACACACTGAGGATAATTCGAATGAACTTAGTGGAATTCGAATCTCATTCATTGTATTCAGTTATTATTCATTATTCAGAATGCCAACTTACAGCTGATGTATGATACAACAATGTTTCTCCATTTTCTGTGTAATGAGTGATTATTGATTCATCATTTCTTCTTCTTCTTTCTGCACTTCATGAGTGAATTCTAGTGAGGTCTGATACTATTGAGTGATCCTAATCCTAAAATATCACACTTCTGACTTCTGAATTTTGACAAGAAGGATGGCCGCCTCTTCTATGATGATCGCTCCTTTTATGATCGATCCTATCTCAATTGACTCTATAAAATGTGCATTTGATCTCTCATGGTAATGCTAGCAAATTTGTTCTTGATCAATCAATTGATTTTGAAAATGATGGGTCGTTCCTTAACCATCAATCATTAGCATGAATATTTGCAAGTATACATCTAATATTAAAACACTAATTTATAATTATAAACATTGTATGCATTCTTATATTAACTACTTAATATTTATTGTTTTGTAGATAAAGAATGTATGTGTTGTTGAGCCTTAGTAAATACCAGGGAATCCCGTTCCTTGAATTGTTAAAAGATCACGACCTTGGTTTATTCAAGAATGGATGGTATGTTGAGATGGATGAACCAGATAATTTGTTCCCGGATTTATATCTATTCTGCTTGGATGAGGATGGAGCTCAAACTAGAGCTGGAATATTGGCATTTGCGGATCCCATTTCTGATGAATTATTGTGAGTTCAAGTTGAAGCGGTCGATAGAGAACTATGTTTCCTTCTACAGGTTGATCTTATGGTTTGTAATTATCGACCATATCTAATGAAAAGTGGTCTCGATCCAAATCCAGTTTCTTGTGTGAAGAAAGGGTGGGTTTTTCCCTCATATGATGTTTCTAATGGTTCTGAAATTAATTCCACGTCATCTTTGAAGAAATGAATTTTTTCGGTATGGATAAAAGAATCATGGTTGCGAAAACTTCGTTTGTATTGCATTAAATGAATTTTGAAAAGAAGTTGATAAATGTGGGCCAACTTCGTTTATCTACCTTAGAAGAAAATTTCTCCATTATATTGTGAAAGATGTGGAAAAATATTCCTTCAAACCACTCAAATCAAGTCCTTCTAAAGCGATGATGCAGAAAGCGACTAAGAGCTTCGAAATCTCAAAAGAATTTCAACAAGCGTAGATCAAATAATTTTTTTTCAATGAGAATTTTTTTTCTATTGACGTAACAAGATGTGTTGTTGCACCTCCATAGTTACAATATTGAAAATTTGATGAGGACATTGTGCAAAAGATGGTTGCATCTCTTCTCCATACAATTAAAACAACATTGAGAGATGCTATTCTATTGCCTTTCGATAAGGATACCACATTGGGATTTCTTCCTGGAAATGAAGAAAAAATTGATTTTCCATCAATAATTTTTTATATAATGGATGGGCAACATACTATTTTTGCACAGAAAAAAATCATTGCAGATGATTCATATAAACAAGTCCATTCAAGGTACCGACATCGAACAACTCATCTTCTACATAAAGATGTTCCTCGGCACATTATCAACAAATTATGCAAACAACAAAAATTATCAAATAAGGAATTTGTAGACACTCCATTCATTTCTCAAGTTGTAAAAGCAAGGGAGAAATGGATATCATGCGGTAGTCCATCCCGCTCTGGAAAGGGAAACGTTTCCAGTGATGCTTGGCAGGTATATAATTTTTCTTCTTATCAATCAAAGTCTTTAGATTGTTGCTTGTGTTATGAAATTGGGAAATTAAATATTATCTTCAATTTTATATGTTTGCAGTCTTTCCAAGCTGAATGTATAGATATCTTTATTGTTCAAACAAATTACAGCCTTAAAGACAAGCTAACTCTTGTTTTGACATCGAATCAACTGTAGAGAAAATGGATGTCTATATTCAAGCTTTAAAAAAGTGGTTCCTTTCCATGCTCATCCAAGAGCATCACTCAAAATTATTTTGTTTTAAATAAAATAAATAATCATGGATCTAATTTTTTTAGACCATTGCGTGATCTTGATGAAGATGAGTTGACCATTGTGGCAGACAATATAATCAATAGATTGGTTTGGATGAGCACATCAGTCGAGAAAAACATTTGCGCAGAGAATTTATATCAATATTGCAAGTGAATCAAGGATGAGAGGTCAACCAGGCATTTGATCGTTGAATATTTCAAAGTTCATGATGTTTAAACTGATCGATCACATATTTTCACTGACCATAACATCATTGAAATCTGTAAAATTGCACCAAATCATCTCCAACAATTGTGCAGTATTTTATGCTCCAGAAAGCAAGAAAAATCTCCGAGTAAAAAGAGAAAGAAAGAATATGAGGTGGATAATGGTACCAAGCTACCAAATGATGCTACGAAAATATTGAATCTATATATCAGTAAAGAGGGGATGGGTATGTCCATTAAATACGTTAAAAATAGCTCACAGTTTGCTTGTCAATGTTATTATCCTACATTTTTGGTCAACACACTCAGATCCATTGCATTTTTTGGTGTGACAGTCAACTATGAATTTGTTGTTGTAGATATGTGTAATTGTGATAGTCCCTGGATAGAAGAAGACATGCTTGCATTGTTGTACTACTTAGAATCAATTGAAGTGGAATGTACTTTTATTTTTTTAGCTGATATGGAAAAATATTGTATGATTTCTAAATCTTTCACACTATTCAACAAGAAATAAAGAAAAAGGTAACACGGAATCCTACCAAGGGACTTTATAGAGAATTCTCCAAGGACTTGTTTATAGGATTCTCTATTATAAAGTGTTGGAGCATTGGAAGGGATAAGGATATTTTGTCTACTTCTCAAATTGATATGGATTGGAAGGATGAGGGCCTACCAATGATTGATTTACCTTTGCCCAAGGTTAACAACGATAGTTCGAGAAGCCATGTTTTTGCAAAAGAAAGGACATAGGAATTCTTGGATCGCATAGTTTCCAAACAAGTCTCTTCTCGAGGAGCAGTTCTTTTGTTGTATGTAGGAGGTAGAATTCTTCGTTCATTGACCACGTCGCCGGCTAGAATATTTATTTCTATTGTGGATACCATACAACAAGAGTTGTTTATGAACAATTTCTATCATGAATTGGGTATAAAACAAGGTATTTCTATTAACATTTTCAAATGTCTTCTTTGATTGTATTTTACTTTTCTCGGTCGGTTATGTTCAATAACTTCCTCAAATTCCTATTCTACTACATCTTCAAATAAAGAGCACACTCAAGTATTATCCAATCAAAATTATAGTATCCAATGATGACATTGAATGTGATAGAGAATCCACAAAGAACTACCAAACTGGAGAACAAGATGGGCAAGCAGGTAAAAATTTATTTTTCAAAGATCGTGGTAATTAACTAAATTATGAAAGCGGATAGTGACCTTGAATACTTGCAAAAAGTTATATAAAAAGTATACCTACAAATTTCCAGGTCAAAATGATTGTATTGCTATTCAACATGTGGAACATCCACAACCAGAGCTGGCATCGACGATGTTTGTGGATATTAGCCAACAAATCACATTGGATAATAATGAACAAGGCAAGAGCTTGGACAATAAATAACTAGAAGAGGGCTTGGAAAATAATGAACCTGGAGAGGGCTTGGTGTAAAAACACGGTGTCTCGAGTAATGTTACTCACCACTAAAATGTTGGCCTTCCATTGACAGGTAAAAGACAAAGAATATTTTCTACTTAAATTGATAAAACAAATTTATTTTGAAATATATAATGACAATCAATATTTTTGTGCAACTCCCCATACAAAAATGTTATTTATGTTAGAAATTGAAGGTTTTCTATTTCGCAAGAAAGTCACAAAAAATGACTCCAAAAGAGAAAAAAAAGGAAATCAAAAAAATACTATTGGAGTATTTGGTATCGGAAATGGTGTATACAACCCCGTGTTCTGACTTCTCCCTTTTTCCAACTGGCAAACCCTACACTGTCGAACCCACTTTCCACATCTGTCGTCATTCTTGGCCAATAATAATTTTCTTCGACCAATGCTTTAGTCTTGTCGATGCCAAAATGGCCTGCTAATCCGCCGCTATGCATTTCTCGGATTAGGTTCTCTCTTATTGATCCTCTAGGAATACACAACTAGCTTCCCCTGAATAGATAGTCTTCTTGGATAAAATAACCCAAGGATGGAGTCCTGTCGACACTCCAATGTTCACGAAAATCCTTCCACACTTACACAAAATCCTTGTCGGTCTCATACTCTGTCTTCACCGACTCTATCCCTGTTTCCTGAACTATTGCCGTGTTTAACAGCGCAACTCTCTTACTTAATGCATCGACAACCCTGTTCGACTTGCCCGACCTATGTCGCAACATGAATGTATATCCCTGTAGGAATTCCACCCATTTCATGTGTCGTTGATTTAATTTCGATTGAGTATTCAGATACCTCAGGGCTTGGTGATCTGTGTGTAACAAAAATTCCTTGGGAAACAGATAATGCCTCCACTTCTTCAATGCTTGGACAATAGCATAAAATTCTTGGTCATAGACCGAATATTTACGCTTCGCTCCATCCAACTTTTCGCTGAAGAATTAAATTGGTTGGCCTTCCTGGCTTAACACTACTCCAATTGTCATTCCACTCGCATCGCAATCGACCTGGAAAAATTTGTCAAAGTCTGGGAGCGTTAACACTGGGCTCTTAGTGACCTTTTCCTTCAACTTGTCGAAAGATTTCTGGGCAGCGTCAATCCACTTGAACTCACCCCTTATCATGCATTTTGTCAATGGTGCACAAATCCGACTGAATCCCTGAATGAACTTCCTGTAAAAAATAGCAAGTCCATGGAAACTCCTTACTCCTATCGTACTTTTCGGTTCCGGCCAATCCACTATTGCCTTCACCTTTTCTGGGTCCATCACTAACCCTTTACTCGAGATTACGAATCCCAAGTACACCAGTTCCTTCTTCATGAAGAAACACTTTTGCAGGTTCACCATTAGCTTTTCCTCTTGCAATCTCTGCAATACCTGTCGAATGTGCTCCAAGTGTTCTATCTTGGTTCGACTAAAGATCAGAATGTCGTCTAAATAGACTACGACAAAATTTCCCAAGAATGGTTTCAGTACCTCATTCATCAATCTCATGAATATGTTGGGTGCATTAGTCAATCCAAATGGCATAACTAACTACTCGTACAACCCTTCTTTCGTCTTGAACGTTGTCTTCCATTCATCTCCTTCTCTAACCCGAATCTGGTGATAACCGTTTTTCAGGTCTATCTTTGTGAAGTATGTCGTTCCACTCAGGAAATCCATTAAGTCGTCCATTCTCGGCAGTGGAAATTGATACTTGATCATGATCCTGGTGATGCCTCTGGAGTCTATACACATTCTCCATTCTCAACCCTTCTTCGGCGTTAACACAGCTGGTACAGCGCACAGGCTCAGAGTCTCTCTAATCAACCCTCTATCCAACAACTCTTGGACTTGTCAGTTGATTTCCTGCCCTTCTGTCGGTCTCATCCTATGTGGTTCCTTGTTTGGTAAACTCGACCCTGTAATCAAGTCAATATGATGGGATATGCTCCTTGTCGGTGGAAATCCCGTCAGTGTCTCATCAGCCATTATGTATCGGAACTCTTCAAGCAACTTTCCGACTTCAATCGAAATATTTTCCTCCATTGTCATCCTCTCGACACATGGTGCTTTTGGAATGATCGCAAAACATCCCGACTGCCTCTCCTCTTCCTCAAGGAATTCTTTCATTGAGCTCATCAGCACTCGCTTTTCCCAAAGGTTGCTTTCGCCATGCTTACTGTCAGCTTGCTCTTCTTGCCTCGGCTTAAGAGTCCTTTTCACCCCATTCTTCCACACGGTGACTGTGTTGTTTTGACCATCATGGATCATTTTCCGATCATACTACCATGGTCTCCCTAACAACAGATGGCATGTGTCCATTGGGATTACATCGCACAGTACACTGTCTTCAAATCCTTCAACTCGAAAGTTGATCATGCACTATCTAGTCACTTTCACATGGTGTCCCTTCTGTAGCCATGAGATATTGTATGGGTGTGGGTGTTCCCGACACTTCATCCCAATCTTTTTGATGACTTATGTGGACACAATATTCTCCGTTCTTCCACCATCAACTATGGTTTTGCAATGCCATTCGCCTATTCGCACACTTGTTTGAAAGATCGCCTTCTAATGTGCCGGCTCTATCTCGTCGCGTTGATCATCTTGGATCAAGGATTTTTGGATCGTCAAGTTTCGGTTCTTTCTTTTTTCACCTCCACTGTTGTCGGATGCCGACTCTTCCCTCTCATAGACTTGCTCATATTTTCAACGTCTGGGTTTCGACTCCTCTACACCATGTAGATTCTTTGGGAACTCATATGCCTTGTGTTCTGCTCCCCGACACTTGTAACAGATTATGGCTAGTATGTTAGCTCCTTTTCTGTTGGATGGACCACTTCGACCATACGCACCTCGACCACAAGCCTCACGACCATCGCATCGGTTCTCTTTCATTTTCTCCTTTGTCAATGTCCCTTTCATCCGTCAGTTTTCTTTGATAGAATCCTTTTTGTAACCACTACTTTGACCTTTGACGAAAACAATCTTCGCACCTTGACCAGTCATCTTCAC
This sequence comes from Larix kaempferi, assembly GCA_027924585.1. Lineage (NCBI taxonomy): Eukaryota > Viridiplantae > Streptophyta > Pinopsida > Pinales > Pinaceae > Larix > Larix kaempferi. Next base: position 17,366,266 of record BSBM01000073.1, read on the forward strand.
TCTGGTTGCCGTGGATTTCCTTGACAGTTTCTCATCTTCCTTTAGAGCTAATTGGTAGGCTTCGTCGATTGCTTTGAATCTCGACATGCTCAATTCATCCTGAATGGCATATTTTAAGCCGTTCACGTACTTAGAGACAACTTCTTCTCCTTCGTCAGTTTTTCTCGACCGAATCGACAATCGGTAGAGCTCTTCCATGTACTCCTTCATGGTCATCTCTTTTTGTCGAAAGTTCTGCAACTTCCTGAACAAGGAAATTACATAGTCGTTTTGCAAGCACTTTCCTTTTAACTTGGTGACCATCCTGTCCCAAGACTTGATTTTCTCCTTTCCTTACTTGACTCTGTCATCCTGTACACTATCCCACCATAACGAGGCATGACCTTTCAACCTTAGACATGCAGTCTTAACCCGTTTAGGGTCCTTGATCTGCTCTATGTCGAAGTATTTCTCCATTTCAATGAACCAGTCGATAAAGTCTTCTGGGTCCAGGATTCTTGAGTAGGTACGAATGTCTATCTTGGATCAACCCCTCATTTCTGTTAGAAGTTTGATCATTTTTTCTTCTGGTTCATCTGCGGCTTCTTCCCGAGCTTCGACCTCTTCGACTTCCTCGTCGCTGTGGTCTAACACATCAGGAATACAACCACACCTTTGGCACTCTTTAATCGCTACGACTTCATTTGTCAAATTTTGCATCATTCTAACACATTCATCGAACATCTCACGATCCACTGCGATGGTTGTTGCGCCATGTGCTCTTCATCCTCGGACATTAATTCCTCTGTGAGCCATTTTAACCCTCCGCTGAAACTCCCACGCGTCCAATCGTAACCAAACTTCAACAAGTCGTGCACAACTCTACCCAACCTCAACTGGAGATGTTTAATGCACTTGCAGGCTCAATATCATTGACGTTTTTCTACTCCATGGATTCTTCTTCTCTAATATAGATATCCTTTGGTTCTAAGGATGATATAGCTTTGATACCAATTGATGCAAGGCACCTTAGACAAGTAAGGTTCTTGCTTAACAATACACACAACAATACCACAATCCTTACATGAATAAGGTGTAAACCAGGATGCCAGAAGTGGCTTATATTACTTCTCATAAATCGGTTACAATGTGGAATAACTGAAGTGTAAATAACTAACTATGGTCGGCCCCAGATGTTACAATACAGAAGTAACTATGGTGTGTTCTCCCTGTGTGTCGATCTCACCCTCTCCTAGTTCACTGTGGAACTTTGAGCTATGGTTTGATATCCCCTCCCTGTTATCATCACGTGTGACTCTTCTCTATCACAACTTCAGAATCGGACCTCCAATCCTTGCTACTTAATCCCAAGAGTCCCTTCAACTGACCACTCTCCCTGGTCTTCTACCAGGCTGCTGCTATTCCTAAGATCACTACAACCCCCGAGACATGCATCCTCTATCAGCCGATCCTTCCATGATCTAGCGGACCTGCAACATTCAGCACCTTTGACGTGTTGTACATCCCCTTCCTGTGATGGCATCCATCATGTCCTCAACCACTTGCAATAACTGCTATTAACTTCCTTAGCAACTCCGAACTGCTATCAAGTACTCTCCTTGACTTCTATGCTTCCTTCTGACGTGTTACAGTAAACCATCCCATCGGCCATACCGTCTTCTGTCAGCTTTGTCTTGCCTGTTGGCTTCTTACAACTCAAGGCTTCACCAGTCTGCCCCTTCCTCATCACTTGGATTATTCCCAAAACCTGTCGGTGTCGCGGTCTGAAAACATGTCGACATTCCCATGACTCGGTGATAACTTGTCAACTATCGTTTGTCAACATTGACATGTCGACTCTCGACCTCTTCACTCTTGTCGACTACTTCAAAATCTTCTTCTTGACTTGTTGACTTCGACAGCCAACCTACTCATCTGCACCAATGGTCGTCGGCACTCCCTCTGGTCGGTCCCCTACTCCTGCATCAATAATTGTTATCGTTATTATGCACGGATGTTCAGTCCCAAAATTATCAGTGTTTCCAGAGAACATTTCGACGTTGCTCCGTGGTTTTCCTCATTCGACAACATGGAAATTAAAAAATTCCTTGGTATATTTGAATGGTTGAAGAATGAAGACTTTGTATTTATTTGGGGTCGAGAACAATGTAAACTTAGTATTATTTATAATTACTCAATGTATGCATACTATAATGTTGGTGAAGTACATAACATATACAAAAAGTCGTTCAAGGATGTACTTATCCAATATGGAGATATATATAAATAGACAGACATGTTGTTTATAGATGAAGAGCAATATCAATCAACAGATAATAGCAAGGAAAACGGCTTGAAAATGCCAACTAGTTGGACATTTGATGGTTCACAAGAGAGAGAAATAACTATAAAAACAATGTTATGTTCTCTATTTAATTATCTCGGAACTCGTTAAAAAATGGGGCGTTGGCTAAAGATATTCAATTTCAAATGATCATCATATTATACAAAAAAAATTCATTGAGTGATTTGTATATTTTTTACAACTTCTACATTTAATTGATGTAAGCTTTATTGCACAGTTCTCATATTATTTATGGACATTGTACCATGTATCTGGTAATGTGTTTCAAAAATTGTTGAACATGAAAGCAATATACTTAGAAACATTGAACCATAATATTTTATTGACTGGGTTGTGTGTGTGTGTTTTTTGTTTGCAGATAGTTCTAGAAGATTTGTTTCTAGTAAACCATTGATTATTTTCAATTTCGATGGAGTTTTGTTACACGCATTTCATAAAAAAAAAGAAACTTGGATTACCACGAACACCAGATATCGAATCAACAACAAAGTATTATTTTATATGTCCAGGATTAAGGGAATTTTTTAAAAAATGCTTTGGTATATTTGAAGTTTGGGTATGAACATATGCACAACAAAAAAAATTTGACGAGTTTTTTCCAACATTATTACAAAGAATGGGATTGCAAAGGGAACAATTTAGATTAATTTTAACATAAGAAGATTGTTCTTGCATAGCTAGAGAGAGTTTTCAGGGTGATGGAAATCCTTTTGTATTTCACAAGCCTTTAGATAAAGTTTGGGACATTTTGATCCATGGTTGGGATCTAAAAAATACAGTGATTGTAGATGACTTGAAAGAAAAACATGTTTGTCACGAGCAAGGGAACTGTATTATAGCAAAAAATTATACTTTCAAAGATGTCAATGACACATTCTTGTTAGATCGATTATGGCCTTGCTTGTTGCACCTGAATGGCAATAGTGATGTGAAGCCAATTGTGAATAAAATGAAAATGAAAGTATTTTGTTAAATAATACATTTGAATGTTTGTTTGTACTAGTATGTTCAATTTCACTATTATTATAATTCTTGTAAAATGTCGAGTTTGGTTTCCGAAAATGCAAAATCAGAGTTTGAAAGTGCTAAAATCTGTTTTAAAATTTCAAAATTAAGCATTGGAAGTGTACAAAGTAGCCTTCCAAAAGGGAAAGTGGAAATCTTCCCTTGGAAAATCGCATGAATGGGGGGGGGGACTCTATACTTGGAGAATTCTAATGTTTTACAATCTTGAAATAATTTCAGTTAGTTTCTCTTTTCCTTTCTTTTGCTGTGTGTATAAAGTTTCCTTGATTCATTTTGGTTTTTCATACATACATCTAATAATTCTGTTTTGTATTGGTAAAATCATAAAACATATAAATCTGTTTGCTTGATTTATCATTCATATGATTTATATGCAGGTTATGCATCAGTAAATTTGTTTACTTGATTCATATTGTTTCACATTCTGCAATTACATAACAGTCATTATCATCATATTCAGTTAATTTTTTAATTAGCTTATCATTGACAGGACAGTCACATTCTTTTTAATCCTTTGAATAAAATAAACTAGTTTTTACTATTTTGTTTTGTTTAAAACTGGTAATGTGAAATCTGAATCTACAATCACATTTTTTTAGGTTTAGCTTGATTTGAGTAGATCAACTTAAAATTGTTTTTACTTGTCTTCTTTTTGTTTATATTTTTCTTTATTTATCACAAGAACTTTTATATCTTCCCTCGTAGGAAGAAAGATCCATTTTGGATTACCCACACAGTGCCAACAGAGGCCTGATATCCGTCAGAGTTAGCTATACCAAACAGTCTAAGGATAGAATAATTCTTGCGTAGGGTTATTTGAAGCCTTTTAGATTGGGATATATATTTTGCATTGTTTCCTCGAACACTTCCAGCACCCCCAAGTGCCAAATTTTAATTCAAGCAGTAGTACATGTCAAAATAAAATGCACAAATTCATTCCACATGAACATAGTAGATTTATCTTGGAGAAAACCCTTAGAAGCGAGAAAAAATCCAACCAAGCAATATTTCTTATATAAGATATCATATTCAAAATTACATCATCAACATAAAATTCACTGTGCTAGGGAAAAATTAATACCATAACAACTTATACCAGAACTGTATGAAAACCTCTGCTCACAGTGTTCTCTACCTATTCTGCACATCACCAGAAATTAAGGATAGCTTCTTCACATCACCAGAAACGAAGGAAAACCTCTGCACATCACCAAAAATGAAGGACAAATTTTTCTCTCAATGTTCTCTGCATGCTTCAGAAATGAAGGACACCTTTAGCTCATAGTGTTCTCTGCATGATTCTTCCACCTCCTCCAAGAGTACTCTTCAAGGAAGAAATTGGAATAAGTAAAATGGAAAGGGGTGGATCCTATTTATACTTTAAGGTGGTTGTCCCAAGAATCCCCCTAAGGAAACCGCCCCAAGAATCCCCCTAGGTAGGAACCTCCCTAAGCATCCCCTTAGGGATACATGTCATAGCCCCCTTCCTAAGAATCCCCCTTAGGGACACATGTCACTTGGCTAAGCAGCTACTGGAGATGATTCATGGTACATAGCATAATTTTTAGTAGTGATATTTAATAGCTTCTGAAGCTATAATTTTAACACCAACACCTCAACATAACCATGCCCTTGGAGATGTTTTGAGACCATAGAGTGCCCTTTTCAGTTTGCAAACATAATCTCTATTTTCTGATAAGAGAAAACCTTCAAGTTGTTCAATATAGACTTCTTCTTCAATATTTTCATTCAGAAATGTAGATTTAACATCCATTTGATATACTTTGAAGTTTTGTAGCATGCAAAAGCAAAGAACATCTAGATTGCTTCAAGTATTGCTACAAGGGAAAATGTTTCTTCCAAGTCAATACCTTCCGCTTGAGCATATCCCTTGCATACTAGTGTGGCCTTGTTTCTTATTACTTTACCATATTCATTTAACTTGTTCTTGAAAATCCACTTGGTCCCAATAGAATTCTTGCCTTTAGGCCTTGGGGCAATTTCCCAGGTTTGGTTCTTCTCTATTTGGTCCAGCTCATCATTCATAGCTTTCATCCATCATCACTTTTGCCAGCTTCTCCAAATGTTTTAGGCTCTATTAAAGAAAGTAATGCTTGTTCTTGATCATATAATAACCTACTTCTTGTTTTAAATCCAGTACTTATGTCACCAATAACTTGACTTTCAGGATGACCTCTTTGAACTCTTCTTGATGGTGCTTTTGTATTAGATATTGGAGAATATTATTTGTCATTTTCTTGATATACCTCATCTTATTTTTCTTCATGTTCACTCTCTTATTCATCTTGTAAATCATCTTCCCTTTGTGAGTCTTCCTTTTCATTATCATTATTTGATATCTCATCATCTTGAGTTCTAACTCTTGTTGGCTTCATGTCATCTACTCTTACATCTGCACTCTCTATGATCTTGTGTAGTCTTTGATTGTAACATCTACATGATTTCTTGGTGGATGAATATCCTAGAAATATTCCCTCATCGGTTCTAGTGTCAAACTTACCAAGATCATCTTCATTCCATTTTATGTAGCACTTACTACCAAACACTCTGAAATATTTGAGAGAGGCACGTCTTCCATACCGTAGTTAATAAGGAGTCTTGTCATTATTTACTCTGATTTTTTGTCTATTGAGTATATAAAGTTTAAATAGCTATGTATACTGCTTCTCTCCTTAGTTCATAAGGATTCTTGTCATTATTTACTCCGATTTGTCCTCTATTAAGTGTATAAAGTTTAAACAATTGTGTATACTGCTTCTCTCCATAGTTCATAAGGAGTCTTGTCATTATTTACTCTGAGTTGTCCTCTATTGAGTATATAAAGTTTAAACAGTTGTGTATACTGCTTATCTCCAGTATGAATATGAAATTTTTGCTTCATTAAGCATAGTTCTGGCTGCTTCTTGGACTATCCTATTCTTTCTTTCCATAACACCATTTTGCTGAGGAGTTCTTGGAGCTGAAAATTGTCTTTTAATTCCATGGGTTTATTTAGCACTAAGAATTTTTCCTTTGGTTTTAGAAGGATAATCTTAAGGTAACTCTTTCAAACCAATCTTTAGGAAGAAAACTAGCCTTTTTCCTACCAGAGAGGGCTCTCTCAAAAATGGATATAATGGCTAGGGATATTTCAAACTGATTTTATTTTAAATTGTGAGAGGCTAAAAAATACAGATACCAGTGGGCATGGAGTCAAAAACAATAAAATTTAAAAATCAGCAGAGTTTTAACAATGAATTTTTTTGCAAAGGCAAGGTAGTTATCTTTTTACAGTCAAATTCTTGTTTCAAAGGTGGTTTTTGAAGAAAGAATGATAGTCCATCAACATCAGGAATCAATCAAGGATGAATCTAACATTGAATTTATAGGAAAATATGTAAATACTTTGATCCGATTAAACTAGAGCATAGTTACATGAATTGTGATTTAAAACAAACTCTCGTCAAAGCATGAAAGAAAACATAATGGAAAGATGATTACTGGAAATAACAAATCAAATGAGGAAAGGGAAAACACAGACTATAAATTAACAACATGGTAATCTTTACTCTTGAAAATATGCATAAACTCTTCTCAACCATCTTTATTCAAAATTAAAGGGCTCAATACAAAATGAGTATCTCTTCACGGATTCCAACACTTACTACATTGACAAAAATTGTCTTTTATACATTGCAAAACCTCTCGAGGTAAAACCCTAACTACTTCATAACTAAAAATATAAAATTATAAACTAACTATTACATTCCATTTCGGTCAAAATTTATACAATTTCCAAAATTTCTCAGAATATAACATTTGATGTAATTCTATTGGATGTAGCTACTGATAGGGCTTCTTTCTCGAACAGTAGTCTTCAATTCTACAAGGTGTACTTCATTTTCCCATATCTCTCCACCGTGTTCCATTACTCTATAGAAGGTATCTCATAACTAGCCATATCCTCAACCAGAACCTTCATCTCTATGTGCTCTGCAATGGAAGTTGGAGGAATATTTTTACCTATCATGGCCAACCGGTTTAGAATTTCAAAATCATCTAAGAGTTTCTTCAGTAGAATTTTCCCTGTTAGAACATGAGTCAAACCTTCAAATTGCTCATGGTTCCTCCTGATGTTAAATAGTAAATACATATAATTGTTCTGGGAAATTAACTCATTATTTTCATCCCAAAAAGAAGGCAATCCCTTTTGTATTAGCTTTTCAAATGCCTTTTTGAAGGCTTCAACCAATTTCTTCATTTGTTCTTCTCTAGCCTGAACATTCTCAATGTGAGAATTTTTTCCAAGCACTCTCCTAGCCCAAGTTATGACTGTTACCCTGTTTTTGATAGCCATTGCTTCTAGATCATCTTTTGTCAGAGTATTTAAGAAACTTATGGTATTCTAGGCTGTATCTTTTGGTTTCTTATCTAAAACTTCTCTCATTGTTGTACTACTTTGTAAGCTATCATTTTCTATGTCTTCCTTTGTGTTCATAAGATCTAAATAAGGCCTGAATTTTGCAGCCTCTTTGATGATTGAATCCCAAATCAAATGATTTGCACCTTGCAATGCTAGTTGTCCTGTCACTAGACTTGTGAACCTCTAATTTTTGCCTACCAATTCTTTATTGTTATTTCTCAACTCTTTTATTTCATTTTCCTTTTTTTTTTTTTTTTCCTCTTCTAGTCTTTGTTTTTATTCTTTTAGTTCTTTGATCTCCACATCTTTCAAACTAACTTAGGACATAGCTTGAATTATATCATTTGTGCTTGCTTCTTTTTTTCCTTAATATGTTCCTTGCTTCTCTTGTGCTATATTTTCCAATTTGGCCTTTAGATATTCAATTTGAGTCAGAAGACTCAATCTATATTTCTCCCAACTTATCTTTTTTTCCTCAAACTTGAGCAATTTAGCTGTACAGTCATCCAATTCTTGAGATAAAGTTTATTTTTCTTGTTCTAACATAGTTAATGCAGAGGCTTGAATTAACTAAGTTGCTGGAATTTTAACCTTTTTCTTAGGTAATTAGATAGTGTTTTCGTTCTCAGCTAAAATCTTTTTACTTGCCTCCCCTCTATTTGTTTCATCATTGCTCTCCACCAGGTCATCTTGCAATCTTTTTATTTGTTGCTAATGAGTTTTGTTCTCTGTTTTCTCTTGCTTCATTTGGATTTCCAGCTTGTTCATTGTATTCTATAGTTTTGCCACTTTTAAAGTAGCTTTCATCAAATCAGTATAAATCACCTCTCCAATCTGTCTGTGTAGGTGAATTTTATTAGGGAGTGTTATCTTCTTCAAATTCAATTTCATTTTTGTGACCTTATCATCAAACGATATGGCCAACTTCAAAGTATTTTTGGCTGGATCTCTGCTAGTCATTAGAGTAATTTCTGAATCAACAACATTCCTGACTATTGGAAACAACTTATGCATTGCTTATGTTGCTATTTGTTTTTATTTCCCATATTTTGCATATATTTCAGCTCTTGATTGAAATTTGCTAGAATCACTTGTAGCTCTTGCCTAATCAAATTTGTATTCCTGTACTTGAATTTCTGGCCCTTGGTATTTTTCTTTCTTCTTTCTCTTTTCTTTGTTGAATTCAACTACTCCATCTTGCTGGATCGAATTTAATCTTTTGGATTATCTTTCTTCCTCCATATTCATATTAGTATTTTCATAAAAACTTCTTTTTCTTATTGCTTCAATATTTCCTAAGGTAGGTACAAACTCAGCTGAAAATTGATCCAAGGTAGAAGGATTAGGGTGTGGACTTCCTGAAACTTTTGTGTCTAATTCATATTGTAGTAAATTTTCCATCTTCACCAATCCTTCAACCTCTTGGTGATCAAAGCATTTATTCTTGTTCTATTGCCTTCTGTCAGAAATAACATGACAAGGATCATAATTAATAGATGTCGCTTTCCTAAAAATCAGTGCTTCTAAATGTTTTTTCTACAAAAGGGAGAGCATTCTTGTTCTTGATGATAAAAGGGCCAATTTTTAAAGGGAACTTTATATCTGAAGCTTTCTTGAAAGCTAGAAAATGGTCATATTCTACTATTAATTTATGTCTGATAAAATCCAAAGCAAAACTCTCTAAGTCAAAAAGGATGGTAGAATATAGGGCTCCTTAACAAATCCATAAAGTCTAATCACTGTATGTTTCCTCAGTAAAAACCAATCTCAAATTGTTTTTTTGGGGTTAAATTGCGTCAGGGTCTTCATCTCTGATAATACTCTAGGAAAATTTTCTCCAAACCTCAATTTGTATACTTCTGATAAAATAAAATTCATAAAATTAAACATACCGTCTTCCACTGTTTTTGAAAACACTGACTGTGGGAAATGTAAATATTTTTCACTAAAAAACGAGAGCATTTTCATCAGGTGTGTCTGGAATCTGAAATGTCTGGAAGTTTGGAAATTCACTAACTGAGAGTGGATGTTCCCAGCCAAGAATTCATCAAATTTAAGGCAGGTTACTTGACTGTAATCCATTTCTGGTTTAGAAACACTTATCTAAAAATCAAACTTAACTTGACCTCTGTGACCATGGAATCATCATCAAACCCTAAAAACTGTGAAATGAGTGACCAAACTAATTGTGAATTTTCATCAAAGAAATTAATGTCAAGTGGATAGGGGGTGTTATCAATGGCAAGGTCAGGTTTTAGACAACTGGTCATGAATTTTTTTTTGGTCTCAGGGGATGACTCTCTGTATTGGGTAACTATGGCTTCTTCGGAAAAATCTTCCTGGTCGTGGGAGGAAAACAGGGGTATTGCTAGAGATTCCTAATGGTAGACACATTTACATGGCAAATAATTTTCGTTCTTGATGAATTCATAATGTCTGTCACTCTGAGAATAATTTATTGCACACCACGAAATGAATTCCAGAAACCCTAAAGCTTGTTCTGGATAGAAATGGATAAAACGAGACTTATAAACATTGTGCACATCCAAATTTTGTTTATATAAACCCTCCAAATTGATTTTGATTTCTGAAACTGAGAATTTAACCATTATGGGGTCATGAATGTCACTATCTTTGTCCTCTAGGGTTTCTTCTAACCTCATATTTTCAACATTCTGAGGGACTATTTCACTACTTCCTTCCATTATGTAAACAGTTCTAGTTACATTGCGAGTTTTAGAGGACGTACTTGGAACGGACAGGTTGAAAAATATATGCTCTATCGTTTTCCAATCCTCTGTCGTTCAAAAGACAACAATCAATTTTTTACGTGCCCTTGTCTTTTATACACCTCGAAGGTGGTTTCGCAACGTGGGAGGGTGGTTTTCCTTATCAATTTCTATGATTGCGAAATGATGTGAAGACGACACGCGTACAATGGTATCGTATTTCGCAACCACTCCGACCTCCATTTCGTCGTGCATGTTGGTGGCATGAAAATATTATGGGTCGTCGATATAGCCGCCCCTTTATCGAATAATCATTGATCTTGGTGTGCCTTTAACACTGCCTGAATTGATTTTTAGGTGCAATTTATCTTTGTTATCCTCCTCGCTTCTTCCATAATGACACCTCTCCGCTGTCGTCAATCTATCCATTTCCCTGCCAAGAATTGTTGATCATTTCTATCCTTTAGCGTCACCCTTTAATTTCTCGGGGGATTTCGATTCCACTATTCATCTCTCTTCTTTTCCAGTGAAACTCATCTTCCACCGTCGATCTTCTCCAATGAAATTGTGACCATTGATCATTTCACATGACTTCCAAATAATTTTGCTCGGTTCTTTAGCTCCTTTTTGGTATATGCAATGGTCATATGAACATCTTTTTCAAGACTTGGGGCTATTCTCACCATTTTTACATTATATCAAGACTTCTTTTTATCAATATTTTTCCCATCCAAAATTGAAAAATAGTGTGTCAATAGGTTTCACAAAACTCATTGAATTCATTTGAGGTAAACTATCTGTTAATATTATTCTAATTTGACTAGCAAGATCACTGAAAGAAACATAATCACAAGATAGACAAAGATATTACCCTGGGAAACCCTCATGGGGTAGAAAACCCAGCAAAGCTTTCCTCAATAAGATGATCAACCAAAATACAATATGTGCTCCAAGAATTGACCTCCTTCTCTACCTCCTATGCAGACATCTCAAACACAAGTGCACTACTTTCTGAGTTTTGCAAGTGTGTCAAATGAGGAGCTCACCTCCTCTACTTATACTAGTTCCCAACTGACTAAAATCCCTAATGGGCCCGACCTCTCGTAGTGAAGTCTAATAAACCCTAAATAATAAACTCAGGGCCGACCCCCACATGGTGGGTCTCATAACCTTGGTTACCACAAACCATCGGAGGAATAAACATCTCCGGATACATAATAGAATCACTTCGGAGGGATGAAACATCTCTGGAATAATAAAGTACAAATATAATATTCTTAGAAGTTACAATATTCGACACTCCCCCTTAACAAGAAGGATATTATAACAACATCTGTAGGAGCAAGGAGTCATCGACTACATCATACATGATACATCTATAAATCATCAGAAGCTTTCTTTAGTACATCATCATCACTAACTCAACTAGTTACTGGAACATCAATCATTATCATCATCGTCATCGCATGATCATCAGCATCATCATCACACGAGCATCATCATCACACAACCATCGTCATTGTCATCACATGATCATCAGCATCGTCATCACATGATCATCGACATCGTCATCACATGATCATCAGCATCGTCATCACACAATCATCAGCATCGTCATCACATGATCATCAACATCATCATCACATGATCATCAACATCGTCATCATATGATCATCAGCATAGTCATTACACGATCATCATCATTACATGATCATATTACAAGATGATCAATCCTACTCTCTTTAGGACATAGGTCCAAGAATGATACAATCCTATCATGTACCTTTTGAACCGAGGTCCAGGGACGATCCAGTCCTATCATGTACCTTTTGAACCAAGGTCCAGGGACGATCCATTCCTATCATTCCATTCTCGGAGACATATGTCTACGGATCATTTAAGACACCTCATCATGGCTAGGGATGATATAATCCTCTCGTCAACTTAGACGGAGTCTAAGGACCACTTCTCGGAGACATACATATACGGATCATTTAAGACACCTCGTCATGCCTAAGGATGATACAATCCTTTTCAATTCTCGGAGACATACGTCTATGCCTATGGATCATTTAAGACACCTCATGATGCCTAAGCATGATACAATCCTTTCCACTTCAAGGAGACATACGCCTATGTCTATAGATCAATTCAAGGGAACGATGTCCGGGGATGATACAATCCCCACCTGTCCACTTCAGGACTTCATTCTCGGAGACACATGTCTATGGATCAATTCAAGGGAACGAAGTCCGGGGATGATGCAATCCCCACCTGTCCACCAAGGTCTTCATTTTCGGAGACATACGTCTACGAATCAATTCAAGGGACCGAAGTCCGGGGACGATACAATCCCCACCTGTCCACTAAGGACTTCATTTTCAGAGACATACATCTACGGATCATTTCAAGGGACCGAAGTTCAAGGACGATACAATCCCCACCTGTCCACTAAGGACTTCATTTTCAAAGACCTATGTCCACGAATCAATTCAAGGGACCGAAGTCCGGGGATGATACAATCCCCACCTATATCCTTATCAATACAGATATCGTTAGTACATCACTAGTACAACTACATATAATTATCCTCATCAATACATGTATACATATCATGTATCCTCATCAATACATCAATATAAGAACAAGTATCCTCATCAATACAAGTACATATATCATCAAAACATGTATCCTCATCAATACATCAATATAAAAACAAGTAGTGTAAGTATTCTAAGTATAAGTGTCCTAAATCTAAGTAATCTAAGCATACATAAATATCTAGGTGTAGTAAACAGGTATCCTCATCATCGACCTGGCTGTCGATGAGGGCAATCTCATCGTCAATGACTATATCACTCCCCCTTTCGAGGAGGGTCCTTTTGAACTACACCAAGCCTGTCTCGAAAATATTCAAATTTTACTCGAGACAGAGGTTTGGTCAATATATCAGCAATCTGTTCCTCAGTGATCACATACTCGAGCTTAATAGCTCCTCTCTGCACCATATCTCATATGTAGAAATATTGGATCTCTATGTGTTTTGACTTATCATGGAATACTGGATTTTCTGTCATCTTAATACAGCTTTGACTGTCACACATGATCACAGTGGGATCCATTTCTAAGTCAAACACTCCAGATAATTGTGAAAATCCTCACAGCAGATCTAAGAGATGATGTATAACTCACAAGAGTAATTATGATTAAGCAGGAAAATAGAAGAAGAGTGAACAATACAGTATAATGAGCAATAGAATAATATGGTATAGTAGAACTCAGATAGAAGCAATAATACTTCACACACACTAATTAATTAATCACAGTATGGACAAATAAATAGTACAATGGTAGAGAGGATTCGAATGCCTAAGGTGGAAATTCGAATTAGCCTCTCAGAGTGATCATAAGATCAATAGAGTGTCATCGGAGCACAACTAGGTGTCCTCATGATCATCGGAGTGCAACTGGAAGTCTTCATCATCATCAGTGGAGTCATCAATGATCAAGTAACTGTCAACCATCAGTCAAACTAACTCTGGTAGGTGTAACTGAGTGTAACTCAATGTAACTGAGTGTAACTGACTGTAACTGACTGTAACTAAGTGTAACTGAGTGTAACTGACTGTAACTGACTGTAACTGAGTGTAACTGAGTGACAGCTGGACTGGTAGGTGAAGAAGGGCGAGTTGCTCCCTAAAATCAAGGAAGAAGGACGCATTAAGCAACTAGAGGGATAAAACTGAATAGTGAGAAGCTCCTAGGGGCTGGCTAACTGAGGGATAGGTGCTGGACTGATGACTGGGATGCATACAAAAGGCATGCAAACCCTAAAGGTGCATGCATGACTGAAAATGTAAATGATCAAAATACTGGTGGGAATAGGATGGAGTATAGGAATATCCTAACACCCCCCCTTAATCCATCCTAGGCCCTGGTAACTAAGACCAAAGGTCACGCAATACAATGAATAATAACAATCAATAAACCAAGGAAGTGCGAAAATTCCATGGGAAACACACCCCCTCCTCAAAAAATAGACTGTAAGGCACACATAAAAATAAATGCTCCAAACTCAAGCATGTGTGATGCTTGGTCATATGTCTGGAGGTATCTTCTTCTTGGGAAGAATGTGATGAGAACAAATCCAACAGTATGAGAATGATCCTTGAACCTGTGATTCGAATCAGCTGAGGTAGGATCAAATATGTGAAAGTGCATATAGTCTTTTGTCTTCTCCTTCGAACCACCATGGGTGAGATTATGCCAAAAATAACTATTGCATGTTTGCTTGAAATCAAAATCAGATTTAAGACTTAAAAAATAGTTTCTTGAGATCTCCTTTGAACCAGCAGGGGTGAGATCAAAACTATCATATGCATGAGAAATTATCCCAAGCAGTAATTGCTTAGAATCCAAATTAGATCCAAGACTTGAATCATGGTTTCTTGAGATCTCCTTTGAACCATGAGAGGTGAGATCAAAACCAGTAGATGCATGAGAAATTATCCCAAGCGAATGACAATGGCCATATTCTTCAATGACCTTCTGAAAGCATGGAATTATGATCATGTAGTTGTATAAAAGAGGAGTTAGCTAGAGAGGAGCGAATGCATTACCTTCAAAAGCTGTTTTGACCTCCGAAATAATCATGTGATCATGATGCAAACCAACAGACTCTAGTGCAAGAGAGGATTTAGGACCTTCTGCAATATCTAGAGTGTGAGTTGGCACAGAAAGAGAAGAAAGTTTGAGCATGAGTGGAGAATCTACAAGTTCTTTGTCAACAATTTCAATATGAGATGATACTGGTTCATGATCTGAGATACCATCAAGAGGAGTGAATGCATCACTTTGCTTGCTTTCGAATGGGTTAGGACCAAGTCCTTCATTCTTTCTGGCAAATTTTTCATCCAGGTGAGCCCATATCTCTTTTGGAGTCCATAACTCCTTTGGAGTTTCAACACCATTACGGTATTTGAATTGGAATCTATGGCATGCAAACAAATAAAACATTATTGCTTCAAAGTGCATGTCACTTTTATTTAACCAGTCAATCTTCTCTTCAGGGGATTCGAACTCTCTTTCAAAATAACAATAAAAAAGATCATGGATCTTCAAGTCTGCTATCATTCTTGGTTTCCATTCATCATAGTTGAGTGGATCAAGAGGAGTAATTCCTGATGAATACATTGAAGCTGTAGAGGACCTACAAAAACAATATAGAATAACTGCAACTACTACTGCTGCAAAAATGCAGAAACTGATGCAACTGCTGCACTCGAAATCTTGGTAATAACCTGCAAAAAACTCTCAAGAATGGAGATAAACAATATTCTCAACATGCTCTGATACCATGTGAAAATCCTCACAGTAGATCTAAGAGATGATGTATAACTCACAAGAGTAATTATGATTAAGCAGGAAAATAGAAGAAGAGTGAACAATACAGTATAATGAGCAACAGAATAATATGGTATAGTAGAACTCAGATAGAAGCAATAATACTTCACACACACTAATTAATTAATCACAGTATGGACAAATAAATAGTACAATGGTAGAGAGGATTCGAATGCCTAAGGTGGCAATTCGAATTAGCCTCTCAGAGTGATCATAAGATCAATAGAGTGTCATCGGAGCACAACTAGGTGTCCTCATGATCATCGGAGTGCAACTGGAAGTATTCATCATCATCAGTGGAGTCATCAATGCTCAAGTAACTGTCAACCATCATTCAAACTAACTTTGGTAGGTGTAACTCAATGTAACTAAGTGTAATTGAGTGTAACTGAGTGTAACTGACTGTAACTAAGTGTAACTGAGTTTAATTGACTGTAACTGACTGTAACTGAGTGACAACTGGATTGGTAGGTGAAGAAGGGCGAGTTGCTCCCTAAAATCAAGGAAGAAGGACGCATTAAGCAATTGGAGGGCTAAAACTGAATAGTGAGAAGCTCCTAGGGGCTGGCTAACTGAGGGCTAGGTGCTGGACTGATGACTGGGATGCATGCAAAATGCATGCGAACCCTAAAGGTGCATGCATGACTGAAAATGTAAATGATCAAAATACTGGTGGGAATAGGATGGAGTATAGGAATATCCTAACAATAATAGCTTCCGAAGCCACACTGCTTCACAACAGGCAGAGCAGGAAGCTATATATTTTGCTTCAGCAGTACTGAGAGCCACACTAGATTGTTTCTTGTTGAACCATGAGATCATGGCAAATCCAAGATCATAACATCCACCTAATGTACTCTTTCTGTCTGAGACACTTCCTTCCCAATCAGAATCTGAGTAACCATGTAATCTGAGTTCAAGATTTCCGAGATAATATAGACCAAAATTTAATGTATTCTTTAGATACCTCATTACATACTTTGCAGCTATTAAGTGAACCTTTCTAGGTTCTACTAGATACTGACTCAGGGTATTTACAACAAAGCATATATCTGGTCTGGTATTTGTTAAATACATCAATGACCCAATGATTTGTCTATATAGAGTTATGTCCACTAATTCTGATGAGTCATTAACTAATAACTTCAAGTTGGAGTCCATGGGAGTGGCCATGGCTTTACACTCCAACATATCAAATATTTTTAGAATCTCCACAACATACTTACCTTGATTTAGAAATATTCCTTTTGGTTCTTGTCATACTTCTAGACCTAAGAAGTAATGCATTAATCCGAGATCTTTCATCTCGAATTCTGAAGAAAGCTTCTTCTTGCATTCGATAATTTGTTTCTCATTTCTGGTTAGAAATAGATCAGCTACATACAACAAAAGTATAACTGGTTCATCATCCATCACCTTGAGATAAAGATTAGGGTCAGCTTTACTCTTGGTAAAGCCCATGCTTGTTAAGAAATTGTCAATCCTTCCGTACCAAGCTCTGGGAGCTTGCTTCAATCCATATAATGCCTTTTTCAGTTTGCATACATGTGTTCTCCCATCTTTAACCTCAAACACTTGTGGTTGCTCTATGTACACTTCTTCTTCAATTACACCATTCAGAAAAGCTATCTTAATATCCATTTGGTGTAATTTCCACTTCATCATAGATGCAAGTGCCATGATAGTTGTAATTGAAGTGTACCTAGCAACTGGTGCAAATGTTTCTTTATAGTCAATTCCCTCTTTCTGAGAGAATCCTCTGGCTACAAATATTGCCTTGTATTTTTCAATGCTACCATCTGTAGCATGTTTTATCTTGAATATCCATTTGGAAGAAATCACACTATTATCTTTTGGTTTGGGAACTATATCCCAAACATCATTTTTCATTATTGACTTATATTCTTCTGTCATTGCTTCTACCCACTCTTTCTTCTGAGCTGCCTCTTCATAGCTAGTAGATTGTTGATCCACAAGATCACACATCAAGGCCACATAGTTGGATACTAGATTTGGTTTCTTTCTTTCTCTAGTGAAGCCTTCAGGAGCTCCATATTTTTCATCTCCTTGAATAATTTCTCTAGCCCATTCTGGCCTTCTTTTCCTAGATAAGTTTGTAATAGGGGGTTCTTGTGGTTCCAACATGTCATGATCCTCTGGTGTATCATCTTCAGGGATGGGCACAGCTTTTGTGATTCTAGGAGGTGTATCTTCTTCATAGATTTCTTCAAGTTGGCACTTCTTATATTTCTTGAGAGCTGCTTCTTCATCAAATGTTACATCTCTACTTATTTCCATATGATGAAAACTAGGTATGTAAATTTTGAAAGATTTGGATGATTCACAATATCCAACAAATATTCCTTTCTTACCAGAAGGATCCAACTTGGTTCTCTTTTCTTTTGGAATGTGAATGTACACAGGACATCCAATATTTTGAGATGACTTACCTTAGGATTCTTTCCTGTGAACACTTCTTCTGGAGTCTTGAATTCAAGAGCACTATGGGAAAGTCTATTTTGTACATAGACTGCTGTCCTAGCTGCTTCAGCCCATGGATACATGGGTAGATCTTGGTCATGTATCATAGTCTTTATAGCTTCCATGATAGTTCTATTCTTTCTTTCAGCAACCCCATTTTGTTGGGGATTGTATGGAGTGGTTAGTTCCCTCTTGATTCCAGCTTCCTTACAAAAGTCTTCAAAGTCCTTTGAAGTATATTCTCCGCCATTATTTGTTCTAAGAATCTTGATTTTCTTTTTTGAGAGATTTTCTATTAAGGCCTTGAACTCTTTGAATTTTCCAAAGACTTCATTCTTACCTTTAAAAAGTATATCCAAGTCTTCCTTGAATAGTCATCAATGAAAGAGAGATAGTATTCAAACCCACTTAGGGATGTGGTGGGCATTGGTGCACATACATCAGAGTGTATTAACTCCAAAATGTTCTTAGTCTTTGTTTCACTCTTTGAAAAAGGGTTCTTGACATTCTTCCCTTTTTCACATCCTTTGCATGAGCCATTATGGTCAATCTTTAAGTCTGGTAATCCTATGACCACCTTGCTCACATAGGGTATGGCCTTGTAGTTAATGTGAGCAAGCCTTCTATGCCATAGTTCATTGGTACTAGTGGTTTCATGGACAAGGGCAGCTTCTGGGTGACGCTTGAGTTTGTAAAGGCCTCCTTCTTCTTCACCAATAACAATTGCATCCTCAATTGATTTTCCTTTGGGCCACATAAGTACTTGTCCATCAATAAATGCAATTCTAAATCCTTTCTTATCTAGTGCTGAGATAGAAAGTAGGTTCTTCTTCAAACCTGGTACATATAAAATTTCTTTCATCTTCAAAGGTGTTCCAGAATCAAGCTTGTAGCTTGCTTCACCAATTCCCTTGATGGGATATTGATAATCATCTCCTAGAGATACCTTTTGTGGAGAAGACTTTTCTTCAAGTCTTGAGAGAGCTTTCTTTTGAACTATCATGTGCTTTGAAGCACCACTATCAATGAGCCATGTATCTTCTACAAGAGACACGGATCCAGAGAGTGCAGAAAATATAACATACTCTTCTGCATCTTCTTCTTCATTCCTTCTAGATCTTTTCCTAGGGAGGGGCCTTTCTTCTTCTTCTTCATTTCTTTTGAATCTTTTCCTATGAGGCCTTACTTCCTCTTGTTCTTTTTCTTCACTATCATCTTCTGCAAGATGTGCTTGATGTCTTTTATAGTGAATATTTTTCTTCTTCTTTGAAGGACAAAATCTAGTAATGTGTCCTTCTCTATGACAGTTGAAACATTAGAAAGAAGAGAACTTTCCTTTTCCTTTCTTCTGAAATCTTTGTGGAGATTGAGACTCCTTGTGATTGTCCTTCTTGAAGTAAGATTGACTCTTCCTTCTCTTAGTGTGTGTATCCAAGGCTTGGTCATCCTCCTTGAGAAGGGTGTTAGGAACCTATGTCAACCCTTCTCTTTACTATGTTAGTATATTGTTGTTGGACGCATATGCTTTGTAAGTCGTCCCGTAGTATTTGTTGATCCATAGTTTATATTAGCCCATAGTATTGACCCATAGTATTGGACGCATATGCTTTGTAAGTCGTCCCGTAGTATTATATGTCCCATGGTTTTGACTCATAGTATTGGGCATAGACTTAGTATATAAGTGTGTGTTGAGGTCATTGAAGGCACCGTGAAGTTAATTGTATTGAGCTTGCTCAAAGGAGGTTGCCCCCTCGAAGTGGCCAGTGATCAATATAAAAGCGATTCTGTTCTATTATTTTTGATATCTCATGTATTTGCATTAATTAATTATTGCAGGTACATCACATCTGGTATCAGAGCACTTTCCTTGGCACAAGTGGGAAATTTTTTTTCTTTTTTCGGGCGGCGACTTTCAGATCAATTTCTGAAACTTTCTGCACAAAATCAGAAGAAACTGATTGCATATCTGAATCCCTCTTTCAAAAATACGCAGTTTCAAAAAAAAAAATCATCTCATTTGGAGTTCTAAAAGTGGAGATATCGCGGATTTAAAATCAGCAATTTTTCAGAATTTCGGTGACGGACGCGGAAATTACGGCGAGAAAATCTTTTGACTGAGTGCCCAGATTTCTATTCCGCTTTCAAGGGTAGAAGCAGAGTGGTTGTTCCAGTTCCGGAAACATGCTATAATAGCGATTCTGAGCAATATAGATCCGGTTTTTGAACATTGGGTGGAATTTCTGCCCAATTTTTTTTCTGTTGCAGGTTCGGATCTGGGAATAATCCCTATCCGCTTAACTGTGGGAAGTACTTGGGCATGAGCCCTAAAACTCATTGTGAGGAGTACCACAGGAAACCCAAAGTAGCTGGCCATTGAGAGGACCTGCCAAGCGAAAAGGGCAACGACCCCTACCTGATTGACTAGTTCCCACCCGTGAGGTAAACCAAGAGCTGTCGTTTGTGGCAAAGCGGTTATCAGTTTTACCTGAGCCGTGGAGTGAGGGGTACTACCCCAATACGCAAGCCGTCAGACAGCATTGGTGGCCGAGTAAAAACCCTGAACTATTAGGAAGCCGCACATACCTGGGGTCCATATCTACTTTCAGCTGAACTATTGTCGATCACTGCTGCGCCGTTTCAGATCCATTTTGCAAGCCGTTCCATATCCAGCCGTTCGGCGTTGTTCTAGATTCATTCCGAGCCGTAGCCGCTCCAGTCTTCAAAAAAAAAAAAAAAAAAAAACTTGCAGGAGCACACACCATGGAGGAAGCACTTGCAGCCATCCAAACCAAACTCCAAGATCTGGATGAAAAATTTCTCAGCCTCCATCTTCAGCATTCAGCCATGAACAATACTAGACAGCCAGAATCTTTTGCAGCTACCGGGTTCTCTTCTTCTAGCAATTTTCGTGGGTCGAAGCTTGATTTTCCTCGCTTCAATGGTACTGATCCGACTGGATGGATATACCGAGCAGAACAATATTTCAATCTGCATAATACTTTTGATGTTCAGAAAGTTCCACTTGCATCCTTTCATTTGGAACAGGAAGCCCTTCAATGGTACCGTTGGTACATTAAAGCTCATCCCAAGCCAAATTGGATAGATTTTTGCCAACTCATTTTGCCACGATTTGGTCCTAGTGCTTTTGACGACTTCACAGGAGCACTCACTAAACTTCACCAAACTGGCACAGTGAGAGAGTATCAGACGGAATTTGAGAAACTAGCCAATCACACAGAAGGATTGTCTGATGAATTCTATAGGAGTTGTTTTATCAGTGGTCTCAAGGATGAAATCCGCTCAGAGGTCAAAATGTTTTGTCCTGTGAGGCACCTGCAACAATTAATTAACAAGAACGCGCGAAATAGCAGAAATGACAGAACTCAGAATCACTTTTGTATTGATCACGGGCCACTTCAAGGGGGCAACCTCCTTTGAGCAAGCTCAATACAAATAACTTCACGGTGCCTTCATAGGTCTCAACACACACTTATATACTAATTCGAGGCGCCAATACTATGGGTCGAAACCATGGGCCGTTACAAACTATGGATTAACAATACTACGGGCAACTTACAAAGCATATGCGCCAATAACAATAACACAACTATTGATCAACAAATACTACGGGACGACTTACAAAGCATATGCGTCCAATAACAACATACTAACAAAGTAAAGACATGGGTTCCTAACATGTCCGAACACCATGATGGAAGTCCTAGGGTTGGCTAAACTGGCCGAGGACAAGATCGCAGCTCAACAACGCTCCAAACCCACCTTTGTTCCCTTCAGAACTATGGGTTCCCAACGACCTCCCATTACGCCTGCTCCTCAACCAACTCTTATCAAGCATTTGTCTGAAATAGAAATGCAGGCACGTCGAGAAAAAGGGCTTTGCTATAATTGTGATGAGAAATTCACTCGGGGACATAGATGTGTTCAACAAAAGCTCTATCTCTTGTATGTGGATTCTCCACCTGCCTTAGAACTTGGTGAAGAAGCTACAGATACAGTAGATGATCAGGTCGACATTCAACACCCGCCTGTTGGCACCCCATCTCAGGACGACCCACCCGAGATCTCTCTCCATGCTGTAACCGGCGTCACCACCCCACAAACAATGTGGGTCAGGGGATACTTCAAGAAGCTCCCTCTTACCATACTCATTGATTCTGGTAGCACTCATAACTTCATTGACCCTCGGATTGCCAAACAGGCTGATTGTTTTGTCCATCCTTGCTCTAACTTTGAAGTCATGGTTGCCAATGGGGGCACCTTACCTTGCAAGGGGAAGTGTCACAATGTGCGTATCTCTATGGAAGATTATAACCTACGCTCTGACATGTTTGCCTTGTCCTTAGGTGGATGTGATGTGGTTTTGGGCGTTCAATGGTTACGCACACTTGGCCCCATTTTATGCGATTTTGCTGAACTTTGGATGCAGTTTAAAGTCAATGGGGCACAACACAAATTTATGGGCTTACAACCAGGGTCTCTCTGCATCATCAATTCACATCGCCTGGAAAAAATCCTTAAGAAGAATTCACATGGTGTCATCGCTCAGCTCAATTCCATTCAGATGCAACCATCAACAGTCTCCACTACTTCATGGGATAGATATGTAGGTATCTTTGCTGAACCAATGTGCTTGCTGCCTTCAAGAGACCTTTCTGGTAAGAATGTAGCCCCATCTACCTCTCAGCAGGCAATGATGGTTATTTTGCATGCAGTACAGAAGTGGCAGCCATCCCTATTAGGGAATTATTTCTGCAGCAAGACTGATCTCCCGAGTCTGGAAAATTTTCTGGAACAATGGGTCTCCTCCCCAACACACCTGCAATGGGTTATCCCTATGTGATCACTTACAAGAAGGGTAAGGACAATATGGTGGAAGATGCTCCTTCTCGCACAATTGATGACCCAGTTTCTCTTACAGCTCTTTCTCTGCTTGTTCCAAATTGGTTGCCATATGTTCAACAGGGCTATCTCTTCTATAAACTCCATGCTTCTCCATCAACAGGGCACTCTGGGTTCTACAAAATGTATGACCGGGAACAATGTAACTTCTTTTGGTCGGGACTAAAAATGACAATTCCACAGATGGTGGCTGACGATGATACTTTCCAAGTCAACGAGGGGGAAACGACACTCCTTTCGGGATTGCTCAAACCCTTTCCCATCCCTACACAACTTTGGCAAACTATTTCTATGGATTTCCTAGCAGCGCTCTGGTGGTACAATACCACATCTCAAAGGACACCATATGAAGCAGTCTATGGAAAAACACCGCCAGTTCTTCTTCCATACACCCTTAGCAGCTCCCCAGTTCAGGAAATTGACTCGGTTCTTCGAAACCGCGATCAGATTCTTCTCATTTTGCAGGACAATCTTCACATGGCCAGAATTCGCCTGAAACAACAAGCCGATCAGCACCGTTCTGAGCGCATCTTCCACGCAACTGACAGGGTTCTTCTTCATCTACCGCCTTCCAAGCAATCCTCCTTGACACTCCAAAGGCGTTAGTGGCCCGAAATGCAAACCGAGGATGCTACCGGGGAACCACTCCTTCAGATTCTGCAGAAATTTCTTCAACCAAAGCTTTGAGGACAAAGCTTTTTCTAAGGGAGAGGGGATGTTAGGAACCTATGTCAACCCTTCTCTTTACTATGTTAGTATATTGTTGTTGGACGCATATGCTTTGTAAGTCGTCCCGTAGTATTTGTTGATCCATAGTTTATATTAGCCCATAGTATTGACCCATAGTATTGGACGCATATGCTTTGTAAGTCATCCCGTAGTATTATATGTCCCATGGTTTTGACTCATAGTATTGGGCATAGACTTAGTATATAAGTGTGTGTTGAGGTCATTGAAGGCACCGTGAAGTTAATTGTATTGAGCTTGCTCAAAGGAGGTTGCCCCCTCGAAGTGGCCAGTGATCAATATAAAAGCGATTCTGTTCTATTATTTTTGATATCTCATGTATTTTCATTAATTAATTATTGCAGGTACATCACAAAGGGCTTCTCTATTGGCTACCCTAGCTTCTTCTTGAACACAATCCTCCCATACTACATCAAACTTCATACTTTCTTTTCTGGCACACATAGTTTGTATGAATGACTCCCAAGGTCTAGTGAGACCATTTAGAGTAGTCATCACAAGTTCATCTTCATCAAGAGTATCACCAATGGCATCTAGTTGTTCCTTGATTTGGGAGACCCTTGAGAAGTAGTCTTGAATGGATTCTCCTTTGTGCATCTTGTTACTCTTCAACTGTGTTCTTAGATTCATATTCCTATTGATGTTCTTTCCTTCATACATTCTTCCTAGGGCATCATACATTTCTTTTGGAGTCTTCTTGGATGCCACTTGGGGAATCAAGTGGTCTTTAATAGAATCAGCAATGATTCTCTTTGCCCTAATCAAATCCTTCCTATGCTTCTCTTTGGCTTCATCTCCTTCAAGTTCTGAAACTTCATCCTTGATATATTGAGCAAGATCATTCTCTTCAAGAATGAGACCAATTCTGTATTTCCATGCTCAGAAATTCTCTATACCTTCAAGCTTGTCTTCAAGCTTAGTGCTTGGAGCCATCTTCTCTTGGGGGAGTCCAAGAGATAAATGATAGAGTAGGAAACTTTACCTTTTCACTTTTCCGGATCTGCAATAGAATTTTTGGTTTATCGCACTTTTCGTAAAACTAGGGTTTGACTTTCCCAGAGTTCTACCCAACCAAAAACCTCGATCCAAAGCTCAAAAGATAGATCTTTAGAAGGGCTATTCATCCATGCAACTAGAATAAAAAAATACTAACTTTTGCAGAAACCCTAATTTTGGGAGAGAGAGAGAAATATAATTTCACCTTGTGAAAGATGTTCTATTCAGGTTAGCTCTAATACCATGTTAAGATTATTCTAATTTGACTAGCAAGATCACTGAAAGAAACATAATCACAAGATAGACAAAGATATTACCCTGGGAAACCCTCACGGGGTAGAAAACCTAGCAAAGCTTTCCTCAATAAGATGATCAACCAAAATACAAGATGTGCTCCAAGACTTGACCTCCTTTTCTACCTCCTATGCAAACCTCTCAAACACAAGTACGCTACTTTCTGAGTTTTGCAAGTGTGTCAAATGAGGAGCTCACCTCCTCTACTTATACTAGTTCCCGACTGACTAAAATCCCTAATGGGGCCAACCTCTCCTAGTGAAGTCTAATAACCCCTAAATAATAAACTCAGGGCCGACCCCCACATGGTGGGTCTAATAACCCTGGTTACCACAAACCATCGGAGGAATAAACATCTCCGGATACATAATAGAATCACTTCGGAGGGATGAAACATCTCCGGAATAATAAAGTACAAATATAATATTCTTAGAAGTTACAATATTCAACACTCTCCTCCATTATCTGTCCTTAAACATTTGATTTTCAGATTTGTATCATTTTCAACCATTGCTTTAAAAAATTTAAACTTTTCAAAAGCTTTTGATTTCTCTTTGAGGAATGTTGCCCAATTTATAACATATAAACATATAAACAATATTTATCTCGACTTCCAAATTCCGACAAGAAGGATCAGTTGCCCCTTCATTTAGTAGATCTAGTTATGAACACCAATATCCAACAACTCACCTTTATCCAGAATGGTGAACACAACAAGGATCGACCGACCCTTCTTACAGTATAAAACTATTATGAAAATAATACTGGGAAGAAGAGGGTTCATCCACTCCTTCATTTATGAGGGAGTTGTGAAAATATTCAACCTACGAAGGTTAGGACGTCAATTCATGTATAACCAGAATGGTCAATACTAGGAAAATACTAAGCACAAGAAGGGTTGGCTGACCCTTCGTTTAGTAGATAATTGTGAACACCAATATCCAACAATTCACCTGTATCCAAAATGGTGAACACAAGAAGGATCGGACAACCCTTCTTGCAGTGTAGAACTAGTATGAAAATAATACTGGGCAGATGAAGGTTCGGTCGCCCCTTCATTTGTGAGGGAATTGTGCAAGTATTCAACCTACGAAGGTTAGGCTATCAATTCATCTATATTCTGAATGGAAAAATACTAAGCACAAGAAGGGTCGATCGACCCTTCATTTAAAAGAGAAATGAAAAAATATTTAATCTACAAAGGCTGGGACAAAAATTCCTGACTACTGACTTCCGTAGTAAATAGTAGGGATCGAGACATTGACTAAGTTATAACATGTAAACAATAAGCACAAAACCCAATTTTAAAAGTGGCAATATCAAAAGAAAAAGTATGCTTTTGCAACCTAGATTTGGCACTTTTGGAACCTGGATTTGGCACTTTTGGAAATAGATTTCGTAGTTTCAGAACTGGTTTGGGCACTTTTGGAACCGGTTTTGTCACTTTTGGAAGTTGGATTTGGCAGTTTCGGAACCGGATTTGGCACTTTCAGAACCGGTTTTGGCACTTTCAGAACCAGTTTGGCACTTTTGGAACTGGTTTTGGCACTTTTAGAACCGGATTTGGCATTTTTGGAACCGGTTTTGGCACTTTTGGAACATGGATTTGGTACTTTTGGAACTAGATTTTGCTTGATTTTTGGGTTTAGAAAGGTTGTTTTTGCCCTGTCTTCAAAGTGACTGGGACTAGAATATGTCCAAGTTTAATGAAATTGGTGTTATTAATAGATAATTCTGCACTTGTCAATATGAACTTGTCTTTGATTACATTTTTGCATACATTATGGAAAATAATATTCTTCAATAACAATGCGGAAAATAATATTCTTCATTGTTATAAATTCAAATGATGAATTCATAGAGGCTAGAACGTTTAAATAAATCCAATTCTACAACAACAGCAAAACCCTAATCCCCCCCTAAATCCCAAACTAACTTCTTTATATCCCATATACACGGTGAGAAAACCTAGATCCCTATTAATTTTTTGATAATTTCATTGAAACATTATCTCAGGATCCTACTAAGAGAATAACATGCACATCATAACAATCACAAACACAAGAGACACAGAGTTTCCTCACAGAAAATCAAGAAGGTGAAAAACCCCGCAACTTTCACAAAGATAGAATAATCCACAATACAAGATGACAATGATCAAACCCAAAGAGATGTCTCTAGTAGATACTCCTCCTCCTCCACTTGTGCACAACTCTCTCTCTCAACTATGCGAGTTGGATGAGTAAGTGAATGAATAGAATGAGAGACACAACCTCTCTATTTATGCACTGACTTGACCTACCAATAAACTAACTGGGCTGACCTCCTAAGGAAGTCTAATAACCCACTCACATAATACAATCAGGGCCGACCCCACACTAGTGGTCTAATAACCCATCAAATATAAGTTGCGACACTTACAACATTTGCGACACTTACAAATACAAATGACGACACTTCTGATTGGAGGAATAATACATCTCCATCATACATATAACAAGGTACAAGTGTAATACATAGAAGAATATATTCTGAAGTTACAAATACATCAACACTCCCTCTCAACTAGGAAGGTATTCTCTAGACTTAGGTCATCAATACATATGGGCACAAGTCTTCAATTCTGGAGCTAGATCATCGTCACTGGATCACAGAGCATCATTGTCACTGCTGTTGTACTCGTCGTCTCAATCTCTAGGCTATCTCTCAATTCTTCTCATCATAGGAAGTTCTACAAAGCCAACCCTTTTTCATACTGGTTGTAGGCCTAGCCTCTTGTAGGTCTTCATCATCTTTGGCCATCCTATGGAATCCTCAGGACTAATTATGTGCGTCAGCAAAACCTCGAAAGAGCATCCCAGGACTTTTACGAGCCCACTGCTCAACCTATTGGATCTTCCAGGATATTTTACATGCAACTCCACAACCTATCCATGGCCACAGAGTATCATCTTGATACTCATGATCATACTGACCATATCATCTCATCATTGACGGAGCACATCTCAGATCCACATCACACAACACTTACACCACCGACATGGGAGAACACATCTGCCACCATTCGGGGAAAGCTACAGCCCTTAGTTTTTCACTATGGGAGAACACATCTACACCGTGTGAAAAATGTCTCTAGCCCTTACATCTACACCATGGGAGAACACATTTGTACCATGTGAGAATGGCCCCAACCCTTACATCTGCACCATGGGAGAACACATCTGCACCATGTGAGAATGGCCCCGGCCCTTACATCTGCACCATGGGAGAAAACATCTGCACCATGTGAGAATGTCCCTAGACCTTACATCTGCACCATGTGAGAATGGCCCCAGCCCTTACATCTGCACCATGGGAGAACACATCTGCACTATGTGAGAATGGCTCAACAATTACATCACAACCATGGGAGAACACATCTACACTGTGTCAGAAAAGTTTCAGCAATTACATCATGACCATGGGAGAACACATCTACACTGTGTCACAAAATCTCGGCAATTACATCACGACCATGGGATAACACATCTACACCATGTCAGAAAATCCCATGTGCATATGCGGCTTTCGGACTTATCACACATGATCCAACTAATCATGCAATGCATCCACCTGATTCATATCATCACATATGATCATCCTGATCATCATAGCATCCACCTGATGCATATCAACTGGAGCATCACCCTGATGCTCATCATACAACGCTTACATCCACAGCCATGGGAGGATCCTCCTACCACCATGCTTGGAATGGCTCCTACAAATGTGTCCCATCACTTCTTCCTCAAAGTATCTTCTATCTGAAGAACACCAAGCCTCTCTCTGAAGTACTTGAACTTCACTCTAGCTAGTGGCTTGGTCAACACATATGCAATCTACTCATTTGTGGCAACATACAGGAGCTTCACTGCTCCTCTCTGCACCATATCCCTAATATAGTGATATTTGATCTCAATGTGCTTCGACCTGTCATGGAACACCAGGTTTTCAGACAACTTCACACAACTCTAGTTGTCACAAAAGATATAGGTAGCATCCAACAGGAGATCAAATAAATCAGACAGTAGCTTTGTCAGCCATGCTTCCTCACAACTAGCACAACAAGCTGCAACATACTCTGGTTCGGCTATACTCAGTGCTACGCAAGATTGCTTCTTTCTAAACCATGAAATCACACCTAATCCCAAACTGAAGCAGCACCTCAAAGTGCTCTTCCTATCTGCAGCACTTCCTGCCCAATTTGAATCAACATAACCTTCCAGGTTAAACTTTTGATTCGCATCATACTTGATCCCATAATCATTTGTACCCTTCAGGTACCTCAGAATATGCTTTACAACAATCAAGTGAACATGTCTAGGATTTGTCAGAAACTGGCTCAAGGTGTTCACCACAAAGCAAATATATGGTCTCGTGTTCATCAGGTACATCAAGGACCCAATCATTGAATGATACACCGTGACATCAACCGACTCTGATGAAGCATCACTCAGTAGCTTCAGGTTCGATGCCATATGTGTGGCCATGGCCTTGCAGTCCATCATCCTGAACCGCTTTAGGATCTCTACTACATACTTCCCTTGTCCAAGGAAGATTCCATTTGTGCTCTGCCACACCTCCATACCTAGAAAGTAATGCACCATGCCCAAGTCCTTCATCTCGAACTCAGCAACAAGCTTCCTCTTCATGTAGGAAATCAATCTATCCTCACCTATCACAAATAGGTCATCCACATACAATAGAAGTATCACTGGATTTCCTTCCTCAACCTTGTAGTAAAGGTTGGAGTCCGCTTTACTCTTGGTAAAGTACAAACTGGACAAGAAGCTGTCCATCATGTCGTACCATGTCCTAGGAGCTTGCTTCAAGCCATACAAGGCTTTCTTCAATCTGCACACATATGACTCCCTGCCATGTGTCTCAAAACCAAGTGGCTGCTCCACATTCACTTCCTCTTCGACTACACCATTCATGAAATCTGTCTTGACATCCATCTGGTGTATCTTCCACTTCATCACTGCATCCAGGGCAAGTACTGTTCTGATGGAAGTGTATCTGGCTACAGGAGCAAAATTTTCTTCATAATCGATCCCCTCTTTCTGGGAGAAGCCACGAGCAACAAATCTTGCCTTGTATTTCTCTATGCTACCATCTGCAGCATCCTTGATCTTATAGATCCATTTGGAAGTCACAACAGACTTCCCATCTGGTCTTGGGACTACATCCCAAACATCATTCTTCATGCTCAACTGGTATTCCCTTATCGTGGCATCCTTCCATTCTTTCTTTTCTGCTACTTCTTCATAACTGGAAGGTTCTTTGTTCATAATGTCACAGAGCAAGGCAACATAGCTGGTGTGTGATCTTGTCCTTTTCCTTTCTCTGTGTTCTTCTTCTGGAATACCAAATCTTTTAGCATCTTGGATAAGCTCTCTTACCCATGCTGGTTTCCTCTTGTGAGATTTCTTCTCACGGGGTGGATCTATACGTTCTTGTGGATCTTCTATTTCACGATCTACTTCTGGTATTGCTTCATTCATAGTGGTGTCTTGTGTTCTAGGTATCCTTGGTTATTCATAGTCTTCAACAGGTGTCTTCCTTGATTTGATTTATGTTGAGTTCTCATCAAAGGTCACATCCCTGCTAATGTCAATCTTCTTGAACCCTGGAAAGTATATTTTGTATGCCTTCGAGCTTTCATTGTACCCCACAAATATACCCTTATTTCCTAAAGGATCTAACTTAGTCCTCTTTTCTTTTGGAACATGTGTGAATACTGGATAGCCAAATATTTTGAGATGGCTAACTTCTGGTCTCTTACTAGAGAAGACTTCTTCTGGTGTCTTGTTGTCAAGTATCTTGTGTGGTGTTCTCTTTTGTACATATACAACTATTCTTGTTGCTTCTACCCATAGGTGCATGGGTAGGTATTGGTCATGAAGCATTTCCCATGTTGCTTCTATGATTGTTCTATTATTCCTTTCTCCAACCCCATTTTGTTGTGGGCTGTAAGAAGAGGTCAACTCCCTCTTAATCCCTGAGTCACTGCATAATTTCTTGAAGACTCCTGAAGTAAATTCTCCGCCATTGTCAGATCTGAAGATCTTGATCTTCTTATAAGTTTGATTTTCTATCAAGGCTTTGAATTCCTTGAACTTATCAAACACTTCATCTTTGTTCTTCAAGAAATAAACCCACATCTTCCTAGAGAAATCATCAATGAATGAAACATAATATACATAACCACTCAGAGAACTGGATGACATTGGTCCTCTTACATCAGAGTGGATAATCTCCAAAATTCCTTTTGCTTTGCTTTCACTGCTTGGAAATGCCTTCTTTGTGTTCTTTCCTTTTGCACATCCTTTGCAAATACCTTCATGCTTTGGCTGGATTTCAGGAAGACCTTCTACTACTTTGCTTGCAATTGGTAGTGCCCTATAGTGCACATGAGAAATCCTTCTATGCCAAAGTTCACTTGGCTCCATGGATTCATGTACCATGGCATGTTTAGGTTGTCCCTTCAATTTGTACAATCCTCCCTCTTGCTCTCCAATCACTACTGCATCATCTATGGTTTTACCTTTAGGCCACATAAGTACTTGGCCATCCACAAATGCAACTCTCATCCCTTTTGCATCCAAATATGATATGGAGAGAAGGTTATTCTTAAGTCCAGGTACATATAGAGCATCCTACATCTTCAAAGACTTCCCAGAGTCTAACTTGTAGGAGGCCTCACCACTTCATTTTATGGGGTATTGATAGTCATCCCCAAGTTTCCCCTTATGAGGTGACTCATGTTTGAATAGTTCCATAAGAGATTCTTTGAATCCCATCATATGTTTAGAATCCCCACTATCAATAAGCCAATCATTACACCAATGTGTAACAGTACCTGTGAGAGTAGAGATGAGAACATACTCTTCATCAATTGAGGAGTATTCACTTTCTTCTCTAGCCTTCTTCCTGGGAGGTTCATCATCCTCTATGGCATGAGCATGAAATCTCTTCTTGTTGTTCTTCTTCTTCTTGAAGTTGTTGTTGTTGTTCCTTTTGTTCTGAAGCAAAGTGTCCTTTTTCACTGCATGTATAGCATCTCAGATCTTTCTTCTCTTTTGGATGGTAATGAGAATATTTCTTATGATGATATTGCTCCCTTTTGGGCTTACTTATATTGGTGTGAGTTGTGAGGGCTTGGTCTTCATTTCCCATCTTTTCTTCTCGAGCTACAAGCCTAGATTCTTCTTGTGAACATTCCTCCCACAGTCTACTGAAATAGATCAACTTCTTTCTTGCCAAAATACCTTGGATGAAGGAGTCCCATGACCTAGGTAGGCCATTCAATGTGCTCATGACAATTTCTCCATTCTCCACTACTTCATCCACTGGTTCAAGTTGTTCTTTGATTTGAGAGACCTTAGTAAAGTAGGATTGGATGGTCTCTCCATTCTGGAACTTTACCCCTTTCAAGTGGTTCCACAGAGTCATCTTCCTTCCTCCAAACAACTTGGTTATAGAGTCAAACATCTCCTTAGGTGTCTTTAGGGAAGACACATGGGGTATGAGATGATCTTTTATGGAAATAGCAATGATTCTCTTGGCCTTGTCCAGTCCTTCTTGTGTAAGGCCTTAGCCTCATCTCCCTCTGGAACTAGAACCTCTTCCTTTATGTAGTTTTCCAATTCATTCTCTTATAGGATTAACCCAATCCTATACTTCCATGCTCGAAAGTTATCAGCTCCTTCAAGATTATCCTCAAGCTTGGTGTGGTGAGGCATTTTAAAGAGTACTTCAAATGGAGATAGAAAGTCTTAGGTCTTACCACTTGATTTGCTAGAAACTGGTTCTGGAGATGGATTAGGGGTTGTTAAAGAAACCCTAAAAATTCAAACTTATGAATGGATGGAAATATGCACCTTGTTGAGCTGATCACACTGGTATACTTCAAATTTTAAATCTGCAAAAATTGACCCCTCAAAATTGTCTTTGAAACTTTTGGATTTCTTGGACAGGATCCTGAACTAAGGTTTGATATTGCCTGGGGTTCTACCCAGCCAAAAAGTTCGATCTTGTGCTCTAAACTTTGATTTTTCTGAGGAGCATCCAGCCATGGTCACAAATTCCAAAAATTTCCACTTTTGCAGAAACCCTAATTTTCCACCCTTCCTATCAAAATACCGAACTAGGTTTTGATCAAGCCTGACCTTCTGCCCAACCAAAAGGTTTGATCTTGGTCTCTAAACTTCGATTTTCTTATGGGGCATCTAGCTGTGGTCTCGGATTCCAAAAATTCCAACTTTCTCTGAAACCCTAATTTCCTGCAGTAGTGCGGGCCAAAAACTGAAAGTGCTTAGAATTGAATTCTATCTCGACAGAAAGATGCACCCTTCCAAGGAAATTTATCCTATCCTCCTTCCTTTGATGATCTGAGGAGAGAAACCCAAATATTAAGAAGCCCTAGATTCCATAGTTGCATAGTGTCTTCTTCTTAGAACGACTCTAATACCATGTTAATTTTTTGATAATTTCATTCAAACATTATCTTAGGATCCTACTAAGAGAATAACATGCACAACATAACAATCACAAACACAAGAGACACAGAGTTTCCCCGGGGAAAACCAAGAAGGTGAAAAACCCTGTAACTTCCTCAAAGATAGAATAAGCCACAATACAAGATCACAATGATCAAACCCAAAGAGATGTCTCTAGCAAATATTCCTCCTCCTCTACTTGTGCGCAACTACTCTCTCAACTATGCTAGCTGGATGACTTAGTGAATGAATAGAATGAGAGAGATAACCTCTCTATTTATACATTGACTTGACCTGCCAATAACTAACTGGGCCGACCTCCTAAGGAAGTCTAATAACCCACTCGCATAATATAATCAGGGCCGACCCCACACTAGTGGTCTAATAACCCATCAAATATAAGTTGCGACACTTGCAACATTTGTGACACATGCAACACTTACAAATACAAATGACGACACTTATTATTGGAGGAATAATACATCTCCATCATACATATAACAAGGGACAAGTGTAATACATAGAAGAATATCTTCCGAATTTACAAATACATCAACAATCCCAACATGCAAGCAAACCCACACCTCCTTCAAATGGTGATAAGTTTGAGTAATGTATTCAAACCCAATGACCCATTTCATAATTAAAAAGTTGGAAACCTTGGTCGAATCACTTTTATACTAACAATCCAAATATTTACATTGATATGTGTATATATCAACCAATTAATAATAATTCGATGGCTATCGATACATGGTCTTCGATGATTCTTTCCATGAGAGTAGGGAGATACCATTATGTTTCTTGAGAAAATTAAATGTTGACTTTATGTTCATAAAGTATTTTGATTATGAACTTATAAGGGTATGTGGAGTGATGCCCCAAGACTAATTATATACGATAAGGTTGCATCCAAACAAGCCCAACAATACTAGGCATGTGATTAATGCACATCCCTGGGTTCCTACTATAGTATACAATTTGCTACATGACACACAAGACACATGGCCCTTGCTTTGTCAGAGACCATGGTAGCCTCCCTAGTAGGGAAAGACTGAGAGAAAGAGAGAAAAACCCGCTATATATATCGATATCAGGATCTTGATAGCTTGCCTCTCTTCTAGTGTTTGAAAAATATACTTTATTTTTTGTTTATTTATCAATGATTAATTTGAAAATAAATACATCATATTCGAGTCTAATCGCAACGAATATAACATTCATGCGATAAACATTCACTAGTGGGAAGGTTAGGGATCCTAAACACTTCTTATGTAATCATATATGCATGTCTTGTACATGGGATTGTTGTGACCCATTGTGTTATCCTAGAATAATTAATGGATGTTGTAATCAATAAGTAATTTTTTTTTTAGGATGTGTGTAATAATTTAGTAAATTTATTTTTATAGTATCATTTTGTATATATCAATATTTTATCCTTTTATTTACTTTTTATTTTTATGGTTGTCTATGTCACAAAAGTTTCCACATGCATATAGATGTTATTTCTAAACACCAAGTGACCTCAATATGAGTCCCTTGTATTTGAATGGGTCTCCATACAAGTATTTATACTACATGTTCTATGGGGGTACACTGAGAATGTAATAATAGTATTTATTAGAGTAAATTGTGTTTGTATGTATTGATTTTAATTTTCTATTTGATTGTAACTAGTTTGAGATTCCCATGTTATAGGTAATGATTTCAAATTTTCACATCATTGTCATTAAAAGTGTCCAATATCCCTTTTCCTACATCTATTACTATAACAACCTATACTAATGCAAAGGAAGATCACATTGGCAAGATGGGTAATGTAGAGGAACTTCTATGTGTGTGTCTCTGTATAACTTAACAAAGTCCCCTTAACATTACACACATCGCACAAGAAACTTCACATACAACATACACACAACATCCTACATACACATCCAGCATACAAACATCAAGCAAATTCACATCCAACATACACATATTATAACAGAAAATTCACATACTCATGTTTTTATCCAATGTAATGTATACAATGAGACATGTGCAATAAACCAGTAGTGAACAATACTAAACAAGTATTATTCATTGAAAAATGAGTGTCATATCAACATTCCCAATCATTCGCCTGCAGGGGTGTAGCTTAAATGACGATTCGCTTGATATGAAGGAAATGCTGTAAATGGAGGTCGCGAGTTCAAATCACCCCGTCTTACCCGTTCCCATGCTTGCGGGCTGTGTGGGTGCACCTAGAGGTATAGTGGTAGCAGACGGGATTGGATCCTTGGACCCTATGTCACGCGAGTACCAACCCCTTCCCAGCTGTTGATTCCCCTAGTTACAAAAAACAAAAAAAAAACATTCCCAATCATCCAACAAACCAAAAAACCCAACAACAAGTCTAGAAAACAAGCCAACAAACCCAACAACAAGCCCGAAAAACAAGCCAACAAACCCAACAACTCGCCATCAAACAAGCCAGCAAGACAACAAACCCTAGTTTTTGTGTTTTCTTGGTGTGGCACTTTCCCTAAGGTCATTAAGCCTAATTTGTCATTCTGCAACTTCACTTAACCTCCCCCTTGCCTAATTTAACCTAGCATTGACCATTTAGTGCCAATTTCCCTTAGGGAGAGGGTCTTAGGGTTTCTAATCCGGAGACCTATTCTACCTTTTCCAAGAACATATTTCAATTGTTCTGCCTCTTAAACCCAGCCATAAACCCTAATGCTGAAGAGACTAAGCCTTCCTAACCCTGGAAGAAATTTAACTCAAGCTAGATACCCTTCCAGTTGTTTATTGTAGACCTGGTAGACATAGCTACCTAAGTGTTTAGACATCTAAACTACATACTGGACACAATTTTGAATTTTGCACACTTGATATACAAAAATCATACCATAAGGCTTCAACGCTAAACACACATACCATAGGGTGTCACTCAAAACACAACATTTGAGGTCACACACTAGAGGGTTTCATTGGGAATAGATTATTTATGTGTGATTTACAATTCAAATATGTTTGAGTCAAGTCTTGAAGTTACCCCAGACAACTATGTGAATACACTTGATAAGGTAGATGACAAAGTCTTATCTTAAACAAATCTTGAACACATTCACAGTGGCTCATTTATGATTTGAAGGGTCTCGGTAGAGCATGGTCATCTTGAACACATCCAAAATGGCCATATGCATGTGTGGGAGCTGACGGAACCCAAGTCTGCTCGCTGTTTTGGGTTCTGTGCCCCCAGAGAAAATCCTTAAAGTGTCCCTGAATAGCCATAGGGTTCCTAACAAAAATTCTTGTAGCACCAAAACCGTGACTCCAATCGCAAATCCGTCGATTCCAATGGATTCGGGGCACCGGGTTTCAGCTATCCCCCCCCGTACACCATGCCTCAAATGCTCAGAAATGGCGCTATTCAGCCATTTCTGGAACTAGGGTTTTTCTCAGTGAAGGCCATGCCAATCTTGCTCAAGGGGGTCATTTCTCATCCAAACACTCCCAAGCGAGCATGGCCATCATGAACACATGCAAAATGTCCATATGCATGTGTGGGAGATGAAAGAATCGAATTCCACTCATCGGTTTGGGTTCCGTGCCCCCGGATCAAATCCTCAAAGTGTCCCTGAATGGCCATAGGGTGCCTGAAAAAAATTCCCATAGAACCAAAACCGTGACTCCGGCCGTGAAGCCGTCAATTCTGATGGATTCAGGATGTCGGGTTTTAGCTAGGCCCTTCCCACATCGTTCCTCTAATGCTCAGAAATGGTTCTATTGTGCCATCTCAAGAACTAGGTTTTTGCCTAGTGAAGGCCATGCCAATCTTCCTCAAGGGGGTCATTTATGATTCGAAGACTCCTGAGCGAGCATGGCCATCTTGAACATGTCCACAATGGCCATATTGATATAACATCAATCATATAGGAGCTATAACTTATAAAATTTTCATTAAATGATCAATCATCAATCATCAACAACATCAACCTTCAAATTTCAACATATAATGTTTTCCATCAACAAACTCTAACAGATAACATCAACCATGAAATGAAACAAATAATCATAATATCATATTCAATACCAAAGAGTTGTAGGATGCAATAAAAAATTTAAATTTTAAACTTCAAAGGTAGGTTCATCTGTTTAAGATTCAAAGGTCAAAGACTAAAGTTCAAGGTAGGCCATAATGTTTACAAAATAGGCCATAATAAACATGAAATACAAAGTACTATGGTACTATCTACTAGGCTTTTCATGCATTCTACATTCAAATTGTTTCTCTTGACACTATGGATGAAGCTGCATGTGCTCCAACACCTCTCTACAGAAGAACTATAAAGAACCTATGAAAGCACCCTCACCAACAATTTATGCAAATGTGAGGCTCCAGAGCCATACATGTTCCACCAACGGATATGATCCAATTTATCTCGATTGCATGCAGGGTACCAAGGACTCCATGCTCACTGATCTATTCGATTAATTCACTCCATACTTGAGCACACTCCTCCTCATCAGGGACCAACTTGTCTAATGCAAGCATATACCCATTTTGCACCTATGGATATGTGTGTGGCTTTTTCCTAACTCCAGCCCCAGGTGCAGGTTGGGAAAACCAAATTGGAGAATAATATTTTGGGGTAAGGACATATGAAAGGGAATGGAGTGGAACATTTAGATTATCCCACCTTTTGAATATGGTCATACAAGATTTCATCTTTTTTCTCAACAATGTCTTTAATATGATCAAGCATGCTATCCATCTGCTCATATACCTTCCCAATCACTGGCTCATTTGTATCTGCAAAATGAATCATATTATAAACTGACTTTGTGAACTGCAGAACATACCTAACCTATGACCAGAACTGACCATCAAGAATGGTCTCCTCTAAAATTCAAGTCTATCAGCTGCGCTTGCATCTTTTCCTTTTAATTATTTCCATGGATCACTTGAGACCATACTAGCCTCTTGAAGGTGAGGTAGTATCTAGCAAATCTAATTTTGCAATCTTCAATAGCTCGAACCTAGAGTGATTGCGAAAAATGTGGTGGGCCACGCTATGATTGGTAATAAATTTGATCATTTTCTTACCTCTCTTGCATAATGCACCAAAAGGTTCAATAGGTGAACCTAACACCCTAACCAAAATATGTTGGGATACTTATCCTCAATGATTGCTCTTGCTTCCTTACAATTAGCATCCCCTTATTCCATCGTGTATTTCTTTCTCTCTTTAGTTGGCGCTTTGTCACGGGTTTTGAATCCAATAGCCTTACCTTGATCACATGGAATAATCCCACACAAATTCTTTCTCTCCCAAGTATATGGTCCAATGTAAGTATTAGTGCAATGGGGGCATATAAACTTTGAGGTTCCACCCTATCTTCCTCCCCCAAGCCTTGTCACATACTTCCACAAAGGTGTTGTGTCTTTTTTGTTTTTCTCCTCATCACTCTCAAGCTCATCATTATCATCACCCTCTTCCCCTTCCTCCTCTTCTCCATGGTATGTGTCACTCTCTACCTCTTCCCCCTCATCACTACTTGGTCCATATCTACTTCACAACACAATCATAATGAGAATAAGTGGAACCAAAAGCCAAAACCACATACCCATCATGTTTCTTGACCGAAGATGAGAATCACTTGTTTCCTGCATTAGAATGATGGATAAGAAGAAATTGGAAAGAGTAGGAGAAGAGAACATTTCAAGGTTTAAATTTTTTAACATAGTGAAATATTTTTTCAAAAACAAACAAAGAGTGGGGTTTGGAGCTTACCTCTTTAGGTCTCCAATGGTGGTTGAATGTCTCTATGGAAGCCTTCAATCTCCCATCCAATATATAAAAAATAGTAGCCTTCAATATCCCCTTTAATATCCCTTCCAAGATCCCACAAATTTGCTCTCAAACAACTATTCTCTCAAACAACTAGCAAACCCACTCAAGAACCCTAGCAAAGAGAAGTGAAATGCATGAAATGAAAAATATAATGATTGGAAATGAGTGAAAGGGTGTTTATATCCCGATGACTCAAGGGGTTCATTTCTGATCCGACAGATCTTGGGCGTGCGTGGCCATCATGAACACCTCCACATTGGCCATATGCACATGTGGGAGTTGACAAAACTCTATTCTGTTTGCCGGTTTGGGTTTTGTGCCCCCGTAGAAAATATTCAAAGTGTCCCTAAATGGCCACGAGGTGCCTACAAAAAAATCCCGTAGAACCAAAATAGTGACTCCGATTGCAAATCCATTGATTCCTATGGATTCAGGACATTAGTTTTAAATTGGGGGACCCCCACACCGTGCCTCAAACTTCAGGAAACAGTGCTATTCTTCCATCTCTGGAACTAGGGTTTTGCTCAGTGAAGGCCATGCCAATTTTACTCAAGGGGTTCATTTTTTATCTAACGGATCTTGGGAATGCATGGACATCGTGAACACCTCTACACTATCCATATGCATGTGTGGGAGATGACGAAACCCAATTTCGCTTGCCGGTTTGGGTTCCGTGTCCCTAGAGAAAATACTCAACGTGTCCCTGAATGGCCATGGGGTTTCTAACCAAAACTCCCATAGAACCAAAACCATGACATTGGTCATGAATCCGTCGATTCCGATGGATTCAGGACGCCGATTTCTA
The DNA here is from genome assembly GCA_027924585.1 of Larix kaempferi. Taxonomy (NCBI): domain Eukaryota; kingdom Viridiplantae; phylum Streptophyta; class Pinopsida; order Pinales; family Pinaceae; genus Larix; species Larix kaempferi. Next base: position 17,406,820 of record BSBM01000073.1, read on the forward strand.
GCTGGGAGACCCCCCACATCTGTTAAAATTCAATATGCTAAGACATAAAATAGCAGCATTACATTCTATTTCACAATAATAGCATATACATGATCACTGAAAAAACAACAAGCATAGCATAAACACAAGAGACAGAGATTTATCCTGGGAAACCCTCATGGGGTAGAAAACCCAGCAAAGCTTCCTCAATATAGATGACCAGCAATATACAAAGATGAAACCCTGAGACATGATCTCCTCCTCCACAATAGCAGACCTCTCCTCCACAAATGCGCTATCCTCAAGTGTGTGTGTGTATATCAAATGAGGAACACACCTCCTCTATTTATACACTTCTTTGACACATCTTTTACACAAGTACACGTAGGCTCGTATTTAACCAATGGGTTAAATACCCCACTACAACTGACTGGGCCGACCCCTCTAGGGTGGTCTAATAACCCTTTGACCCACATAACACATAAAGGGCCGACCTCCACTAGGGAAGTCTAATAACCCAAGTTACCACATTCTGACGGAGGAATAAACATCTCCGGATATACAATAAGATCTTTACGGAGGAATGAAACATCTCTAGAATAATAAAGTACAATTATAATATTCTTTGAAGTTACAATATCTCAACACTCCCCCTTAACGAGAAGGATATTATAATAGCATCTGCATGAGCAAGGAGTCATCAACATCATACATGATACATCTATAAATCATTGGAAGCTTTCTCAACATCATCAGTAACTCAACCAGTTACTGGAACATCTTCAATACTGGAACATCAACATCATCAGAGTTGATAGTACTCAATCATCAGCATCGTCAACACACGATCAACAGTATCATCATCACACAATCATCAGCATCATGATCAACATCATCATCACACAATCATCAGCATCACGATCAACATCGTCATCACATGATCATCAGCATCGTCATCACACGATCATCAGCATCGTCATCACACGATCATTAGCATCATCATCATACGATCATCAGCATCGTCATCATACGATCATCAGCATCATGATCAACATCGTCATCACACGATCATCAGCATCATCATCATACGATCATCAGCATCGTCATCATACGATCATCAGCATCATGATCAACATCGTCATCACACGATCATTAGCATCGTCATTATACGATCATCAGCATCGTCATCAGCATCATCATCATACGATCAACATTTTCCAGAGTGATCAATCTTGCTCTCTTTAGGACATACGTCCATGGATGATGCAATCAGTCATGTACCTTTTGAACCGAAGTCCAGGGACGATCCAGTCCTATCATGTACCTTTTGAACCGAAGCTCAGGGATGATCCAGTCCTATCATGTTCTCGGAGACCACATGTCTACGGCTCAGTTTATAGGACCAAAGTCCAAGGATGATCCAATCCTTACCGTACATTTAGGACCACGTCCAAGGATGACTTAATCCTCTACCGTACATTTAGGACCACGTCCAAGGATGACTTAATCCTCCACCGTACATTTAGGACCACGTCCAAGGATGACTTAATCCTCCACCGTACATTTAGGACCACGTCCAAGGATGACTTAATCCTCCACCGTGCATTTAGGACCACGTCCAGGGATGACTTAATCCTCCACCGTGCATTTAGGACCACGTCCAGGGATGACTTAATCCTCCACCGTGCATTTAGGACCACGTCCAGGGATGACTTAATCCTCCACCGTGCATTTAGGACCACGTCCAAGGATGACTTAATCCTCCACCGTGCATTTAGGACCACGTCCAAGGATGACTTAATCCTCCACCGTGCATTTAGGACCACGTCCAAGGATGACTTAATCCTCCACCGTGCATTTAGGACCTACGTCCAAGGATGACTTAATCCTCTACCATACATTTAGGACCACGTCCAAGGATGACTTAATCCTCTACCGTACATTTAGGACCACGTCCAAGGATGACTTAATCCTCTACCATACATTTAGGACCTACATCCAAGGATGACTTAATCCTCTACCGTACATTTAGGACCACGTCCAAGGATGACTTAATCCTCCACTGTACATTTAGGACCACGTCCAAGGATGACTTAATCCTCAACCGTGCATTTAGGACCTACGTCCAAGGATGACTTAATCCTCAACCGTGCATTTAGGACCTACATCCAAGGATGACTTAATCCTCCATCGTCCATCTAGGACTTCATTCTCGAAGACATACGTCTACGGCTCTTCTTTCGGACTAAAGTCCAGGAATGATCCAATCCCTTCATATGTTCACCAAGAACTTCATTTTCGAAGACATACGTCTACGGCTCTTCTTTTGGACTGAAGTCCAGGAATGATCCAATCCCTTCACATGTTCACCAAGAACTTCATTTTCGAAGACATACGTCTACGGCTCTTCTTTCGGACTGAAGTCCAGGAATGATCCAATCCATTCACATGTTCACCAAGAACTTCATTTTCGAAGACATACATCTACGGCTCTTCTTTCGGACTGAAGTCCAGGAATGATCCAATCCCTTCACATGTTGTATACCAAAAACATGTATCCTCATCATCAAAACATGTATAACCACAACATGTATCATCATCAACAAAACATGTATAACCACAACATGTATCATCATCATCAAAACATGTATAACCACAACATGTATCATCATCAACAAAACATGTATAACCACAACATGTATCATCATCAACAAAACATGTATACATCTATCATCAAAATCATCAAAAGTATGTATACATCCATCATCAAAACTAACATAAAAAGCATGTATACATCTATCATAAAAAAGAAAGAATATAAGAGTCCTAAATCTAAATAATTCTAAGTAACTAGGTGCAGTAAATAGGTAACCTCATCATTGATGAGACAGACTTGTTATCAGATACTATGCTACTCCCCCTTTCGAGGAGGGTCCTTCTGGACTATACCAAGCTTGTCTCGGAAGTATTCAAACTTTACTCGAGACAGAGGTTTATTCAGGATATTAGCAATCTGATCCTCAGTGCTTATATACTCGAGCTTGATAGCTCCTCTTTGCACCATATCTCGTATATAGAAGTATCGGATCTCTATGTGTTATTGACTTATCGTGGAAAACAAGATTTTCTATCTTGATTCATTTCTAAGTCAAACACTCCATATAATAGCTTCTGAAGCCACACTGCTTCACAGCTGGCAGAGCAAACAGCTATATATATATTCTACTTCAGCAGTACTAAGAGCCACACTAGATTGTTCCTTGTTGAACCATGAGATCATGGCAGATTCAAGACTATAACATCCACATGATGTACTCTTTCTGTCTGAGGCACTTCCTGCCCAATTAGAATCTGAGTAACCATGTAAATGGAGTTCATGACCTCCAAGATAATATAGACCAAAATTTATTGTACCTTTTAGGTACCTCACTACATGCTTTGTAGTTATTAAGTGAACCTTTCTAGGTTCTACTAGACACTGACTTAGGGTATTTGCAGCAAAGCATATATCTAGCCTAGTATTTGTTAAATACATCATTGGCCCAATGATTTGTCTATATAGGGTTAGGTCCACTAAATACGATGAGTCATTAACTAACAACTTCAAGTTGGAGTCCATGGGAGTGGCCATGGATTTATACTCCAACATATCAAATCTTTTTAGAAACTTCACAGCATACTTACCTTGGTTGAGAAAGATTCCTTCTAAGCCTTGCCATACTTCCAGACTTAGGAAGTAATGCATCAATCTGAGATCTTTCCTTTTTCATTTCTGCAGCCATGTTCTTCATTTTTTTTTTCATGATCTGTTTCTCATTCCCTATAAGAAGGATATCATAATAATAGTATGATCCATAGCCTTAAGGTAAAGGTTAGGAACAACTTTAATTTTTGGTAAAGCCCAAGCTTATCAAGAAACTGTCAATTCTCCTTTTGTGACTGAACATCATTCACACTCTGCATTGGAAGATTTTCTGCATATCTATCTGTGCCATCTCTCGATAGATGGGTCTACTGATATGAGCCTCAATATTATTCAAACTTTGTGGTGAGTTCCTTCTTGCATCCATGTCATCTGTGTATAAAAACCATATTCAACCTTGTAGCAAAGGTTGAGATCCACATCACCCGTGGTGATCATTAAGCTCATCAATTGATTATCGATCCTGGGTACCCATACAGAACCTGAATCACACTTCTTCTTTAATTACACCATTAAGAGAATGGTTTTATCTATCCTCTTGGAACAAACATCTCATCATGATTCTCTTTCTCTTTTCTAGGAGAATCTTCTAGCCACAAGCCTTCTATAGTGTGTTTGATTTGTAAATCCTTTTGTTGAACATCCATCGCTTGTTCATCATTCATCATGATTTTTCCTACAAATCAAAATTAGGTACATGATTAGTAATACTTCATAATCATCAAATCATATTGACATGATAACCTATTATGCATACAGATATCATTTACATAGTTATGCAACTATCTTGACCAATACTTTGGCACAACACTTTCCCATATCCTGTATGCATACAGTGGCTATCTAGATGCCTTCCATCTCTACCAGAACATACTATCAAGAGTGTGCACAACTCTCAGCATGTCAGCAAAGAGGTTTCATTCTAGACAAGCAACAATGGAATGTTTGTCCAACTTATCAATCATATGCATATTAGTAGTATACTGTTCAATGTTCTATGAATATTTACTCTTAGCATGATATATTATAGGAATACAAATATGTATACAACCTATTACAGGCAATATCATTTACTATTTTAAATAACAACTCAAATACTTATCTTTTATGTTTGTGTGGTTGCCTCTCGCTTGATCTTCTGTATGTCTTTTGAACTTCTATTCATTATGTACCACTATGCATGTTCAAGTGTCATCCTCATGATCTCATACACAAACATACACCCATTAGTATGTTCTAAATGTTATCAAAACATTATAGTTCTAAATAATCTTGAGAATGTATAGTCATGATTATAGTTAATAAACATTAGTATTCAAGATTTCAGGGAAGTCTTCTTTTACTCATGCATATCATCAATCAAGATAAAAGACATAATATGCATAATTCCTTGATTACTAACTTTATGAATAAGCATAACCAATCATACCAATTATACTTATATAAGGGATCCTAACACAAGGTAAGATTCATGGGAAACATACCTGGATTAGTATACCTACTTAGTTATGTACAACATACCTAAACAATCTCTTCAATGATTTAGAGATCCTGAGCTAGAACCTGCATGTCTCATAGGTTAAGCATAATATAACAAAGTCATACATACCTCGTAAGTAGAACAAATATTATGGATGAGTCTTTGTCTTCATGTTTTCATGGTCATGGAACCTGATTTGCTTTTGTGATGTACCTGAGCCTTGTTAGCAGACAACATCAACCTCACACAACATCATAATGCATTAGTACAATCATATAGCCCTAATCAATGAATGTCTTTGATCATTCACATGCATTCATACTGTTACTAGGGTGATAAGACAATTATAACATTAATCAAGATTGTACTAATAAATAATATGAAGACAAACACATCATGAACTTAATCAGGAATTAGATTTTAAGACATACCTGAGCCTCCTTAAGTCATACCTGTCGAGACTTCTTGTAGTCTTCTTATGTAAGGCCTTAGCCTCAACTCCCCCTGAAACTTGATCTGGAGCTTAATTAGGGTTTTCTAGAGAAACCCTAAAAATTCAATCTTTGACTTTCACACTTCTGAATGGATGAAAGAATATGTCTTGCTGAGCTGATCAAACTAGCATACTTCAATTTTGGAATTTCCAAAATTTGACCCCTCAAGATTGCATTTGAAACTTCTGGATCTTCTAGACAGAATCCCGAACTAGGGTTTGATGAAGCCCACCCTTCTGCCCAAACAAAAGGTTCGATCCAAGGCTCTAAACTCTTATTTTTCTTAGGAGCTTCCAGCCGTGGTTATAGACTTCAAAAATTTCAACTTTTGCTGAAGCCCTAATTTTCCATCTTTCTGATCAAAATCCCGAACTGGGGTTTGATCAAGCCCGGTCTTCCACCCAACCAAAAAATTCGATCTTGGTTTCTAAATTTCGATTTTCCTGAGTAGCATTCAGCCGTGGACTCCGATTCCAAAAATTCTAACTTTCTCTGAAACCCTAAATTCCGGAAGCCATGAATAAAGGTGCTCCAAAAATAATTCTGTTTTGATAGAAATATGCACCTGATTGTTTCTGCTATAAATCTGAAATTTTTGCTCCACAGGGTCTAAACCCCTTTTTCTGCAGTAGCCTAACCTTTCACCTTTCCATCCTGACAGGTCTGACCTCAATTGGGTTTTCTGAGAGAAAGTTATGCCAAGTGTCGCAACGTGACCTGTTTATGGGATAAAACAGGAGAGCAAACTTGTACAGCATGCCACGTGTCACTGTTTGAACTTAGGCCTCTGAAAAATTTTCCTGAGATATCTCGACCTGTTGTATTTCCATCCTGATAGGTCTTACCTCAATTGGACTCTCTGAGAGAGAGTTATTCCAAGTGTCGCAACGTGACCTGTTTATGGGATAAAACAGGCGAGCGCACTTGTACGGTGCGCCACGTGTCACTGGTTCACCTTCGGCCTCTGAAAAATTTTTCTGAGATAGTACAGTCTGTGTACTACCTGTCACTTTTTACAAAATTTCATTTGGAGCTTCCTAGCCCAAGTTATGACCTTTTTTCCAAGGTCACCTGATTTTGACTGAGATCTGGAAGAGGCAGAAACCCTAACTTGTACTGATCATAAATCACAAAGTATAATGAATCTGAGGGTGCCCTTTGGACACAAGGTACCTGGAGATTTAATATTCGTGCTGTAACAATTTCAGATCCGAAAACTTCTCCAAAACGGATTTATAGCGAAAGTGCTACGATGACTGGTTTTTGCTATGTAAAACCCTAACCTTCAAATTGTCGTAAGTAAAGCAAGTGTCATTAGTGCCATACCTTGTCTTCCTTCAGGTTAGCTCTGATACCATGTTAAAATTCAATATGCTAAGACATAAAATAGCAGCATTACATTCCATTTCACAATAATAGCATATACAGGATCACTGAAGAAACAACAAGCATAGCATAAACACAAGAGACAGAGATTTATCCTGGGAAACCCTCATGGGGTAGAAAACCCAGCAAAGCTTCCTCAATATAGATGACCAGCAATATACAAAGATGAAACCCTGAGACATGATCTCCTCCTCCACAATAGCAGACCTCTCCTCCACAAATGCGCTATCCTCAAGTGTGTGTGTGTATATCAAATGAGGAACACACCTCCTCTATTTATACACTTCTTTGACACATCTTTTACACAAGTACACGTAGGCTCGTATTTAACCAATGGGTTAAATACCCCACTACAACTGACTGGGCCAACCCCTCTAGGGTGGTCTAATAACCCTTTGACCCACATAACACATAAAGGGCTGACATCCACTAGGGAAGTCTAATAACCCAAGTTACCACATTCTGACGGAGGAATAAACATCTCCGGATATACAATAAGATCTTTACGGAGGAATGAAACATCTCTAGAATAATAAAGTGAAATTATAATATTCTTTGAAGTTACAATATCTCAACAACATCGTGCCTCCAATGCTCGAAAACGTTGTTATTGTGGCATCTCTAGAACTAGGGTTTTTCTCAGTGAAGGCCATTCCAATTTTCTCAAGGGGGTCATTTCTCATATGAACTCTACTGAACATGTGTGGCCATTGTGAACACCTCCACACTGGGCATATGCACATGTGGCAGCTGACGAAACCCAATTCCGCTAGCCGGTATGGGTTTCGTGCCCCCAAAGCAAATCCTAAAAGTGTCCATGAATGGCCACGGGATTCCTAACCAAAATTCTCATAGCACCAAAACCGTTACTCTGATCGTGAAGCCATCAATTCATATGGATTCAGGATGTCGGGTTCTAGCTGTGGGACCCCCCATATTGTGCCTTCAACGCCCGAAAATGGTGCTATTGTGATATCTCTGGAACTAGGGTTTTTCTCACTGAAGGCCATTCCTATTTTTCTCAAGGGTGTCATTTCTCATCTGAATGCTCTTGGGTGTGCGTGGCCATCGTGAACACATCCACACTAGCCATATGCACATGTGGGAGCTGACAAAACCCATTCCGCTCGTCGGTTTGGGTTTCATGCCCCCGAAGCAAATCCTCAAAGTGTCTCTAAATGACCACGGGGTTCCTGAAAAAAATTCCCATAGCACCAAAACCGTGACTCTGGTCGCAAATCAGTCGATTCCAATGGATTCGGGGTGACGCGTTCTAGCTGGAGTAACCCCCACACCGTGCCTCCAACACCCTAAAATAGTGTTATTCCAATTTTTGTCAAGGGGGTCATTTCTCATCCAAACGATCCTAGGTAGGGGTGTCCATCGTGAACACCTCCACACTGGCCATATACATGTGTGGGATCTGATAGAACCCAAGTGTGCTCACCAATTTGGGTTCCTTGCCCCTAGAGAAAATCCTCAAAGTGTCCCTGAATGGCCATGGAATGGCTAGCCAAACTTCCCATAGCACCAAAACCGTGACTATGGTTGCAAAGCTGTCAATTCTGATGGAATCGGGACGCCAGGTTCTAGCTGGGGGACTCCCCACACCACGCCTCCAATGCTCGAAAACAATGTTATTATGCCATCTCCAGAACTAGGGCTTTGTTAAGTGAATGCCATTCCAATTTTTCTCAAGGGGTTCATTTATAATCCGAATGCTCCCGGGCATGTGTGGCCATCATGAAAACCTCCACACTGGCCATATGCATGTTTGGGAGCTAAAGAAACCCAAGTTCGCTCATTGGTGTGAGTATTGGTTCTAATGGATGGATGGATCCAGAACACCATCCACTCATCAATTTCATGTTATCTTCCCACAATGGACCCGTGTTCTTGAAAGCGGTGGATGCTCTTGGGAAATACAAGGATGCATAGTATATGGGTGAGTTATTCATCAAAACCATTAAAGAATTAGGTGTTTATTCTTGTGTACAAATCATCACGGACAATGCACCTATTTGCAAGGTTGCTGGAATGATTGTGGAAGCTAAATATCTACAGGTATGTTCATTTTGGACACCTTTCATTTATAATTTGCTCATTGTTTGAATTTATCACAAGATTCATGATTCATCTAGGTGTCTTTGACTCATTCAATTTTTTAGTGTTATGGAGTCATTTATACATGCTTTTATTTTTCTTACAGTTTTTTTGGACACCTTTCATTGTCCATTCCTTGAATTTAGCACTAAAATCCATTACTTCAGATGTGACATGGATTGGAAACCTTATTGAGGATGCACGCCATATCAATAAATTTGTACAAAACCACACAAATTCCCTCACCATCTCTAAAGAGTACACACAGATTTCATTGTTGAAGATTGCATATACTCGATTTACTTCCTCATTCATCATGCTCAAGAGGTTAAGGGAGGTCAAAACTGCTCTTGGTTCCATGGTGATTTCATAGTTTTGGTCTTTTTGGATAAAGACAGATCAGATTGCTTCAAAAAAGGTGAAGGAAATGGTCTAATTAGATGATGGCTGGTGGAGAGGGTAGATATTAGCATTAAGATCATGGAGCCAATCATTTATTTGTTGTGGTTTGCAGACACAGACCAGCCCATCCTAGAAGATGTTGATGAGGGGTGGGATTCCATGATTGAGTCCATGAGGTCTATTGTCATTGAGAATTAGTGTCTCGAGTATGTGACATCGACATATAAATTATGGTCCATCATTCAGGATATTCTTATCTCAATGTGGGATAAGAATTGCACACCTTTACATTGATTGACCCACTCCTTGAACCCCAAAGTTCTATAGTTAGGATTAGCTCACTAGTGGATCGAGGCCCTCACACAAATTCCTTCCTCACATGGATGGAGAGATTGCACATGGGAGGAAGATAGCACTTAAATGGATATTTTAGGATAGAGACTTACTTGATGAGATGGAGGAGGGATTTGTATATTTTTCCACTTCCATTGGGATATTTGGAGGCTATGATGTGCTTAGAGACAAGGGGGTTAAGAAACCCTATGTTTGGTGGGAAACTCATGGGGAAACATGCCCTCTTCTATAGAAGTTAGCCTTGAGGGTCATCTTGATCCACCCGTTTTTGTATTTACTATTAGTCTATTTGGAATTTTCCAGTGCCCAGTGGAATTCTGACATCTATGTAATACATTTTGATTTTGATAACTTAATGAGAAATATGGTTCTGACATCTTGAGCTATTACCCAATTCCTATCAAATTTCAATGCGTCTATGTGTCTCATTGTGATTTTTGAATGACAAATGTGTAATCATTAATTTGTAATGATTCTAATTTATATTGAATATTTATAAATATTCTAGTTTCTAAAAAAATTTGGATCTATGTGTTTATATTTTTAAATTTTAATATATTTTATAAATATATATATATATGAATATAAAACATGTCCTTCCTGTCCTGATTCTGGGGGTCACCATGTCCATGTCGGAAACTCATATTTTTTTTTCCTTTGTGTCCTGTGTCCTCGTGTTAAGTGACTTAGGTCCTACTTATTCATTAGAGAGGTGTGATTCCTTAATGGAGGATGTTTTTGAGGGTGATTCAAGAGTCGTAGAGAATGTGAGTATTGCAAAGTATAGAGCCATGGATTATCCCTTGAATGGTTTGAGATGGATTGTATCACAAGAGATGGTATGTGACCGATATGCACACTTGTAATAACTTTATCAATGGATGTCATATATTAGATTGTCATTGGATTAGCTTTATTCCCTTGAACAATTAATATCTCTAGCCTCAATGGTTGACACCTTGCATGGTGGCTACATGGAGTATTCACTTGGTGGGAGAACAACCTACAAGACACATGGAGAAATGTGTATTGGGGAAGAGGGACACAATCCCTAGATATAATATGGTTCCATGGTTTCCTTTTTGAAGGATTGGATATGGATTGATGGTGTTTCCTTACATATGTACATGTGTACTCTACAAGTGGAGCACTTCACTAATGCATGGATAACTTATGTTTCTTCCATGGAGTGCTATCATCCGTTATATATATTCTATATAAGACTATACTATGACTATACTATGTACCGTAGTAAATTAGGCATTCTGGATCCTCTATGTTCTTTATTGTCTCAAACAACCTCTCATTCTCTACATGAGGTAGTAAGTAGCATACCTTGTTTGATGACTTCGTTGAATATTTGTACCAATGATTAGGTTATAAATATTGGTTTGCATATATTTGCAGACCTAAAATAAGCCTGCAAATTTTCTCTTAACCCCCTAATATACCCTCGCATAACACACTAACTACTTAGCTATAACATATTTACTGTCCTAATGTCTTGTCATTTAGAGTCTCTACATATCATAGCTAATACAACAATTCTACTACTGGACTAACTCCATTTGCAGATATGATATCCATACCAAGTTGTCATAAAAACATCATATATTGGTCAAATATTGGTTAGACATCACAAATACTTACTATAACAAGGTCATTGGGAAACAAATATTGATATCTAATATCATTTGTTTAATTAAATATTCTTGTTTTACTGCTGTAAGAATTTCCACACTTGGGTCATCACTATCTTGACACATACACTTTGAGTAGTTGACTTACTTATAGCCTAATTGAGGTCTTCAATTGCTTAGGTTACTCAGTAAAACCCTAGTTATTGAGCAAAACCCTAGTTTGTAAAATCAGGTTACTCAACAAAACCCTAGTTATTGAGCAAAACCCTAGTTTGCAAAATCAGGTTACTCAGCAAAACCCTAGTTTACAAAATCTCTGCAGAAAGAAATCTTGGGCCATATAGAGATGGTAGGGAGGCCCCCTTGCCTATATTTCCATTCCATGAATCCAACGAAATTGACGTTTCATCGATCCAAGCCCTAATCGTCATTTTATGGCAAGTTGCAGGTCACCTGCAAAAGCCATTTAGGGACACTTGGACAATTCCATCCCGAGTGCAAAAAATCAAACCATGTAGCGTAGTTGGATTATGTCAGCTCCTAAAAGTGCATTTGGGAAGGGCCGATATGGAAATGCCACCTGCAGCCTCCTGAACTAGGGTTTTGTATAGGTGGTCCACCAATGCGAGAGTTACATTGACCCCCACTGAGCAAAACCCTAGTTTGCAAAATATCCACAATTGGAAGTCTTAGGATGTGTAGAGATAGTAGGAAGGCCCCCCCTAGTTGTATTTCCATGCCACAAGTCCAACAGAGTTGAAGGTTCGTGGATTCGAGGCATGGTCATCATTTTATGGCAAGTTACAGGTCACCTGCAAAATACATTGAGGGACACTAGGTCAATTCAAGCAATAAAACTGGGAAGCGTAATGGGATTCTGTTAGCTCCTACAAGTGTGTTTTGGTAGAACCTACATGGGAAATCCACTCCTATTCTCCCGACACATGGTTTTGTAGAGTTGGTCCACCAATGTGAGAGCTGCATTAACCCCCATTGGGTGAAACCCTAGTTTGCAAAATATTTGCAAAAGGGAACCCCGAGCTGTGCAAAGATGGTAGGGGGTAGGACTAGCTATAATACCATACCAAGAGCCTGAATAAATTGATCGTTCATCCATCCGAGCCCCGAACATCATTCTATGGCGAGTTGCAGGTCACATGCAAAAACTGTCCAGGGACACTAGGTCAATTTGAGTCTAGGGTGCAAAAAGAAAATCGAGAAGTGTAATGGGATTATGTCAGCTCCTGCAAGTGTGTTTGGGAAGGGCAACATGGGAAATACACTCCTAGTTGCTCGGCACATGGTTTTGCATAGTTGGTCCACCAATGTGAGAGCTGCATTGGCCCCCACTGGGAGAAACCCTAGTTTGCAAAATGTTTGCAAAAGGAATCCCCAGGCCATGCGAAGATGGTAAGGGGGGGCCTAGTTGTAATCCCATGCCACAAGCCCAATGGAATTGATCATTCATCTATCCAAGTCCCGAACTTTGTTCTATGGTGAGTTGCAATTCACATACAAAATTTGTTCAGTGACACTAGGTCAATTTGAGCCCGAGGTTCAAAAAGCAAACCGAGAATCATAATGGGATTCCATCAGCTCTTGCAGGTGTGTTTGGGCAGGGACAACATGGGAAATCCACTCCCAGTCACCCATCACATGGTTTTGTAGAGTTGTTCCACCAATGCGAGACACACATGTACATGAATTAGAAGTAGACACACATGTACACCTCAAAATATTGATTTCAAGCAACCTTCAAGCCGATAACTTACCTCTTTTGATAGCCAAGTATAGGTTTCCTTTTAAGGGTATGAGACAAGATACTTTGAAGTAATCTGTTAATTTTTTATGACTATAAAGTGTGTATTGGTGGAGCTAAGTGAGGGGAGATAGAAGTAGTGTGATGGAGGATGGTTTTAGGATGACTTAGGAGGATTTTAGTGATGTCCTAAGGGGTTTTTGCAGACCTGATAAAACATAAGAAAATGAGTATTTTGATCCCCAAGAGGGTTGCTTAATCAAAAAACAAAGAGGCCATCCAACTAGGGTTTGATAAAATATTGGAAAAATGCACAACAAGCTTTGTTTTCGTATTACATTAAAACATGAAAAATAACACATGTATGTATGTATGTATCAACAAAAAATGCATGTACCAACAAAATAACATAAAAATACACATACCTTGATGTAGAACATAACATTCTTTGATGCAATTCTATCTCTTATGTAAAATTTCCTATTTCCATTCAATAAATCCATATGGATCCTCTATGTTGCTAATTGTCTACATCAATCTCACATGATTTGAATGAGGCAAGAAGTAGCATACCTTGGTGTAGCTCTTGCTTAAAATTTTTTGTAGATGGATGTTTTTTCCAACAATCAAGTTTGTGAAGTGATACACCATTGAACCTGGTCTATAATCCACAAATACATACCCACTAGTCTTTCTTGACTTCCCATCTAGTGTAAGATATTCACCCTTAACCACCATATATCCAATAGGAAATCCATTGCCTTCATCGTCAATTAATGATCCGTTGAGGGTTTCCTTACCTTGGATGCATAATTCCAACCAATAATCTATGCCCCATTAATTGTATTTCGGGGCAACAACTGCATATATGTGTCATGGTTGTACAAGATCTGAGATATGGTCGTAGTCTGTCGAAATCGCTGAATGGCCCTCCTCTATCTAGGTTGTTTCAACAACTGCACGTGGGTCTATTGCGACTGACACACAATCCAATTCATCAACCCATTCCATGCATTCGCATTCATCCCATTAACCACTGCTACAAGGGTTGCAAAAGCAAGCAATTTTTCGGGTCCATATTTCAAATAAGGGTTTTTTTAGCTTCAAACTGAATGAAATCCACGTGTTCCTTGTACTGTGCCACAAATATAGGAATGCGATCGATCTATGTCAACCACTTGCCAAAAATTTCTTACCATACTTCCTGTCACTGTTGATGTTTTCTACTCTTTTTTTTCAGTCTGACATTGTTGCAGAGAACCATTGAACTATGGATTCTGCATCTTGGATATGACGGTTTGTGGTAAGACTCATCTCTTCCCTTCATAGTGTGGTCTTGATGCATTCACCGGTCCCATCATTCTCACATTTTCCATGCCCGATCTCAAATTAGTTCCAGATATCCAACACATTGTAAGTCTTATGCAAAATACTCATCCATTGGAATACTCTGGAATTTTTGAACTAGCCCGCACAACCATCTGACCATATCCAATGCGGATCCATCTGTATATCTCTCTCCTTTAACTGATCATAGAAAATTCAAAAACAATTTTGCACATAATGCAGATCATGGCTTCTATCATCACTTATGTAAAAGTTGGTCTCCTTCACTATGATCCTCATGTCATTGCTGCTCTCTGGCCCATGCCTATACGTAATATGTACCATGATGCTGACTTGGTCTGAATGGTAGTATTGACTATGAATTTCATTTTGTGGACGAACGGTGTCGTTTTCTGCAAAATACACAATTGACACTATGGTCTGAACAGGAAAGGTGTCCCTGCATTTTCTGTACTTCTCATCTTGCCATCGGGATACATGCACATGTTGAACATACTGCTTGGTTTTCTTGTAGAAATCCATCAAGAAATCACATACCTGTTCATGTTGCCATGAAAACAAGAGCCATATTACAATGTGGCATTTTGAAAACTGTATATGTCATAAATTGAACGTGTAATATGAAAAATATGCAATATTCATTTGTACCTGTGACTTCACCAATGTAATCTTTTTACTTTCCTTGGCACTATCTAATTGATAGGTTATGTACTTGATGTTGATGTATATGTAACTTCGGAATGTATTTCACATATTTGTATATTGTATTCCTATAGAGATGTTATTATTCCTCTATACAGAAGTGTCGTCATTTATATTGTAAGTGTCGTAACTTATACTTGATGGGTTATTAGACCTCCTTGTTTGGGGTCGGCCCTGTGCAAGTCATGTGGGTCAAAGGGTTATTAGACCACCCTATTGGGGGTCGGCCCAGTCAGCATTATAATATGTGGTTAAGTTCGAGCCTACATGAGTTAGGTAAAAAGGCAAGTCAAGTCAAGTATAAATAGAGTGTGGGAGGCACTCTATTTACTCACTCACTTCTCACACATGCACTCAAGGAGGAGTGGCGCACTTATGGAGGAGGAGGATCTGCTGCTAGGTTATGGCTATCTCTCTTGGTTGGTTGTATCATTGCTCTATCTATCTCTGAGGAAGTTATTGGGGTTTTTCACCTTTATGGTTTTCCCCAAGTAAATCTTTGTGTCTCTTGTGTGCTTGCATTTGTGTCTCCATGATTGATATGCTGTAGATATGCTATACATGTTGTTCTCTCAGTTAAGATCCTAGATCATATTGAAGTAAATTCTGAAAATTTAACACTTGAAGCTCTGCATCTCCACGACCACCCTTCCAAATCTGTGCTCCTCGCTTTCATGAATGCAACGGTTCAAAAGAGAAAACCCACTACACCTAGAACATGTACCATATCGACACGATTTTTCATAATATTTTTTTCCTTCAGGCCTTGGACATATGATCTTGTGTATAAAGTCTCTCGATGCATTCGGTGGTAGTATGGATTCATTGCAGCCTTGCACAATGTTAGTATGCAAATCACAAAATATATGTTTATATATGTCATAAAAATATTCATATTCTACAGGGTATCTACAATAACACATGTTCCGATCAATGCATATATGAACATTCCATGATTTACATTTCTCAAAGGACCTTTGGCCCAGTTTCAATTGTGTGTGCTCATTCCTAAATATCTCATAGATTTTAGTCTATGTGGTGTCAAGGAAGTGTTTAACCTGGGGTTCACATTCAGTAGAACCTTTTCTCAGCTTTAGCATGTCTCTTTGATTTGCTGAAGGTATGCTATGATCATGCAAAAAATTTTGTACTAACACCTTAACAGCATCAATTAGCTTCATATCACCACAAGGCATCCTACCGAAAAAATCCCAAAAATATTTTCCACCCAGAGTGTCAAGGTTTTCTCTTATAACATAGTACTTTTGAATAGTTTTTCTATTTAATTTAAGTATGTGAGAAGTGTGTGATAGCAGACGACGTTTTCTTGTGGAATTGCTTACAACTGATTTTTGTTAATACATGACGAGCCGCACATATATCTTTTGTACAAGACAAAATATCAAAGAGACATAAACCCCTATCTTTTGTATAGGGGTTTCATAATTATCAAAGAGACAAACTATCAAGAGACATACAGACAAAATACCTTCCTTTTCATGTATATCAAATTATGTATTTTGAAAAGATCTAGTGTGTTGGAACGAATGAACTTATCCACCATGAACATGTAACGAGTTGCCAAGTCAATTTTCCAAAGGCCATGTTGCATAGCCAAGTGAAAAGTTGAAGTCTAGAAGCCGAGTTATGTAAGCCTATGCAAAGTTGTAGTCGCGTGAAGTTTGAGTTATCAAGTTATCTAAATCGAGTCTCCCATGCAAAATCAAATCAAACTATTTTTTGAGTTGAGAACTCAAGCACGTATAATCCAATTCATGAAATCAAGTGTCTGGACTGAGTTGAGAACTAAAGTGTACAATAGAGTATTCATGTGTTTACAGGTATTACAGTTATAGGACTGGCACTATCTCCCAGGTTATAAGACTAAAACTATTGCAACAATAATTTAAGAACATAATTGAGGCTCAAGAAAAAAAGGACTTCCTTTGTGTTCAAAAAGTAGTGGAAGTCACAAGAAGAGGAGTTAAATATTCTTCCTTTCCAACACCCTAGGATGAGATGACATTACACGTAATAAGGCGCATTACCTGACACAACATGGTGCTTGGTTATCATTTTAAATTTCTTTCCCATCTAAGTTATCAGATAAACATCATTATCCCTTATAATTCCAATCAATATAGATGATGGTTGGTCAAGTGTAGAATGGAGAAACTAGTGTCTTTCCTAGCCATGAATTCATAAAACTTTTGGTAATAACACCCTACAACAGATATTCCTAGGGATGCCTTGGGAATAGTTTGATAGTTTTTCTACATCAAATAAGATAAAGAGAATAAGTTTACTAATTACACAATGAGAAGGTTGCAAAATCCCCCAAGGAAGGAGAATTCAATGAGATAGAGGCAAATAGTCAAGCTCAAAGGCACGATATTAAACAAACATTATGATAAACATAGCATGAAGAGGAGAGCATGGAAAAAATGTCATGAACTATTAAATATGGACCCTCTCCCATGTTTGCTTCTTAGGATTTTATTCAAATTGAAGAGTCTCAAAAGAGAACCTCATCCATGCCATCCTTGTGTGAAATCAAAATATATTCATGGAAATAGTTATTGGTTTACATTGCATACTTCATCTTGTCTAGTGAATATGAGTTTTTTTTAGATCTGAACTTTGGAATTCTTCTTGTCAAATTCATTGTTGTCCATGCATGGATATTCCTGTAGGAATATGATAAAAGACAAAGGCATGGGAGAATCTAAAATCTTGTGAATGAAAACAATTATTTAAAATTCACCATACCTATTGAAATTATCTCTACTTGCAATGGAAAATAGTAGCTTGAATGTATCCACTAGATTCCAAGACCAATGAAGATGTTTGTTAGATTCCAAGAGTGATTTTGTGTCCAATAGATCAATGAGTGTCCAAAAGATCAATGAATGTGAGCCAATTTGTAACCTGCAAGAGATTAAACCGATGAAGTGAGTGAAAATCCTGTGTTTTTTGGTAGCAATCCCAAGAACAGAGAACTCTGTTTTTTTTAACTAGAAGCAGGAGCGTGCACACATGTTTGTAAGCACACACACGTGTTTTTAGTGCATACGTGTCATTAGCGCATACGCACTAAAAACACGCGTGTGTGCCCCTGCATAATGTTTCCACCATTAATTCACCAACGTTTACCCGATTTAATGCCAAATGTTCAATACTTCATGAATATTTACATACATTGGACTATACTTCAGAAGTGGATAAATGAATGGCTAAAGAGAGGAGGTTTAAGGCTTCTAGGTATTTAAGGGTTTAGGACTTAAGGTTTAAGGTCTTATGGATTTATACTTTAAGGATTATGGGTTAGGTTGTTTAGGATTTAGGTTTGTGGGATTACAGTTTGAATGGTTCAATAATTTAGGGGTTAAGGGATCTAGTGCGTTAGGGAGAGTGAGAGGCAGACAGAGATAGAGAGAGGAGGAGGGTGAGAGAGAGAGAGAGAAATAGAGAGATGGGATATGGGAGATATAGAGAGAAATAGATCATGGGGTTAAGGGAAGAATAATAGCATCCCACATGATACCTGCAGGGGTCGCGCCCAGTGCAATGCCACACGAGATTTGAAATGTAAACATGCTTAGAGTGTGAAAGAAGAGGATTAAGACATAAATGAACATTCCATAGCTCAAGAACTATAATATGGGGATGAAATGATTTGGGCCCTAGGCCCTAAATCATTTGGATATGGGTATTTTTCACACCAAAGACGGCCCATAGGGCCTCAAACATGGTCGAGTAAGGAAATAATACGAAAGAACCCCTCTCGTAAGTACAACTTTCAAAAATATTTGTAAGGGCCCCCTCGAGTTTCCCTAGGGGGGTGTTGTGGTCACAAAAGTGGGATACATGAGCCATGAGTAGGTTTTGTAAAATGAAACAAGGGCTTTAAGCTCTAAATGACCCTCTCAACCTTAATTGCCATGAAAAAAACCTGAAATCCACAACTTGAACCCTCTATAAGGTGTCTTTGGAATCAAAGTTGATTGCGAGTGTCATTACAATGTATTGGGAATCATGTACGAGTATTAAAAAAGAGCCTTTATCACTAATATTTTCTTCTTAGACATATGGATACCATTAGTTGGATATAGATTGTCATTAACATGCTTTATGCGTTGTGGATGGTTCTTGGGCCCTTAACCCTATTCTTGGTAGAAAAACAATAGCCTCAATCCCTTGGCCATGGTTTATGGAGGGAAATAACAATCTTAGACCCTAAACATATTTTGTCAATATCAAATGTAATGAATGCATCCTCAAAAAACCATGCAAGACCGTGGATATGTTGCAAAGCATTGAACATCATCAAAGAATTAAAAAAGGTTTCTCAAGATCTTATTGAAGCATATTGAGCAGAATTGAATTCCACTTGAGCCTTAATTGAAAATTCTTGACATCAAGCGTCGTCAATAACACATAGAAGCCATGACACTAGCCCTCTACAAGGATTCTTTTGCATATGAATTGAATATGTTTCACATTATGATGTCTTGGGCATCAGGGATTTATTGTGGCTCCTTAATCATGGCTAGTGGAGGGAAACAAGAGCCTCCAACAATAACTCTTGCTTCTTAGGCACAAACACCATGAATGAGCCCCTGAACCACCACATATGAAATCTATAGGGTATTAGTCAACTTCAAGTGTGTTATGTGTGCCATGACTAGGTTAGTTGTGAACCCAAAATGGGTTTCAAGGTCTGACCAAGGTCTAGGGACAACAAGAAGCTATGCATGCCTTAAATGAAGCTTCTCAGGCTCAAGCACCATGAACAACACCTACAACTCAAGAAGCTTCTTAGGATATGATGTTGAATGCATCTTCAAACCACCATACATAACCCTTGTGGGGTATCTCTAGCAAATGTAAAGGGATACATATACCATGATTAAGCTACATCACATGCCTTAAACAAGATTATGTCTTTGACCCACGCCAAGAATGTTTGTCGAGGCCATGGATAGTGTTGTTTAGTATGTGAGTGGGATACATTCAACATGAGTAGGTTTATGAATTGGGAATGGGTATATAGGCCTAAACATGCCTAGGGGGAACAAAGGGCTTCAACCATAAATTAATATTTTCAAGCTCAAGTGCCATGGTTTGGGGAGGAAAAAACTTAATCCTCAGGACTTAAACATAGTCTCTTAGGTTCAATAACCATCAACAACATCTGAAAATAATGACATGGACCCTCTCTAAGGGGTCTCTACAATAAAAATTTTGATATGGATACCATTAGAAGGTTTTTCTTAAAAAGGATGGGTCATGGGCCCTTGACCATGGTCAAGGAAGGAAACTTTAAGTGCCTCGAGATATTGTTGAAACTTCTTGGACTTAGTTTCTTTAAGTCCATGGACCAACACAAGAGTCTTTTGTAAGGGTTCTTTGTAGGCATCCAAGTGGAATATAAGGGCCATGCGTAAGTACTGTGCACTAGAAATTAGTATTGACACCTAAACATGGTGAAGGGTGAAACATGGGGTTTAAACCTTAATTGAACCTTTTTGAGTTCGTGAAGCATAAAAGCCACCTAGAAACCACATGAGCCCTCATTAGGGATTATTTGGACTGGGATTTAGATATGGGTTTCATTAAGATGGTTTGTGCACTCTGGATGGGTCTTCATGCCTTGACCATGGTTGTCGTAATGAAACAAGAGCCTCTATCCATTTAGCATGGTTGTGGGACGCAAAAAAAAAACTTGGGCCCTAAGCATAGATTCTCAAGTTTAAGACCATGAGCACATCCTTAGAGAAACACATGGGACCATTGATAGATCAAATGGTATGCCCCTTGTACGATTTATTTCTAGGCCTTTAAATGGGATATGGGTGTCATGAGTAGGGTTTTGTGCACTACAGATAGAGGAGGTTTACCAAATAATGATAGAGTGAGATGGGTGAAGAGGGTTAGAGCGATAGGGGGAGGAATTTTAAGGGGGGAGAGAGAGAGAGAGAGGCTCTCTATGTGTGTGTGTGTGTCAGAGAGAGAGAGAGACTAACCGAAATTTCTATACTTATTGAAAGGAATATAATGGATTCCCTCATCCTCTCTATGGTTGATTGAGGTAAAAGTTGCTCAATCGTTATGGGTGAGGTATGGTTACATGTTTTGTGTGTGTGTGTGTGTGTGTGTGTGTGAGAGAGAGAGAGAGAGAGAGAGAGGAGGATTAAGGAGAGGGATAGATTTGGGGGACATATAAATATCATTTGGGCCCTAGTCCATAAACACCACTTCTCGGGCTCAATCACCATGACGAATTCATGTAAACCGCAACACAAACACTCTCTAAGAATTCTTTATCATCAAATTTGGATACAAGTGTTTTTCACACCAAATATGGGCAATAGGGAATAAAAAATGTCTGATTAATGAAATACATCATGATATTGTTGAATATTATAATGTGTAAGATCCTTAAACAAGTACTCAAACCAACACATGATCCCCTTGTACGAGTTCTTTGTAATCCTTTAAATGGGATATGGGTGTCATGAGTAGGCTTTTGTGCAGTAGAGAGAGAGAAGGTTTACCAAATAATGATAAAGAGTGAGATGGTAGACGAGGGTTAGAGAGAGACGCGGTGGAATGTTAAGGAGAGAGAGAGAGGGAGAGAGAGAGAGATTCTCACCAAAATTTATATCCTTACTGAAAGGCATACAATGGATTCGCTCACCCTCTCCACGGTCGGTTGAGGTACAAGTTGCTTGAACATTATGGGAGAGGTAGGGTGACATGTTATGTGCATGTGTGTGAGAGAGAGAGAGAGAGAGAGAAATAGAGAGAGAGAGAGAGAGATGATTACACAGAGAGAGAGGGGGGTTAATGTAGCAAATAAGATGCTACAGAGATGGAAGACAAAACTACCATTGAACCAACAACCAATTCAATATATGCCAACATAGAGACACACAATAAATACAAACATTGTGCAACTAACGGGAATAAGGAAATGTGTGAAAGTTTGTATTCATTACTCATGCTGCTCCAAATTACACCAATAGTGCCATGTAATACTACTTCAAGCTCAACCTATACATTGGCATAATCAAGAACCAAGCGTCACTACTACGGCTCTAATTCTCATCTTTACACTACTGCTCCATTACTCCCTTCTATGGTTGCTTCCTCGTATCCCTCCTCACATACAAAATTTACATATTTCACATGGCTAGAGGAATGCTAATAGATAGAAAGATTGTTTAGCTTCAAACGTTTTAGTTTTACATTCTTACCAAGGAATTGTTTCATCTTCTATTTGAGCTGTTATTCACTTAGTAGATACTTAGGATTTGTATCACTGTTAACCCTTCCTGGGGTAGGTGTAGCATCCCACCTGCTAATATGTAATGCTAATCAATTCCCAAAGTCGCATCACTGTTCATATTTCATACATTAGGTGTACCATCCCACCTGCTAATCCAATGAGTGTAAACGGGGGCATCCCAGTACAACGAAGCATCTACCTTATTCGCATTAGTGTCCCAATCCTGAGCTTGGTCCCATCGATTCCTTCGCTTCCAGGAAAGTTGTGCCACCGAGGCCTAAGTGACCCCATCTTGATCATTAAACTTATGTTCATCCTCTTCCTGGTGCTTCTTCGCAAATAGCCTTAGGGTTTCTTCCTTTTCCCTCTTGAGGGTGTTTGCTGCATGATACCAACATAATTCCAAATAGCTACATCAAGGGTCTTGTCACCCATGGAGAAGGCATCATTTATGTTAGTGAAATCATCTCTATTAAGCTTCATTTTCCTGCATTTTTCTTCTCTATCAATAATCTCGTAGGGTTTCTTGAACGCCAAGTCATCCTCCTCCTCCCTACACTTCTCAATAAATCCTTGAGCATTGGTTTGGGGGTAGTATAAAAGGTCAATTTGCGGGAAACCTTCGCTACAAGGTCTTTCCCTTGTAGTGAGAGGGAGAGAGATGAAGATTAACAAGAAAGAGAGGGGGGGACATAGGGGGGAGAAAGAGGGGAGAGGGTTAAGTAAAGAGAGATAGATAACAATTATAGAGATAGAGTGAGAGGATGAGGGTTAGGGGGAGAGGGGAGCATGGTTAAGGAGATAGTGAGAGAGGGGGGAAGGGCAGGAGGGGGCTTAGGAAGAGATGAGAGGAGTGAGAGAGAGAGGACAATGGTTATGGATAGATAGATGGGGATAGGAGGGAGAGTGAGAAGGAGAGGAATTTTAGTTAAAGAGGAGGGAGAGGGAGAAGAAGATGAAGTTTAGGTAGAGAGGGATATAGAGGAGGATTAAAGGGGGAGAGAGTGTGAGTGAGAGAAAGAGAGGGGTTGAAATGGGGTGGAGGGTTAGGGAGGGAGAAGGAGAGAGAGGATGAGGTTTAGGGAGGGACAAGAATAGACAAAGGAGAGGAGGAGGATTAGAGTTAGGGAGAGGGGTGGAAGGGGGGGTGTTTGAGATAGATGAAGATGACATCAAAACTACATTTCAAATTAGTAAAAAAATGCGCTCACGTGTTATTAGCGCGTACACACTAAACAGTGCATACGCACTTTTAGTGCATACACGCATATTTAAAATAATGCATACGCGCTGTTTAAATTTCTAAATTTTGGCGGGAAATTTCTTTCCCACCAACCTAGTGGATGACTTGACTGCTTTGGTTTTAGGTTTGGGTTTCCAAACCAAGTGGCATGGACTGTGTTATAGAAAAATACATCTTATTCTATAACTTCTTATATTTCGAGCATGATTCTGCGTATGGTACACTTGTCCACTACTAATGAAATTGCACACACTTGTAGAACTCTATGTGCAGATTCTGAATATGTATTTTTTATTAAATATATTATTTTCTTCTATTTTTTATTTTATTTTAATTGGACTAACATCAATCTCGCACAAAAATTAGGTTATTTCTTTCAGCTATAAATTTTGATTGGCTCACCTATTTTAAAAATGGAAAAGAACCCGCACAAGTACACACAAAGACCTACATCCTAAAAAAAAACAACGTTCATTGATTATGTTAAGACCATGATTTCGGGGCCCAACACTCGAACTAGTCATTTTAGGGCTTCGTTAACTTCCTTAATTTTTAAATAAAATAAAATTAACATAAATAAATATGGAAAAATAGCATTGCACTAGACCGGCCTGTTATCTATGAATCTATATAATTTTTTTCACAAATTTCCACCATTTGCATACCTAACCTAGGGCCCAACACAAACATATTCATTATGTTTTCTTAAAAAATACATACCAACCTTAGAAGAACCTCATTGTTTTCTTAAAAAAATAACTTACTTCAATTTCTAGAAATAATAGTTAAATATTCTGGAAGCTAATATGATTGTCTACGTTTATCTTCTTACGCCATATTCCAAAAAGTTGTGTAGGTAGCTCCAATATTTCTTTTTGACGTTCAAATTTCTGTTTTTTCCATAATTGGGCTGGTGCAAGCTAATGCTGGCCACTCATGATGGGTTAGTCGCAATGGACTTCTGGAAAAACAGAAATTTGATTGTCAAAAAGCAATATTAGAGCTACCTACACAACTTTTTGGAATATGGTGCAAGAAGATGAAACGTAGACAATTGGATTACCTTCCGGAATATATAAATATTATTTATGGAAATTAAGTATAACTCCCAAAAAATGGGGTTCTCCTAAGGTTGGCATGTTATTTTTTTAAGAAAACATAATGAATATGTTTGCGTTAGCCCCCTGGTTCGGTATTCAAATGGTGGATTTTTGTTAAAAAAATTATATACAGTTGTAGATAACAAGTCGTTCTAGTGCGACGCTATTTTTCCATATTTATTTAAGTTAATTTTAATTTTTTTTTAATTAAGTCAACCCATCCCTAAAATGACTAGGCCGAGCGTTAGCCCCCGATATAGTGGTCTTAACATAATCAATCAACATTGTTTTTTTTTTAGGATGTAGGTTTTTGTGTGTACTTGTGCGGGTTCTTTTCCGTTTTCAAAATAGGTGAGCCAATAAAAAGTTATAGACGAAAGAAATAACCTACTTTTTGTGTAAGATTGACGTTAATGCAATTGAAATTAACTAAAAAATAGGAACAAATAATAGATTGAATAAAAAATTACATATTCGGAATCTGCACACATAGTTCTACAAGTGTGCAATTTCATTAGCAGTGGACTAGTGTAGCATACGCAGAATCATGCTCAAAACAGAAGAAGTTATAGAATAAGATGTATTTTGTTATAAGATGTTTTTTTTATAGTATTATATGTATTTTGGCAACCTGAACCTAAACCCATAATAGCCAAGTCATCCACCACGTTGGTGGGAAATGAATTACCCGCCAAAAC